>JBBDGP010002003.1:705000-968489 GCA_037952835.1 Lithobates septentrionalis | reverse complement strand
GTAGTTGGTATTCAAACCAGCGACCCTTTTGCTGCTCGGCGAAAGTGCTCACCACTACGGCGCCCAATCCTATACTGCATATAGTCCCATTGGTCCAGTGTATGGACAATCCCTGTGGAAGCTGCAAAATTACTGGACTGTAGCAGTCGCAGCTACTACAATGATAATCTTCTGGGTCCCCTGCCAGGCACTGCCCTGCTCAGTAACCACAGGGGATGGGTTGTAAATACAAAGAAACAGCTGGAGGGAATCCCCCCCCCCCCCATCCACCACAAGAGAAAAACCTTTATTGTTCAACACACAAGTCACATTAAATCCCCCCCCCCCCCCAATCTATTGTCCGCTTTGAAGTACAGCTTCCGCCAGTGTTGAACACAAACAAAAAGTGCTCTCCACTTGGGAAAACAAAAGCAAGACAAAAAGAAATAAAAATAATAATTTCACATTAATACATCCAAGTCAGGGGTGTCCAAACTTTTTTCAAAGAGGGCCAGATTTGATGAAGTGAACATGTGTGAGGGCCGACCGTTTTGCCCGACATTCTTTGAACCATTAAAATTTGGTCCAAGTGTGTTTGTCTGAGCACTAATACACGGACCAACAAGAATTCTCAGATAGAGGAGAAGAAAGAGATATACTTTTGTGTCCCCCAACGAATCCCCGAGCGATTCTCAGGGCTACGGATGAGCTCAGGCGTGTTATTTGGATATACCGTATTTAAATCAGCGTAAAAACGCGCACCTTCACTTTAAGAGGGAAGTTTCAGGGGGAAGGAAAAAAAAATAAAAAATAAAAAAAAAAAAAAAAACACACACACACACACACACACACACACACACACCTTACATTTTAAATAAAAAAAACTGAAGCAAAATAAGGGTCAGTGCCCATGATTGCAGCCCTCACCATTGCCATCAGTGCAGCCTGATCGATGCCCATCTGTGGCATCAGAAGGGACAGGGAGGGGGGCGGGACGAGCGCCAACAGATTACATACAGGGGAATCTCCCATTTACTCGGTGGCCTCTTTAATACAAAGTCCCGCCTCCTATGACAGAACAGTCGTCCAATGGCAGCCCAGGAGACGGATTTCTACTGAACATGGCAATCATGACAGCACTGAGGGGATCCTGTACATCAAGAACAACATTTATCATGCAAATCAGCAACAGAGAAATACATTTTCAGAGAGATCTGAAGAGATGACCCAGAGAGGCCTCAACCCCGATGACTGTATTAGTGTGACTGGTTCCCATAAAGGGTCAGTCTGTCACAACATCGCAGTCCTACTATAAGTCACTGATCAACCAGCATTACTAATATTAAACAAAATGCCAATAAATATGGTTTTCATTTGAGAAAAAAAAAAAAAAAAAAAAAAAAAAACACATTGTAAATGAAACCTGTTTAACCACCACTTGACCTCGTGAACCTTAAGAGAAAAAAAAAAAAAAAAAAAAAAAAAAAAAAAAAAAAAAAAAAAGGGAAAAACCCCGCAAGACAAAAAGGCATAATGAGCTAGTATGCATTGCACACTAGCCTATTATAAAATACTTACCTTGCAATGAAGCTGTTGCAGCGCTCCCCGCACACAAAAAAAAAAAAAATATATATAAATAATATAAATATATTAGGGCTGCAACTAACGATTATTTTCATAATCGATTAGTTGGCCGATTATTGTTTCGATTAATCGATTATTCGGTTAATAACCTTAAAAGTGTGGTGTATAATTTAGTTAATATGTAAAGTTTTAAAAAAAGGCAATTTATTCTTAAATATCTCTATGCAGTGGTAAATATAAATAACCAACTATATGGTTAGGGAGCAAAATATCTAATCCACTCTGAGAATAACGGACAGAAAGGATATACTGTATATACTATTAGAGGAGATATACTGTATATACTATTAGAGGGGATATACTATTAGAGGGGATATACTGTATATACTATTAGAGGGGATATACTGTATATACTATTAGAGGGGATATACTGTATATACTATTAGAGGAGATATACTGTATATAAATACTATTAGAGGAGATATACTGTATATACTATTAGAGGGGATATACTGTATATACTATTAGAGGAGATATACTGTATATACTATTAGAGGAGATATACTGTATATACTATTAGAGGAGATATACTGTATATACTATTAGAGGAGATATACTGTATATACTATTAGAGGAGATATACTGTATATACTATTAGAGGAGATATACTGTATATACTATTAGAGGGTGAATCTGGTAAATATCAGATTCCGAGATCACATTTTTTTATTTAAAAAACAAACAATGTTTTCTTTAAAAAAAAAAAAAAATAAGTCATTTTAAGAACGTTCGTTCGATTTTCTAATCGTTAGTGGGGTCAAATCCACCCCCAACCATGTAAATGAACTGTAGTACGTTTCTGCAAAAAGCACCAAAAAAAACAGATGTGAACCAGGTCTAAGACAATTAGTAACATAATTGGGTTAAAAAAAAAAATAAAAAAATAAAGCAGATAATCACTACTGTAAGGGGCTCATTTGTACTATAGAGATTTGTTCTTTTTGTACTATAAGGGGCTCATTTTAGTTTTTTTTTTTAACCCCATTATGTTACTGGCCGATTAATCGATTATGAAAATAGTAATCGATTTCATAATCGATTAGTTGTTTCAGACCTAAATATATATATATATATATATATTTCAGGAGATATCTCCAGTGCATACAGCCAAGTGACATCACTGGCGCATGCACTCGGAAGCAACGACCCACGGGTGCCATTCCTTCCGAGCCGTGGAGGGCGTGCCCGGGAGTGACGTCACTGCGGCACCAGAGCCCGCGAACCGGATGAATCTCCAGGGAGGATGCCGGCCGTGTCAGCGGTGTGCGGGGGGCGCTGCAACAGCTTCGTTCCAAGACAAGTATTTTATAATAAGCTGGTATGTGATGCACACTACTAGATCATTAGGTCTTTGTCTTGCAGGGTTCTTTTTTTTCTGAGGTTTAGGAGGTCAAGCAGTTAAACAGGTTTCATTACAAATGTATGATTTTTTTTTTCCCCCGAATGAAAACCATATTTAAAATTGGAAATTTTTTTTTTTTTTTTTTTTTTTTTTTTTTTAAAGAGAACGCATGTTCTACTTTTTTTCTGCACTGAACTGACTACAGTACAGGGGGTCCCCTAGTTACAAACATCCGACTTACAAACGGAGGGAGACAACAGGAAGTGAGAGGAAATCTACCCCTAGGAAGGGAAATTCACTCCTGTAAGAGCTATTATGGGGAAAAGGTACCTCCACTGATGCTTTATCACCAAGGCTCGTTTCCACAACAACCCAAAATTGTCCTTGGGACAGAAAGTGAGGTGAAATCTTCTGAACAGGGGCACAGACAGCAAAACAAATGTTACAGCGGTGTTAACCCTTCCCTATGCTATCCAAAAAGCTTAAAAATAGTTTTTTTGGCTGGAGCTGCACTTAAAAAAAATGTACCTGTTTCGACTTACAGATTCAACTTAAGAACAAACCTACAGTCCCTAACTTGTTTGTCACCCGGGGACCCCCTGTAGTGTGAACTAGGCCATTGGAAGCCACATAATCTGTCTATGCGTTTCAGATGTAAAAAAAAAAAAAAAAAAAAAAAAAAAAAAAAATTAATAAATCACACTTACTGGACGGCACTTGGTGTTAACCAGCCCTTAGACCAGCAGCACCAATTCCTCCTCCTGCTGTTGAACTACAAGGACCAGACGGCTCTGATAATCTGGGGGGGGGGGGGGGGGGGGGGGGGGTCACAGCTTCTCTCTACTTGTGTCCACCATTCACCAGATTCCATGTTTGCAGACATCGGGTTCAACACACAGCCATCTGATCATTCTACCATTTGTTACCTCATTCCAAAAATAACCAACCCCTCCCCCGTCCCCCCACCAAACAGCTGGCTGCCAGATAATGAGCCATTTGGACCACAAACAAACAATTCTCTTCATCCCAGTAGTGTGAGCCTCTCAGCACCCGGTGCAATAAATCACATGGTGCCAATATCTCCAGAATAGAAAATTAGCAGATCAACAATTAAATAAATTTATATTGTTCAATCATCAACCCGTACAACATCATGACACCAACCCCTGAGACAAGCAGTGCAAGACAAATCACTGGACTATGTAAAAAACGCACCCCCCCCCCCCCCAGAACACTGTTATAGCAGAAGGTGACCCGCAAGTGCAGCGATAGACCCAAAAGGCAAGTGAGAGATCGAATCAATCTACTTATTGATGTTAAATGTACAATACACATCTAAAGCGCTGTTGGGGGGGGGGGGGGGGGGGATCTGCACTCCGGTGGTTGCTCTTAAAATTTCTTCATTTTATTAAAATAGCCACAGAGAACAAAACGCAGATTAAGTCAGTTGACGCGTTTCCGCCTATAAGGTCTTAGTCGTTATGACTAAGGCCTTATAGGCGGAAACGCGTCAACTGACTTAATCTGCGTTTTGTTCTCTGTGGCTATTTAATAAAATGAAGAAATTTTAAGAGCAACCACCGGAGTGCAGATTTTTTCCAACATTACTCTACTCAGCTAGCGATTGTGGATCGAGCACCTGGGAGCTCTGCCATCTATGTGGTGTATGGGTAGTAGCACCGACTTTTCTGTTTATACATGTAAAGCGCTGGACAGAGGGGGACAGAGGGGGACAGAGGGGGACAGAGGGGGACAGAGGGGGACAGAGGGGGACAGAGGGGGACAGAATCTCTCAACATACCCACAGAAACTACACATTTTCTGCCTGAATAGTTAAAGCCCCCCCCCCCCTAAACATTTCATAAAAGCAGACACCCCAAAGATAAGTCGCCTGTCAGACAGAAGCAATCTGGTCACTGTGCAACCACCTGATCTCTTCCCCAGATCCCTGGAAGTGGTGGTCTGCGCTTGGTTAGCTTCCATGGAGGGCAGGTGAGACATCGGGGGTCATTTTTAGATCCTTGAGGTCTCATATTTAGAGGAGACGACCTACCCGACTCCGGCACTGGTGCAGACGCGCCAACTTATCTGGCACTGGTGCAGACGCGCTGACCTACCCGACTCCGGAGTCATTTGCTTTCAACCTTTTTGCTGCCAGAGCCATTTTTTGGCACAAACACCAAAAAATAAAAAAAATAAATAAAAAACACACCACACTCAAAATTTTTTTTTTTTTTTGGCATTATATATGCACTGAATACTGTAGATACCCAACACATCAAAACCTAAAATTGCATGCGCCCATGAAACCGCAACAAGCTTCGGTGTCCTATATTTTCCATAGGCGATGCTTTAAAAACGTCCCTACAGGTCATCAGTTTAGATATGTAACCGATGTATCAGAATCAACGTTTTTGTGCGTAGGTGTAACTTAAATTTTTTGAAATTTGAAATTAAAAAAAAAAAAAAAAAAAAAAAATAGTAGAACCATAAGCAAAACTTTTTTGAACCCATTTTGGATAAATTATGGGGAGGGTTATAACCCGATCTATCCCCCCCCCCCCCCCTCCATCTGTATCTCATTTCGGAGATTTTCCTTTCACTACCCCATAGCCAAACAGGAAATCCCTGAAAATTAAAATGGAACCGCCAGAACTAGTGTCCCCATTGGAAGAATTCCCCTCTATTACTATTCTGAGGACAACCCAAAATTTGGGTTAAAACAGGACAGGGGGGGAATCTCCCCAACAGGGGGGGGGGGCACACAGCAGTAAAGACTGGCAAGCATTCTAATGCCTCGTACACACGGTCGGATTTTCCGATGGAAAATGTGTGATAGGACCTTGTTGTCGGAAATTCCGACCGTGTGTAGGCTCCATCACACATTTTCCATCGGATTTTCCGACACAAAGTTTGAGAGCAGGCTATAAAATTTTCCGACAACAAAAGCCGTTGTCGGAAATTCCGATCGTGTGTACACAAATCCGACGCACAAAGTGCCACGCATGCTCAGAATGAATAAAGAGATGAAAGCTATTGGCTACTGCCCCGTTTATAGTCCCGACGTACGTGTTTTATGTCACCGCGTTCAGAACGATCGGATTTTCCGACAACTTTGTGTGACCGTGTGTATGCAAGACAAGTTTGAGCCAACATCCGTCGGAAAAATCCTAGGATTTTGTTGTCGGAATGTCCGATCAATGTCCGATCGTGTGTACGGGGCATAATTCAAAAAAATAAATAAATAATATAATTTTACACACATACACTATTATACTTTAACCCTTTCACCATCACCCCAAAAATCACACACACAGGGGGTTCTCTTTAATAAGACATCTGGGGTCTAAAAGACTCCCAATGTCTCCCGTCCTCCAATGAATCCAATGCATTTGATTATTTGCCAGGAAAGTGAAAGGTGGACCAGGAAGTGACATCATACACATTGCTTCCGAGTCTACAAGAAGGAGAGGAGAGCCGACACACGCGGTCAGGTCCGTATGATGTATAGACCTGGCGGTGGAAGGGTTAAAAAGCTGCACTTCAGGAATTCAGCCACTCTGTACAATGCAATGTCTTACTATGGGACAGGTTCAAACAAGGTGCATGCCACCTCCTGGACTTCTCTTATTTACAACCGATAGTTTTATGGAGCTCCGGAAGCACAGCTATAGTTACACTTCTGGAGCTCTGACAGGAGAGACACTGTCTTCCCACATCCCCCCCACCCCTCTATTCACAGAAGCATTTGTATTCTGTGAATGAGTTCACTTAAAAGTCACCCTGTAATTGGACAGCAGGACAGGGGGGGGGGGGGGGCGGGCACAGCAGCTGCATATGTCTCTGCAGCTACAAAGCCGAGACCAGAAGGTCCAGTGTTAGTATAGTGAGAACTATCCTCCTGGCACACAAGTCCGGGAGGTGGCATGCACTTTGCTGGACTTAACCCAACTAATCCAGAACATCGCACAAAGCGTCAAATCCTAGAGCTCGGCTTCAACAGAAGAACTACACAGAATAACCACTTCAGCTTCGGGAAGATTTACCCCCCTTAATGACCAGGTTCTTTTTTTTTTTTTTTGCAATTCAGCCCTGCGCTACTTTAGCTGACAATTGCACGGTCATGCAACACTGTACCCAAATAAACAACGCCCTTATTTTCACCCACAAATAGGAGCTTTGTTTTGGTGGCATTTGGTTCACACTGACAGGGAGAGTCGATCGGCGTCCCTCCCTGTGGGGGGGGGGGGGGGGGGGGGGCTGTGCTGATTATTAGCAGTCCCAATCGAAAGGTGCCCATCAGCTGCCAGCCTGTGCCTGTAATAAATGCCTGTCAGTTTCCACAACAGTGCCCCATCAAAATGCCCATCAGTTTTTTTTTTTTTTTTTTAATTGTCACTCTTTTCGTTTATAGTGCAAAAATATATATATATATATATATATATATATAAAAAATAATCGTAGAGTTGATCAAATGCCACCAAAAGAAATCTCTATTTGTGGGAAGAAAATGATAAACTAAGAATTTATTTTTTTTAATTGGGTACAGTGTTGCATGACCGTGCAATGGTCAAAGTGCAACGGCGCAGAAAGCTAAAAATTGTCCTGGGCAGGAAGTGGTTAAGTTTTTGCGCAAAAAAAAAAAAAAAAATATATATATATATATATATATATATATATATATATATATATATATATATATATATATATATATATATATATATATATATATATATATATATATATATATATATATATATATATATATATATATATAATATATATATATTTTATAGTAGAAAAAAAAAAAAAAAAAAAAATACAGAATTTATATACATACACACATTTTCTGCTATAAAAACAAATAAGTGTATATATTGGTTTGTTTACACAAAAAAAAAAAAAAAAAAAAAAAAAGTTATATAGTGTCTACAAACTATGGGATTCAATTAGTAAAAAAAAAAAAAAAAAATAACAGTAATGGCGACGATTAAATCAGGACTGATATTGCAGCGGACAGACACTTTTGCAGGACTAGTCAGTGCTAAAAATATGCACTGTCACTGTACTAATGACACTGCCTGGGAAGGGGTTATCAGGGGCAATCAAAGGGTGTAATGTGATCACTGTGTGTGCTGCCTTCACTAAGAGAAGTGATGGATTTTATTCTGAAACTTTGCAGAGAAAGAAAATCCATCCCTTGCCTGCTGACAGGACAGAGCTCTGCCTTGTTTACATAGCCCTGTCCTGTGTGCGCACGTTCCCGAGTGTTTTTGGGTGGTGCCAGTGGTCATCCATTGGCGGGCACCTGCTGATCGGCATCTACTTTGTATAATCACAGCACAGCCGGGGTGCCGGCGGTGCACGCGCCCCCCACACGGAAGCGTTGGATCACATACCTGGTACGTAAGGCGCAGGAGAGCCGCCTTGCATGTAAGCGATACGGTCGGCAAGTGCATGAAGTAGATTTATATCTCATAAGCTTTAACATGATGAACTTTCACTGCCAATGCCAGACATGTGCAGCGCAAAAGCGACGTTTGAGCAATAACCAGTTGCCAGCCACTCTAAAGCGCGTTTTACTGCTGCAGGGCGGCCGCTGTGCGCAGATAGAGAGATAGGATATTATTTACACTATAGTTTGTAGATGCTACAACTTACCTATCCATATACATTTTTTTTTTTAACCAAAAATATGTAGCAGAATATATTGGCCTAAAATAAATAAATAAATAAATATATATATTTTTTTTTTTAATAGCATTAAGTAAAAAAAATAAAAAATTATTATTAATTTTTTTTTTATTTTTTTTAGCAGTATAAACAAAAAAAAAAAATCAATTTAAAAAAAAAAAAACACCAAAACCGCAGGAGGTGATTAAATACCACCAAAAGCAAGCTCTATTTGTGGAGGAAATAAGACATAAAATTTGGGTGCAGCGTCGCACGACCGCACAATTGTCAGCTAAAGGAACGCAGTGCCGTAGCGCAAAAAATGGCCTGGATATTAAAGGGGGGGGGGGGGTTAAATATTCAGGAGCTGAAGTGGTTAAAGCCCGCCCTCCATGGACAGCGGAGGCTTCTGTGCAGAGAACACACGTCCCCAGCACAGTGACCGAGCGGTCAGACCGATCCCCGCCGCCTCCCAAACATGTGATCACTGGAAGAGGTCATGTGATTAGAAGTCGCCCCCCTCCCCCCCATGACAATACCTGGTGATCCTGCCACTACACTGACAGCTCAGGCACTTCTGTTACCGGTGACAACGCTGGTCCCATGGAGACTACAAGTAACTATGTAATCACCTCCTGCAGGCCGCCTCCACCGCTGTCACCGCCAGGAAATGCCGAGTAGCCCCTTAATTTTGTGGCTGCAGGAGATATGAGCTGCACTAAAAGAAGACAGGAGGGGAAACATTTTTTATACAACAGACTTGGTGTGATTGTAGCCGTATTGGTGCAATTGTGACAGAGAAAGTTGAGTACTGTCCGTGGGGGGGCGACATCCACTTATCCATCCCCTCCCCCACCCAGAATGAGACCAGGCCTCTGGAGATGAATACAGTCAGATCACTTTGTATATGAATACACCGAGATCAGAGATTACAGCCCCTCCCCCCCCCCCCCAGAGATCAGAGCCCCTCCTCCAAGACCAGAGCCCCATCCCCCACAGACATCTATGAGCGGCATTTCTCCTCCATAGTGAGGAACCATCTACATAACAAAACAGCATGTCCCACATGGAGTGTGCACCACACACATAGGGGAGGGGAGGCAGGTATAAACATCAGGTGAGAGATGTACAGGGGGGAGATACAAATAATGCGAATCCCCCAGGATGTTGTGTACAGACACATGGAAGGTGTACAGTGGGGGGAGGGGGGTGCAGACACATGGAGGGTGTACAGTGGGGGGAGGGGGTGTGCAGACACATGGAGGGTGTACAGTGGGGGGAGGGGGTGTGCAGACACATGGAGGGTGTATAGAGGGGGGAGGGGGGTGCAGACACATGGAGGGTGTGTGCAGGGGGGAGGGGGTGAAGACACATGGAGGGTGTGTGCAGGGGGAGGGGGTGAAGACACATGGATGGTGTGCAGTGGGGGGAGGGTGAAGACACATGGAGGGTGTATAGAGGGGGGAGGGGTGAAGACACATGGATGGTGTACAGTGGGGGGAGGGTGAAGACACATGGAGGGTGTACAGTGGGGGGAGGGTGAAGACACATGGAGGGTGTACAGTGGGGGGAGGGTGAAGACACATGGAGGGTGTACAGTGGGGGGAGGGTGAAGACACATGGAGGGTGTATAGAGGGGGGAGGGGGTGAAGACACATGGAGGGTGTATAGAGGGGGGAGGGGGTGAAGACACATGGAGGGTGTACAGTGGGGGGAGGGTGAAGACACATGGAGGGTGTACAGTGGGGGAGGGGGTGTGCAGACACATGGAGGGTGTATAGAGGGGGGAGGGGGTGAAGACACATGGAGGGTGTATAGAGGGGGAGGGGGTGAAGACACATGGAGGGTGTATAGAGGGGGAGGGGTGAAGACACATGGAGGGTGTACAGTGGGGGGAGGGGGTGTGCAGACACATGGAGGGTGTATAGAGGGGGGAGGGGGTGAAGACACATGGAGGGTGTACAGTGGGGGGAGGGGTGAAGACACATGGAGGGTGTACAGTGGGGGGAGGGGTGAAGACACATGGAGGGTGTACAGTGGGGGGAGGGGTGAAGACACATGGAGGGTGTACAGTGGGGGGAGGGGTGAAGACACATGGAGGGTGTACAGTGGGGGGAGGGGTGAAGACACATGGAGGGTGTACAGTGGGGAGAGGGTGTGTGGCAGATACATGGAGGGTGTATAGAGGGGGGAGGGGGTGTGAAGACACATGGAGGGTGTACAGTGGGGGGAGGGGGTGTGCAGACACATGGAGGGTGTATAGAGGGGGGGTGAAGACACATGGAGGGTGTACGGTGGGGGGAGGGGTGCAAACACATGGAGGGTGTACAGTGGGGGAGGGGTGTGCAGACACATGGAGGGTGTACAGACACATGGAGGGTGTACAGTGGGGGGGGAGGGGGTGTGAAGACACATGGAGGGTGTATAGAGGGGGGTGAAGACACATGGAGGGTGTAGTGTGTAGGGGGCGGGGTGTCCTCCCCCGGAAGTAGACACACGCACAGTCCCGGGCCCCTCCCTCCTCCGGGTCCCCCGCTCTCCCCTCCCCCTCCTCAGAACACCAACAATAACAGCGGCCCCTCTCCCTCCTCCTCCCCCCGGTGAGCCGAGCTCTCCCGCCCCCAGACCCCGCCTTCCCCCGGCTCACCGACCCCTCGGCCCTCACCAGCGCGGAGCTCCGGACAGCCCGCACCGAGCTCAGGGCGGGATCCCGGCCCCGCAATTCCAGCTGCGCTTTACCTTCAGTTCCGCACTGTCCGCCATCTTGCCGCTCTGCGCGCAGGCGTAATGAACCCGCCGCGACGTGGCTCCGACGCGCCGGTGATGTCATCACGCACCCATTCGAATAAAGGCGCCAAGCCCGGGGCTGGCACGCGAGTCTGGGTCACGTGTTGGGAGCGGGGCGGGCTTGTGTACTGTGTACAGAGCTCCGGTCACATGACCACACTGTGTGGGAGGCGGGGCTCCGGCTGCACTGCCTGCTGCACGTGACCTGTAGAGGCTTCCCACCATCTGTTTAAAGGAAACCTGACAGGAAATTACAGAGGAACTCATTTCCCTCCATTTATAACCCCTGTCAGTTTATTTTTTTATTGTTATCTGTGTCCAATTGGACAGATTTTCCTTCACTTCCTGTCCCATAGCCACAACAGGAAGTGAGAGGGAATCAGCAATGCAGTTGTCACCAGAACTGGTGTCCCCAATAAAAGATTCCTGCTCACTTCCTGTTCTGGTGACAACCCAAAATTTGGTATTTTCTTCCACTAATATCAGAAAACAGGACAGATTCAGAGAGGTGAATCTCCCTAATGAGGACACGGACAGCAAAATAACAACAACAACAACAGAGGGTCTAATCCCTCTCCACTCCATCCAAAGTTGTAAAGAAAAAAGGTTTTGTTTTTAGTGACACTTTAATATTTAAAGCGCAGTTCCACCCAAAAATGGAACTTCCGCTTTAAAATGATTGTAAAGAATTGTTTTTTGGGGAGGTGGGGGAGGGAAGGCTCATTGATGGAGGTGGGGAGGGAAGGCTCATTGATGGAGGTGGGGAGGGAAGACTCATGGATGGAGGTAGGGAGGGAAGACTCATTGATGGAGGTGGGGGGTGAAGGCTCATTGATGGAGGTGGGGAGGGAAGGCTCATTGATGGAGGTGGGGAGGGAAGGCTCATTGATGGAGGTGGGGAGGGAAGGCTCATTGATGGAGGTGGGGAGGGAAGGCTCATTGATGGAGGTGGGTAGGGAAGACTCATTGATGGAGGTGGGGAGGGAAGGCTCATTGATGGAGGTGGGGAGGGAAGACTCATGGATGGAGGTGGGGAGGGAAGACTCATTGATGGAGGTGGGGGGTAAAGGGTCATTGATGGAGGTGGGGAGGGAATGCTCATTGATGGAGGTGGGGAGGGAAGGCTCATTGATGGAGGTGGGGAGGGAAGGCTCATTGATGGAGGTGGGGAGGGAAGACTCATGGATGGAGGTGGGGAGGGAAGACTCATTGATGGAGGTGGGGAGGGAAGACTCATGGATGGAGGTGGGGAGGGAAGACTCATTGATGGAGGTGGGGGGCGAATGCTCATTGATGGAGGTGGGGAGGGAAGGCTCGTTGATGGAGTTGCAGAAGGAAGGCTCATTGATGGAGGTGGGGAGGGAAGGCTCATTGATGGAGGTGGGAGGGAAGGCTCATTGATGGAGGTGGGAGGAGAAGGTTCATAGATGGAGATGGGGAGCGAAGGCTCATTGATGGAGGAGGGAGGGAAGGCTCATTGATGGAGGTGGGGGGTGAAGGTTCATAGATGGAGATGGGGAGCGAAGACTCATGGATGGAGGTGGGGAGGGAAGACTCATTGATGGAGGTGGGTAGGGAAGACTCATTGATGGAGGTGGGGGGTGAAGGCTCATTGATGGAGGTGGGGAGGGAAGGCTCATTGATGGAGGTGGGTAGGGAAGACTCATTGATGGAGGTGGGGAGGGAAGGCTCATTGATGGAGGTGGGGAGGGAAGACTCATGGATGGAGGTGGGGAGGGAAGACTCATTGATGGAGGTGGGGGGTGAAGGCTCATTGATGGAGGTGGGGAGGGAATGCTCATTGATGGAGGTGGGGAGGGAAGGCTCATTGATGGAGGTGGGGAGGGAAGGCTCATTGATGGAGGTGGGTAGGGAAGACTCATTGATGGAGGTGGGGAGGGAAGGCTCATTGATGGAGGTGGGGAGGGAAGGCTCATTGATGGAGGTGGGGAGGGAAGACTCATGGATGGAGGTGGGGAGGGAAGACTCATTGATGGAGGTGGGGAGGGAAGACTCATGGATGGAGGTGGGTAGGGAAGACTCATTGATGGAGGTGGGGAGGGAAGGCTCATTGATGGAGGTGGGGAGGGAATGCTCATTGATGGAGGTGGGGAGGGAAGGCTCGTTGATGGAGGTGGGGAGGGAAGGCTCGTTGATGGAGTTGCAGAAGGAAGGCTCATTGATGGAGGTGGGGAGGGAAGGCTCATTGATGGAGGTGGGGAGGGAAGGCTCATTGATGGAGGTGGGAGGAGAAGGTTCATAGATGGAGATGGGGAGCGAAGGCTCATTGATGGAGGAGGGAGGGAAGGCTAATTGATGGAGATGTGGGGGGGGGGCTCAGTGATGGAGGTGGGGGAGGAAAGGCTCATTGATGGGAGGGGGTGGGATGAAGGCTCATTGATAAAGGTGGGGAGGGAAGGCTCGATGATGGAGGTGGGGCAGATGCTTATTGATGGAGGTGGGAGGAGAAGGCTCATAGATGGAGGTGGGGAGCGAAGGCTCATTGATGGAGGTGGGCAGGGAAGGCTCATTGATGGAGGTGGGGAGGGAAGGAACATTGATGGGAGGGGGTGGGATGAAGGCTCATGGATGGAGGTGGGGAGGGAAGGCTCATTGATGGAGGTGGGGGAGGGAAGGCTCATTGATGGAGGTGGGGGAGGGTAAGCTCATTGATGGAGGTGGGGAGGGAAGGCTCATTGATGGAGGTAGGGAGGGAAGGCTCATTGATGGAGGTGGGGAGGGAAGGCTCATTGATGGAGGTGGGGGGGGGATGCTTATTGATGGAGGTGGGAGGAGAAGGCTCATAGATGGAGGTGGAGAGCGAAAGCTCATTGATGGAGGTGGGCAGGGAAGGCTCATTGATGGAGATGTGGGGGGCTCAGTGATGGAGTTGGGGAGGGAAGGCACATTGATGGGAGGGGGTGGGATGAAGACTCATTGATGGAGGTGGGGAGGGAAGGCTCATTGATGGAGGTGGGGAGGGAAGGCTCGTTGATGGAGTTGCAGAAGGAAGGCTCATTGATGGAGGTGGGGAGGGAAGGCTCATTGATGGAGGTGGGGAGGGAAGGCTCATTGATGGAGGTGGGGAGGGAAGACTCATGGATGGAGGTGGGGAGGGAAGCTCATTGATGGAGGTGGGGAGGGAAGACTCATGGATGGAGGTGGGGAGGGAAGACTCATTGATGGAGGTGGGGGGTGAAGGCTCATTGATGGAGGTGGGGAGGGAATGCTCATTGATGGAGGTGGGGAGGGAAGGCTCGTTGATGGAGTTGCAGAAGGAAGGCTCATTGATGGAGGTGGGGAGGGAAGGCTCATTGATGGAGGTGAGGAGGGAATGCTCATTGATGGAGGTGGGAGGAGAAGGTTCATAGATGGAGATGGGGAGCGAAGGCTCATTGATGGAGGAGGGAGGGAAGGCTAATTAATGGAGATGTGGGCGGGGGCTCAGTGATGGAGGTGGGGGAGGAAAGGCTCATTGATGGGAGGGGGTGGGATGAAGGCTTGTTGATAAAGGTGGGGAGGGAAGGCTCGATGATGGAGGTGGGGGCAGATGCTTATTGATGGAGGTGGGAGGAGAAGGCTCATAGATGGAGGTGGGGAGCGAAGGCTCATTGATGGAGGTGGGCAGGGAAGGCTCATTGATGGAGATGTGGGGGGCTCAGTGATGGAGGTGGGGAGGGAAGGAACATTGATGGGAGGGGGTGGGATGAAGGCTCATGGATGGAGGTGGGGAGGGAAGGCTCATTGATGGAGGTGGGGGAGGGAAGGCTCATTGATGAAGGTGGGGGAGGGAAGGCTCATTGATGGAGGTGGGGAGGGAAGGCTCATTGATGGAGGTGGGGAGGGAAGGCTCATTGATGGAGGTGGGGAGGGAAGGCTCATTGATGGAGGTGGGGGGGATGCTTATTGATGGAGGTGGGAGGAGAAGGCTCACTGATGGAGGTGGGGGAGGGAAGGCTCATTGATGGAGGTGGGGAGGGAAGGCTCATTGATGGAGGTAGGGAGGGAAGGCTCATTGATGGAGGTGGGGAGGGAAGGCTCATTGATGGAGGTGGGGAGGGAAGGCTCATTGATGGAGGTGGGGAGGGAAGGCTCATTGATGGAGGTGGGGGCAGATGCTTATTGATGGAGGTGGGAGGAGAAGGCTCATAGATGGAGGTGGGGAGCGAAAGCTCATTGATGGAGGTGGGCAGGGAAGGCTCATTGATGGAGATGTGGGGGGCTCAGTGATGGAGGTGGGGAGGGAAGGCATATTGATGGGAGGGGGTGGGATGAAGGCTCATGGATGGAGGTGGGGAGGGAAGACTCATTGATGGAGGTGGGGAGGGAAGGCTCGTTGATGGAGTTGCAGAAGGAAGGCTCATTGATGGAGGTGGGGAGGGAAGGCTCATTGATGGAGGTGGGGAGGGAAGACTCATGGATGGAGGTGGGGAGGGAAGACTCATTGATGGAGGTGGGGAGGGAAGGCTCATTGATGGAGGTGGGGAGGGAAGGCTCGTTGATGGAGTTGCAGAAGGAAGGCTCATTGATGGAGGTGGGGGGGAGGCTCATTGATGGAGGTGGGGAGGGAATGCTCATTGATGGAGGTGGGAGGAGAAGGTTCATAGATGGAGATGGGGAGCGAAGGCTCATTGATGGAGGAGGGAGGGAAGGCTAATTGATGGAGATGGGGGGGGGGCTCAGTGATGGGGGTGGGGGAGGAAAGGCTCATTGATGGGAGGGGGTGGGATGAAGGCTCATTGATAAAGGTAGGGAGGGAAGGCTCGATGATGGAGGTGCGGGCAGATGCTTATTGATGGAGGTGGGAGGAGAAGGCTCATTGATGGAGGTGGGCAGGGAAGGCTCATTGATGGAGATGTGGGGGGCTCAGTGATGGAGGTGGGGAGGGAAGGAACATTGATGGGAGGGGGTGGGATGAAGGCTCATGGATGGAGATGGGGAGGGAAGACTCATTGATGGAGGTGGGGACGGAAGGCTCACTGATGGAGGTGGGGAGGGAAGGCTCGTTGATGGAGTTGCAGAGGGAAGGCTCATTGATGGAGGTGGGGAGGGAAGGCTCATTGATGGAGGTGGGGAGGGAAGGCTCGTTGATGGAGTTGCAAAAGGAAGGCTCATTGACGGAGGTGGGGAGGGAAGGCTCATTGATGGAGGTGAGGAGGGAAGGCTCATTGATGGAGGTGGGGAGGGAAGGCTCATTGATGGAGGTGGGAGGAGAAGGTTCATAGATGGAGGTGGGGGGGATGCTTATTGATGGAGGTGGGGACGGAAGGCTCATTGATGAAGGTGGGAGGAGAAGGTTCATAGATGGAGATAGAGAGCGAAGGCTCATTTATGGAGGAGGGAGGGAAGGCTAATTGATGGAGATGTGGGTGGAAATCAGTGATGGAGGTGGGGGAGGAAAGGCTCATTGATGGGAGGCGGTGGGATGAAGGCTCATTGATAAAGGTGGGGAGGGAAGGCTTATTGATGGAGGTGGGAGGAGAAGGTTCATAGATGGAGATGGGGAGCGAAGGCTCATTGATGGAGGAGGGAGGGAAGGCTAATTGATGGAGATGGGGGGGGGCTCAGTGATGGGGGTGGGGGAGGAAAGGCTCATTGATGGGAGGGGGTGGGATGAAGGCTCATTGATAAAGGTAGGGAGGGAAGGCTCGATGATGGAGGTGCGGGCAGATGCTTATTGATGGAGGTGGGAGGAGAAGGCTCATTGATGGAGGTGGGCAGGGAAGGCTCATTGATGGAGATGTGGGGGGCTCAGTGATGGAGGTGGGGAGGGAAGGAACATTGATGGGAGGGGGTGGGATGAAGGCTCATGGATGGAGATGGGGAGGGAAGACTCATTGATGGAGGTGGGGACGGAAGGCTCACTGATGGAGGTGGGGAGGGAAGGCTCGTTGATGGAGTTGCAGAGGGAAGGCTCATTGATGGAGGTGGGGAGGGAAGGCTCATTGATGGAGGTGGGGAGGGAAGGCTCGTTGATGAAGTTGCAGAAGGAAGGCTCATTGACGGAGGTGGGGAGGGAAGGCTCATTGATGGAGGTGAGGAGGGAAGGCTCATTGATGGAGGTGGGGAGGGAAGGCTCCTTGATGGAGGTGGGAGGAGAAGGTTCATAGATGGAGGTGGGGGGGATGCTTATTGATGGAGGTGGGGACGGAAGGCTCATTGATGAAGGTGGGAGGAGAAGGTTCATAGATGGAGATAGAGAGCGAAGGCTCATTTATGGAGGAGGGAGGGAAGGCTAATTGATGGAGATGTGGGGGGCTCAGTGATGGAGGTGGGGGAGGAAAGGCTCATTGATGGGAGGCGGTGGGATGAAGGCTCATTGATAAAGGTGGGGAGGGAAGGCTTATTGATGGAGATGGGGAGGGAAGGCTCACTGATGGAGGTGGGGAGGGAAGGCTCGTTGATGGAGTTGCAGAGAGAAGGCTCATTGATGGAGGTGGGGAGGGAAGGCTCGTTGATGGAGGTGGGGAAGGAAGGCTCATTGATGGAGGTGGGGAGGGAAGGCTCATTGATGGAGATTTGAAGTGAAGGCTCATTGATGAAGGTAGGGAGTGAAGGCTCATTGATGGAGGTGGGGGAGGGAAGGCTCATTGATGGAGGTGGGGAAGGAAGGCTTATTGATGGAGGTGGGGAAGGAAGGCGTGTTGATGGAGTTGCAGAGAGAAGACTCATTGATGGAGGTGGGGAGGGAAGGCTCGTTGATGGAGGTGGGGAGGGAAGGCTCACTGATGGAGGTGGGGAGGCAAGGCTCGTTGATGGAGTTGCAGAGAGAAGACTCTTTGATGGATGTGGGGAGGGAAGGCTCGTTGATGGAGGTGGGGAGGGAAGGCTCATTGATGGAGGTTTGGAGTGAAGGCTCATTGATGAAGGTAGGGAGTGAAGGCTCATTGATGGAGGTGGGGGAGGGAAGGCTCATTGATGGAGGTGGGGGAGGGAACGCTCATTGATGGAGGTGGGGAAGGAAGGCTTATTGATGGAGGTGGGGAGGGAAGGCTTGTTGATGGAGTTGCAGAGGGAAGGCTCATTGATGGGGGTGGGGAGGGAAGGCTCATTGATTGAGGTGGGGAGGGAAGGCTCATTGATTTAGGTGGGGAGGGAAGGCTAATTGATTGAGGTGAGGAGTGAAGGCTCATTGATGGAGGTGGGGTGGGGAGGGAAGGCTCATTGATGGAGATGGGGAGGGCAGGCTCATTGATTGAGGTGGGGAGTGAAGGCTCATTGATGAAGGTGGGGAGTGAAGGCTCATTGATGGAGGTGGGGGAGGACTGGTGGAGATATATTACATTTTCGGTTTGGGGCTCAAGGCTCCGTCCACATCTCCGCGTTCCGAATCGTGGGCGGAATCGCCACGATCCTTCCCGCAATTCGCAAAAGCTGTGGGGGGCTACAATCGTGGTAAAAACACGTGTACACGCAGACTCACGGACGCCTGTCGCCCAAAAGAAATACAGGGGAAGCAGGAAGACAATAGCGAATCCACATTAGCTAATGTCACAAGTGAGTGGGCTCGGGCGCAGTGCCCACCCTTTTTGAAGCCATTTAGAGCTCTAATCATGTGCTTCACAAAAAAAAACAAAACTCATAGAACTCTATGCGCCCGGCGGCCCGCATGGAGATTAGGGGGGCAGCGCCCCTGCGGCCCTTGTGGATGGTCTGCTGCTGATCTTATGGCTGATCAGTGTGGATCCTATACGCAGGCTTTTGTGTTAGTATTGGAAGCTGCATAGATCTATAGCTCTGTGTTACTAAAATGAGCACAGAGTGATTTTTGTGATGTGTCCAGAATTGTCACTTACCTATGAGGGAGTACATTGGTTATTAGGAAATCCTATAGGTGTGGCAACACTTAACCGTGACTCACAGTAGGTGGCCGAACAATTATGACCTATTATAGAGAGTGATTCATAGAAGAGTGCAGAGTTCAGGAGCTCTCTCCTATTTGTAAATACATTGTATCAAAAACAAAACATAAAACTAAAAGAAGTGAGCAAAGTGCAACACAAGACAAAGGGTGAGTCCATCATCAACCACCACTAACAGGAATATAAAAATTAAAGGATTATAAAATTAAAGGCGCAGTCCACACACTAAGGAGCAACCTTCTTTATACCACTTAACTACTTGCCTACCGGGCCAATTCTGACACTCCTCTCCTACATGTAAAAATCATAAATTTTGCTAGAAAATTACTCGGAACCCCCAAACATTATATATATATATATATATATATATATATATATATATGACACTGGCTAGGAAGGGGTTAATATCTAGGGGCAATCAAGGGGTTAACTGTCTGATTAGTAATGTGTGCTGCTTTTACTAAGCAATGTGACTGTTTTATTTTCTTGCTATGCAGGGAGAAAAAAAAAAAACAGCACATCGCAGCTGCCTGTAGAGTCCTGTGTTGTTTAACAACACAGAGCTTTTTTCTGTCATTTGCTAAGCCGATTGGCCATTAAACATTGGCTGGGACCCAGGTGATAAGCTTGTGCTGTAGCAAATGGCAGCGCAGCTGGGGTGCCGCATGCGTCCCCTACCAGGGAATACCAAATCACATACATGTACATGATTTGGCGCAGCGGGGCCGCCCTGTCGCAGTATAAGTGTGGTGGGCGGTCCTGAACTGGTTATTTCAAGTTTTGGAAAACGCCCCCCTTAACCACTTGCCGACCAGCCGCCGTCATTATTCTGCGGCAAGGTCGGCACGATCCCGCGAGCCGTTGTAGCTGTACGTTGGCTCCTTTAAGCGGGACAGCAGGCGGGCGGCCGCTGCACTGCGGGGGTGCCGATGCTCGTGACCCCCGGTCGCGATGACCGCCGGCCACGAGCGATCGTGGGCACGAGAGGCAGAACAGGGACGTGTGTGTGTGTGTAAACACACACATCCCAGTTCTGTGAGGAGAGGAGAGAGAGATTGTGATTTCCTATGAGCTGGGAACCACGATCTGTCATCTCCTATAGTCAGTCCCCCCCCCCTACAGTTAGAACACACACCTAGGGAACACAGTTAACCCCTTGATTCCTCCCCTAGTGTTAACGCCTTCTCTGAAAGTGACATTTATACAGTAATCAGTGCATTTTTATAGCACCGATCGCTGTATAATTGTCAATGCTCCCAAAAATGTGTCAAAGTGTCCAAATGTGCCCGCCATAATGTCGAAGTCCGGATAAAAATCGCCGCCATTACTAATAAAAAAAATAAATAATTATAAAAATGCCAAAAATCTATCCCCTATGTTGTAGACGCTATAAATTTTGCAAAAAACAATCAATATACACTTTTTGCGATTTTTATTACCAAAAATATGTAGCAGAATACATATCGGCCTAAACTGAGGGAAAAAAAATGTTTTGTTTTTTTAAAAAAAATTGGGGATATTTATTATAGCAAAAAGTACAAAATATTGTGTTCTTTTCCAAATTGTCGCTCTTTTTTTGTTTATAGCGCAAAAAATAAAAACCGCAGAGGTGATCAAATACCACCAAAAGAAAGCTCTATTTGTGGGGGGAAAAGGACATCAATTTTGTTTGGGGTACAACGTCGCACGACCGCGCAATTGTCAGTTAAAGCGACGCAGTGCCGAATCGCAAAAAATGGCCCGGTCATTGAGCAGCCAAATCTTCCGGTTGGTTGAAGTGGTTAAAGGAGAATTATACAAAAAAAAATGATAAGTTAGACCCACTAGTGCTTTTTTTTTACCACTATTATTCCTTTATATTGGCTTTAAAAATGTACCAATGCAACAATTTAGAATTTGGATGAAAGGTTTAGCACTGGGAAACACTCTTTGAAACATAAAAAGTGGATTTTATATACAACTATATAGGATCAGACCAAAATGAGGGACAAATGGGGAGGAAAGAGGGACAGAGGGACATTGCTCCATTTAGGGACAGTCCCTCGAAATCAGAGACAGTTGGGAGGTATGAAATGATGATGATGACTAAAGTGGGGTACACACTATGAGAAAATGGGGTGAACATTTTCGTCCAAAGAGTTTTCGTACGATTTTCGTTTAGTATTTACACAACTTTCGACAGCCAAATCCGAATCCGAATTTTCATACGGAAATTCCCAAAAAGGGTCAAAGTCCTAACTTTTTCTCGTACGGGAACAGAACGAACGATTTCCGTGTATCGTTTTTTTATACGATTTTCGAACAAGAAAAATCAGAAAAGAAAGACTGCGCATGATCAGAAACAATAAACAACAACAAAAAAAAGCCTTAACGAGAATATTCGTGAGCATTTTCGTATGAATTTTCTTTCATCGATTCCGATTTGCTGTGAAACATCGAGAAAAATCAGGCGAACATTCACCAGATTTTCTTATACCCCACTTTAGGCTTCTCATGTGGGAAAGCGATGAGTACTGAGGACTATGATGTGAAAAAAGGGGGGGATTCTTATGTGAAAACCAATGTCAAATGAAAGGGTGGTGGGATTGAGGTACTCTGATGTGAAAGGAAGGAGAACTGGGGACTCTGATGTGAAGGAGGGAGGCAGAACTGAGGACTCTGATGTGAAAGGAGGGAGAACTGAGGACTCTGATGTGAAAGGAGGGAGAACTGAGGACTCTGATGTGAAAGGAGGGACAACTGAGGACTCGGATGTGAAAGGAGGGAGAACTGAGGACTCTGATGTGAATAGAGGGACAACTGAGGACTCTGATGTCAAAGGAAGTGTGTGTGTGGGGGGGGGGGACTCTGAAAGGAGGGAGAGAAAACTGAGGCTTCTGGTGTGGAGGGGGGGGGGACTCTGATGTGGAGCAGGGAGGCAGAAGTGAGGACTCTGATGTGAAAGGAAGTGTGTGTGTGTGGGGGGGGCACTCTGATGTGAAAGGAAGGAGAACTGAGGACTCTGTTGTGAAAGGAGGGACAACTGAGGACTCTGATGTGAAAGGAGGGAGAACTGAGGACTCTGATGTGAAAGGAAGGAGAACTGAGGACTCTGATGTGAAAGGAAGGACAACTGAGGACTCTGATGTGAAAGGAGGGACAACTGAGGACTCTGATGTGAAAGGAGGGAGAACTGAGGACTCTGATGTGAAAGGAAGGAGAACTGAGGACTCTGATGTGAAAGGAGGGAGAACTGAGGACTCTGATGTGAAAGGAGGGAGAACTGAGGACTCTGATGTGAAAGGAGAGAGAACTGAGGACTCTGATGTGAAGGAGAGAGGGATAACTGAGGGCTCTGATGTGAAAGGAAGTGTGTGTGTGTGTGTGTGTGGGGGGGGGCGACTCTGATGTAAAAGGAGGGAGGGAAAACTGAGGCTTCTGGTGTGGAAGGGGAGGGCGACTCTGATGTGGGGCAGGGAGGCAGAACTGAGGACTCTGATGTGAAAGGAAGGAGAACTGAGGACTCTGATGTGAAAGGAAGGACAACTGAGGACTCTGATGTGAAAGGAAGGAGAACTGAGGACTTTGATGTGAAGGAGGGACAACTGAGGACTCTGATGTGAAAGGAGGGACAACTGAGGACTCTGATGTGAAGGAGGGACAACTGAGGACTCTGATGTGAAAGGAGGGACAACTAAGGACTCTGATGTGAAGGAGGGATAACTGAGGACTCTGATGTGAAGGAGGGACAACTGAGGACTCTGATGTGAATGGAGGGACAACTGAGGACTCTGATGTGAAGTAGGGACAACTGAGGACTCTGATGTGAAGGAGGGACAACTGAGGACTCTGATGTGAAAGGAGGGACAACTAAGGACTCTGATGTGAATGGAGGGACAACTGAGGACTCTGATGGGAAGTAGGGACAACTGAGGACTCTGATGTGAAGGAGGGACAACTGAGGACTCTGGTGTGAAGGAGGGACAACTGAGGACTCTGATGTGAAAGGAGGGACAACTGAGGACTCTGATGTGAAGGAGGGACAACTGAGGACTCTGATGTGAAGTAGGGACAACTTAGGACTCTGATGTGAAGTAGGGACAACTGAGGACTCTGATGTGAAGGAGGGACAACTGAGGACTCTGATGTGAAGGAGGGACAACTGAGGACTCTGATGTGAAGGAGGGACAACTGAGGACTCTGATGTGAAGGAGGGATTCTGATTGGGGGTGCCTTGAGATCTGCACACTTTTTAAGGGTGTCTTCGCTCTCCCTTCATTGGTTCCTTTCCCTCCAGGAATTGCCGGGGCTTTCATATCTCCTGGAATCAGATGAAAGGAAAGTCTCTTCCAGAAACGATCGCAGTGATCACACCGATCAATCAATCCATTGTCTTTATATACAAAGGAGGATCCATCCAGGGGGGAAATACAATGGAATTCTCTCTTCTTTGCTGAGTCAAACAATTGAATTCTTTATTAGTTGATTTCATTTTTTTCACTGGATACAAAGTTCAGAGCGATCACATCCATCTTCTCAGAACAGCTGAGCAATGATGGGATAAAACGACCAAATTCTCACCGGAGCGGCCATTGGAGGAATTCTCCCCCGATCTTCCACTCCTTGGGGTTGATTGACAAGCGGGCTGTGCGGGAGACTTTTCCCCAGAGCTCAGTGAATGAGATTTCACTTTGCAAAGAACACCCAATGACACGCAAAGAAAATATAACATCAATTTTGCTTGCACGTGATTGGATGATGGAAGTCAACAGAGCTTCCTAGTCACTAGACTCCGGGGAAAATTCCCTTTGCCAAGCGCAACTTTCCTTTGCAATGTCAACAGACTATTTGCCTTTAGTAAATCAACCAATGGACTACAAACACCCCCCACATCTCTTCATCTTCATTACAGGAGGGGAGGGGCAATGGAGCCTTTTACAGAACAGGAAAGAAAGTTATTCTTCAGTGCTGCTCACAGGAAGTGACAAGGACTCGGCATTTTTGGCAGGATCAACAAGTATTTTCTATGCATGCTGAAAATGTTCCTGAAAAAAAAAAGGAAACAAATGCAACCGCCACATCTAAGGACGCTAAGCTGCAATATAGGACATTTATGTTCCTTGGTTTAGTTATTCTTTAGGTTCCCGCAGTCTCTCCACCGACTATTCACCATCTGTGTTCCCGTCTCCGGACTCCGGTAGGACGCCCGTCCTACCAATGAGACGGGCAACACATCTGTATAGACCAATCTCCACCCACAGTGTGTCTGATCTTCCTGCAATCCACGGCTCAGGGCTGGGCGGAGCTCCTCCCACTCTTCTGACAGACACTTCCTATATCTTATTAATATTTGTGGGCTAAAAAAAAAAAATCTGTTTTTATAAATGAATGTTTTCAATTTTTGTAATCAGCATAATATGATTCAGAACAAAAGAAGAAGATCGTAAAAAATCTGCATCTCTATCAGAGCCCCCCCCCCCCCTTACATCAATGTCCCAATCTCAGTCCCCTGTACCTCAGGATTCCTATTAGAGTCACCCTTACTTCATGGTTCCCATCAGAGCCCCCCTTATATCAAGTGTCTCCATCAGAGCCCCCCTTATATCAAGTGTCTCCATCAGAGCCCCCCTTATATCAGGTGTCTCCATCAGAGCCCCCCTTATATCAAGTGTCTCCATCAGAGCCCCCCTTATATCAAGTGTCTCCATCAGAGCCCCCCTTATATCAGGTGTCTCCATCAGAGCCACCCTTATATAAGGTGTCTCCATCAGAGCCCCCCTTATATCAAGTGTCTCCATCAGAGCCCCCCTTATATCAAGTGTCTCCATCAGAGCCCTCCTTATATCAAGTGTCTCCATCAGAGCCCCCCTTATATCAAGTGTCTCCATCAGAGCCCCCCTTATATCAATTGTCTCCATCAGAGCCCCCCTTATATCAAGTGTCTCCATCAGAGCCCCCCTTATATCAAGTGTCTCCATCAGAGCCCCCTTATATCAAGTGTCTCCATCAGAGCCCCCCTTATATCAGGTGTCTCCATCAGAGCCCCCTTATATCAGGTGTCTCCATCAGAGCCCCCTTATATCAAGTGTCTCCATCAGAGCCCCCTTATATCAAGTGTCTCCATCAGAGCCCCCCTTATATCAGGTGTCTCCATCAGAGCCCCCCCTTATATCAAGTATCTCCATCAGAGCCCCCCTTATATCAGGTGTCTCCATCAGAGCCCCCCTTATATCAAGTATCTCCATCAGAGCCCACTTATATCAGGTGTCTCCATCAGAGCCCCCCTTATATCAAGTGTCTCCATCAGAGCCCTCCTTATATCAAGTGTCTCCATCAGAGCCCCCCTTATATCAAGTGTCTCCATCAGAGCCCCCCTTATATCAAGTGTCTCCATCAGAGCCCCCCTTATATCAAGTGTCTCCATCAGAGCCCCCCTTATATCAAGTGTCTCCATCAGAGCCCCCCTTATATCAAGTGTCTCCATCAGAGCCCCCCTTATATCAGGTGTCTCCATCAGAGCCCCCTTATATCAGGTGTCTCCATCAGAGCCCCCTTATATCAAGTGTCTCCATCAGAGCCCCCTTATATCAAGTGTCTCCATCAGAGCCCCCCTTATATCAGGTGTCTCCATCAGAGCCCCCCCTTATATCAAGTATCTCCATCAGAGCCCCCCTTATATCAGGTGTCTCCATCAGAGCCCCCCTTATATCAAGTATCTCCATCAGAGCCCACTTATATCAGGTGTCTCCATCAGAGCCCCCCTTATATCAAGTGTCTCCATCAGAGCCCCCTTATATTAGGTGTCTCCATCAGAGCCCCCTTATATCAGGTGTCTCCATCAGAGCCCCCCTTATACAAAAGTGTCTCCATCAGAGCCCCCCTTATATCAAGTGTCTCCATCAGAGCCCCCCTTATATCAGGTGTCTCCATCAGAGCCCCCCTTATATCAAGTGTCTCCATCAGAGCCCCCCTTATATCAAGTGTCTCCATCAGAGCCCTCCTTATATCAGGTGTCTCCATCAGAGCCCCCCTTATATCAAGTGTCTCCATCAGAGCCCCCCTTATATCAGGTGTCTCCATCAGAGCCCCCCTTATATCAAGTGTCTCCATCAGAGCCCCCCTTATATCAAGTGTCTCCATCAGAGCCCCCTTATATCAAGTGTCTCCATCAGAGCCCCCCTTATATCAAGTGTCTCCATCAGAGCCCCCCTTATATCAAGTGTCTCCATCAGAGCCCCCCTTATATCAAGTGTCTCCATCAGAGCCCTCCTTATATCAGGTGTCTCCATCAGAGCCCCCCTTATATCAAGTGTCTCCATCAGAGCCCCCCTTATATCAGGTGTCTCCATCAGAGCCCCCCTTATATCAAGTGTCTCCATCAGAGCCCCCCTTATATCAGGTGTCTCCATCAGAGCCCCCCTTATATCAAGTGTCTCCATCAGAGCCCCCCTTATATCAAGTGTCTCCATCAGAGCCCCCCTTATATCAAGTGTCTCCATCAGAGCCCTCCTTATATCAAGTGTCTCCATCAGAGCCCCCCTTATATCAAGTGTCTCCATCAGAGCCCCCCTTATATCAAGTGTCTCCATCAGAGCCCTCCTTATATCAGGTGTCTCCATCAGAGCCCCCCTTATATCAAGTGTCTCCATCAGAGCCCCCCTTATATCAAGTGTCTCCATCAGAGCCCCCCTTATATCAGGTGTCTCCATCAGAGCCCCCCTTATATCAAGTGTCTCCATCAGAGCCCCCCATTATATCAGGTGTCTCCATCAGAGCCCCCCTTATATCAAGTGTCTCCATCAGAGCCCCCCTTATATCAAGTGTCTCCATCAGAGCCCCCCTTATATCAAGTGTCTCCATCAGAGCCCCCCTTATATCAGGTGTCTCCATCAGAGCCCCCCTTATATCAAATGTCTCCATCAGAGCCCTCCTTATATCAGGTGTCTCCATCAGAGCCCCCCTTATATCAGGTGTCTCCATCAGCTCCCCCCTTATATCAAGTGTCTCCATCAGAGCCCCCCTTATATCAGGTGTCTCCATCAGCTCCCCCCTTATATCAAGTGTCTCCATCAGAGCCCCCCTTATATCAAGTGTCTCCATCAGAGCCCCCCTTATATCAAGTGTCTCCATCAGAGCCCCCCTTATATCAGGTGTCTCCATCAGCTCCCCCCTTATATCAAGTGTCTCCATCAGAGCCCCCCTTATATCAGGTGTCTCCATCAGAGCCCCCCTTATATCAGGTGTCTCCATCAGCTCCCCCCTTATATCAAGTGTCTCCATCAGAGCTCCCCTTATATCAGGTGTCTCCATCAGAGCCCCCCTTATATCAGGTGTCTCCATCAGAGCCCCCCTTATATCAAGTGTCTCCATCAGAGCCCCCCTTATATCAAGTGTCTCCATCAGAGCCCCCCTTATATCAGGTGTCTCCATCAGAGCCCCCCTTATATCAAGTGTCTCCATCAGAGCCCCCCTTATATCAAGTGTCTCCATCAGAGCCCCCCTTATATCAGGTGTCTCCATCAGAGCCCCCCTTATATAAGGTGTCTCCATCAGAGCCCCCTTATATCAAGTGTCTCCATCAGAGCCCCCCTTATATCAGGTGTCTCCATCAGAGCCCCCGTTATATCAAGTGTCTCCATCAGAGCCCCCCTTGTATCAAATGTCTCCATCAGAGTCCCCCTTATATCAGGTGTCTCCATCAGAGCCCCCCTTATATCAAGTGTCTCCATCAGAGCCCCCTTATATTAGGTGTCTCCATCAGAGCCCCCTTATATCAGGTGTCTCCATCAGAGCCCCCCTTATATCAAGTGTCTCCATCAGAGCCCCCCTTATATCAGGTGTCTCCATCAGAGCCCTCCTTATATCAGGTGTCTCCATCAGAGCCCCCCTTATATCAAGTGTCTCCATCAGAGCCCCCTTATATTAGGTGTCTCCATCAGAGCCCCCTTATATCAGGTGTCTCCATCAGAGCCCCCCTTATATCAAGTGTCTCCATCAGAGCCCCCCTTATATCAAGTGTATCCATCAGAGCCCCCCTTATATCAGGTGTCTCCATCAGAGCCACCCTTATATAAGGTGTCTCCATCAGAGCCCCCCTTATATCAAGTGTCTCCATCAGAGCCCTCCTTATATCAAGTGTCTCCATCAGAGCCCTCCTTATATCAAGTGTCTCCATCAGAGCCCCCCTTATATCAAGTGTCTCCATCAGAGCCCCCCTTATATCAAGTGTCTCCATCAGAGCCCCCCTTATATCAAGTGTCTCCATCAGAGCCCCTCTTATATCAAGTGTCTCCATCAGAGCCCCCCTTATATCAAGTGTCTCCATCAGAGCCCCCTTATATCAAGTGTCTCCATCAGAGCCCCCCTTATATCAGGTGTCTCCATCAGAGCCCCCTTATATCAGGTGTCTCCATCAGAGCCCCTTATATCAAGTGTCTCCATCAGAGCCCCCTTATATCAAGTGTCTCCATCAGAGCCCCCCTTATATCAGGTGTCTCCATCAGAGCCCCCCCTTATATCAAGTATCTCCATCAGAGCCCCCCTTATATCAGGTGTCTCCATCAGAGCCCCCCTTATATCAAGTATCTCCATCAGAGCCCACTTATATCAGGTGTCTCCATCAGAGCCCCCCTTATATCAAGTGTCTCCATCAGAGCCCCCTTATATTAGGTGTCTCCATCAGAGCCCCCTTATATCAGGTGTCTCCATCAGAGCCCCCCTTATATCAAGTGTCTCCATCAGAGCCCCCCTTATATCAAGTGTCTCCATCAGAGCCCCCCTTATATCAGGTGTCTCCATCAGAGCCCCCCTTATATCAAGTGTCTCCATCAGAGCCCCCCTTATATCAAGTGTCTCCATCAGAGCCCTCCTTATATCAGGTGTCTCCATCAGAGCCCCCCTTATATCAAGTGTCTCCATCAGAGCCCCCCTTATATCAGGTGTCTCCATCAGAGCCCCCCTTATATCAAGTTACTCCATCAGAGCCCCCCTTATATCAAGTGTCTCCATCAGAGCCCCCTTATATCAAGTGTCTCCATCAGAGCCCCCCTTATATCAAGTGTCTCCATCAGAGCCCCCCTTATATCAAGTGTCTCCATCAGAGCCCCCCTTATATCAAGTGTCTCCATCAGAGCCCTCCTTATATCAGGTGTCTCCATCAGAGCCCCCCTTATATCAAGTGTCTCCATCAGAGCCCCCCTTATATCAGGTGTCTCCATCAGAGCCCCCCTTATATCAAGTGTCTCCATCAGAGCCCCCCTTATATCAGGTGTCTCCATCAGAGCCCCCCTTATATCAAGTGTCTCCATCAGAGCCCCCCTTATATCAAGTGTCTCCATCAGAGCCCTCCTTATATCAGGTGTCTCAATCAGAGCCCCCCTTATATCAAGTGTCTCCATCAGAGCCCCCCTTATATCAGGTGTCTCCATCAGAGCCCCCCTTATATCAGGTGTCTCCATCAGCTCCCCCCTTATATCAAGTGTCTCCATCAGAGCCCCCCTTATATCAGGTGTCTCCATCAGCTCCCCCCTTATATCAAGTGTCTCCATCAGAGCCCCCCTTATATCAAGTGTCTCCATCAGAGCCCCCCTTATATCAAGTGTCTCCATCAGAGCCCCCCTTATATCAGGTGTCTCCATCAGCTCCCCCCTTATATCAAGTGTCTCCATCAGAGCCCCCCTTATATCAGGTGTCTCCATCAGAGCCCCCCTTATATCAGGTGTCTCCATCAGCTCCCCCCTTATATCAAGTGTCTCCATCAGAGCCCCCCTTATATCAGGTGTCTCCATCAGAGCACCCCTTATATCAGGTGTCTCCATCAGAGCCCCCCTTATATCAAGTGTCTCCATCAGAGCCCCCCTTATATCAAGTGTCTCCATCAGAGCCCCCCTTATATCAGGTGTCTCCATCAGAGCCCCCCTTATATCAAGTGTCTCCATCAGAGCCCCCCTTATATCAAGTGTCTCCATCAGAGCCCCCCTTATATCAGGTGTCTCCATCAGAGCCCCCCTTATATAAGGTGTCTCCATCAGAGCCCCCTTATATCAAGTGTCTCCATCAGAGCCCCCCTTATATCAGGTGTCTCCATCAGAGCCCCCGTTATATCAAGTGTCTCCATCAGAGCCCCCCTTGTATCAAATGTCTCCATCAGAGTCCCCCTTATATCAGGTGTCTCCATCAGAGCCCCCCTTATATCAAGTGTCTCCATCAGAGCCCCCTTATATTAGGTGTCTCCATCAGAGCCCCCTTATATCAGGTGTCTCCATCAGAGCCCCCCTTATATCAAGTGTCTCCATCAGAGCCCCCCTTATATCAGGTGTCTCCATCAGAGCCCTCCTTATATCAAGTGTCTCCATCAGAGCCCCCCTTATATCAAGTGTCTCCAGCAGAGCCCCCTTATATTAGGTGTCTCCATCAGAGCCCCCTTATATCAGGTGTCTCCATCAGAGCCCCCCTTATATCAAGTGTCTCCATCAGAGCCCCCCTTATATCAAGTGTCTCCATCAGAGCCCCCCTTATATCAGGTGTCTCCATCAGAGCCCCCCTTATATCAGGTGTCTCCATCAGAGCCCCCCCTTATATCAAGTGTCTCCATCAGAGCCCTCCTTATATCAGGTGTCTCCATCAGAGCCCCCCTTATATCAGGTGTCTCCATCAGAGCCCTCCTTATATCAGGTGTCTCCATCAGAGCCCCCCTTATATCAGGTGTCTCCATCAGAGCCCCCCTTATATCAAGTGTCTCTATCAGAGCCCCCCTTATATCAAGTGTCTCCATCAGAGCCCCCCTTATATCAGGTGTCTCCCTCAGAGCCCCCCTTATATCAAGTGTCTCCATCAGAGCCCCCCTTATATCAGAATTTGTCTTAGGAGTTCCCCCCTTCCATCAGCATCCCCATCAGAGTCCCCCCTTACATCAGTGTCCCTTATAATAGGTGTCCCTTTAAATAAGAGTCCCCCTTACATCAGGGTTCCTATCAGAGTCCCCCTTATATCAGGGTTCCCAACAGAGTCACCCTTATATCAGGTGTCTCCATCAGAGCCCCCCTTATATCAGAATTGTCTTCGGAGTCCCCCCCTTCCATCAGCATCCCAATCAGAGTCCTCCAATACATCAGTGTCCCTTATAATAGGTGTCCCTATCAGAGTCCCCCTTACATCAGGGTTCCCATCAGAGTCCCCCTTAAATCGGATGACACCATCAGAGTCCCCCTTACACCATGGTTCCCATCAGTGTCCCTCCTTACAGCAGAGTCCCCCTTATATCAGGTGTTCCCATCAGAATCCCCCTTATATCAGGTGTTCCCATCAGAGTCCCCCTTATATCAGGTGTTCCCATCAGAGTCCCCCTTACAACAATGTCCCCATCCATGTCCTCTGTACATCAGAGCCTGCCCTAGAATTTCCCCCCTTCCAACAGGATTCCCATCAGAGCCCCCCCCCCCTTTTTTAGGTGTCCCCATTTGAGTCTCTCATACATCAGAGTCCCCCTCATAGGCGTGCGCACAGGGTGTGCCGGGTGTGCCTAATCACCCTGTGCAGCACAGATTCCCCCAACTGCCCTGGCTCCCCACTCCTTCCCTCTGCAGCACTTCTGGCTTCCCTCCTCTCCTCTCCTCTCCTCTCCTCTCCTCTCCTCTCCTCTCCTGCCGGATGTTGCTGCGGAGATGTTTTAGGATGAGCGAAGGAAGGGGCCAGTAAATATGTATTTATCAGCCCCTTCCCTTTCTGAATGAACATGGTGAGTGATGTGAGTAGTAGTAAGTAGTGTGTGTTTGCGCTTTGGGGTGCACACCCTAATGCAATAGGCTGCGCAAAACCTATGGTCCCCCTTATATGAGCTGTCCTTATCAGGGTCCCCATCAGTGTCCCCCTTAAATGAGTATTCCCATCAGAGTCCTTCTTATATCAGGTGTCCCTATCAAAGTCCCCCATTTCATCAGATCCCCCTTTATAACAGATGTCCCTATTAGTGTCCCCATCACAGTTCCCCTTAAATCAGTGTCCCCATCAGAGTCACCCCTTACATTACTGTCCCCATCACAGTCCCCCCTTACATCAGTGTCCCTATCAGAGTCCTCCCCTTACATCAGGGTCCCCATCAGAGTCCCCCTTACATCAGTGTCCCCATCAGAGTCCCCCCCTTACATCAGTGTCCCTATCAGAGTCCTCCCCTTACATCAGGGTCCCCATCAGAGTCCCCCTTACATCAGTGTCCCCATCAGAGTCCCACTTACATTAGTGTCCCCATCAGAGTCCCCCTTACATTAGTGTCCCCATCAGAGTCCCCCTTACATTTGTGTCCCCATCAGAGTCCCCCTTACATCAGTGTCTTCATCAGAGTCCCCCTTACATCAGTGTCCCCATCAGAGTCCCCCTTACATCAATGTCTCCATCAGAATCCCCCTTACATCAGTGTCCCCATCAGAGTCCCCCCTGACATTAGTGTCCCCATCAGAGTCCCCCTTACATCAGTGTCCCTATCAGAGTCCCCCTTACATTAATGTCTCCATCAGAATCCCCCTTACATCAGTGTCCCCATCAGAGTCCCCCCTGACATTAGTGTCACCATCAGAGTCCCCCTTACATCAGCGTCCCCATCAGAGTCCCCCCTGACATCAGTGTCACCATCAGAGTCCCCCCTTTCATCATTATATATATTTATATCATTAGATTGTATGCTCTTCTGAGTAGAGCCCTCTTAATCATCTTGTATTTTATTGTATTGTCTCCCTTTTATATTGTAAAGCGCTGCGTATACTGTTGGCGTTGTATAAATCCTGTATAATAATAATAATAATAATATCATGGTCCCTCCCTTACATCAGTATCCCCCTTATATCGGGTGTTCCTATCAGAGCCCCCTTCTTTACACCGGTGTCTCTTTCAGAGTCTCCATCAGGCCTGTGTTGGAGCCTGCGGGGGGGAGGGGAGGAGGATGGGTTGAGGGGGGGTTTGGGAAGACCAAATGACCTGAATCCTTCTGGCACTGTCCCTATCTGCCGGCCTGGATAATATCTTGTAGAGGGCCAGATGGTGGCCACGGTTTGGAGACCCCCTGGGGGTGTTTTTTTTTTTTTTGTACCCCCGGTATCAGGAGAACCTGTCATCACTTTTACTGACATTCTCCATGCCTTGGGAATCCTCCGACCAATGAGGACCCTTGTCTCCTCCGCGGTCCTGGGGGGGGGGTCATCAGTCGAAAAGTCCTGGAGAGGAATATGGGAATACGGCGTTCTCTGGGAAGGGAACAGGTAGATCTTTGGCACAGTTTGAGATCCGTCTACAAACGGTACGTCGTGTCCTGCCAGAATGTGGATCGGTCCGGGTGGGAAATTTTTGGACAGCTCCCAGTTACTTATGAAGGGGGGGGGGGGAGGGGGGATCTAGGCCATGCATGACTCTCTAGGAAGTATTATTTAGCAGAGAATAGAGGGAAGTGCCGTTAAGACTGAACATATTCTCTGTGACCTCCAAAACAAATTTGTTGTCATGTAAAAGGAGTTGAATACGGCGCTGGAGCCGCGGTCTATATTCAGCGCATGTTATTTATCATCCGGCTCTCCCGCTGAGCGTGCGGAGCAATGCACATGACCCCCGTGCAGGGTTGCCATGGCAACTGTTCTCTGTACATTGCAACTGTCCATTACTGCTGCACACAGCTGGGACTCTCCGACCTGAGAAAGCCGGAGGGAATCCATCCATCAGCTCAGATTATTTTATTTTTATTTTTTTACCCTCCACACCAGTGTGAATATAGATTGCATTTACATTTTTTAAACCTGCAAGAAGAAACCTGATTGGATACAAAAAAAAAAAAAAAGTAAAAATAAATTGAAGTTGTAATTTTTTTTATTTTTTTATTTTGTCTTTCTCTTATTGTTTGTTGCATCCCGTTAACGGCGGCCATACGCGCGTCAATAAACGATCGATCCCTTCCAATAGGAAGAATTGATCTATAGTCGGCAACCCATTCGATCAATAAGGCGGACGAGGGGAATTGGATTTAGCTCATCAGCTAAGTTAACCCCTTCCCCCCCAGGCCCGCCGTCCCTTTAACTGGGCTATTAAAGCTGAATTCTGGGCATAAAAAATGTTTTTTATATATATAGCTATTACAGCTATTACCTTTTGTATCAATTGGCCCTTCCTATTTAGATTGTAAGCTCTAACGAGCCGGGCCCTCTGATTCCTCTTGTATCAAATTATAATGTAACTGTAATGTCTGCCTTTATTTTGTTAAGCGCTGCGCAAACTGTTGGTGCAATATAAATCCTGTATAATAATAATAATAATAATATATACAGTATCTCACAAAAGTGAGTATAACAAAGAGTGAAAAATTTAAGGGGGTCTGAATACTTTCTGTCCTCACTGTATATCTATACCTATCTATAGATATATATATACAGTGCCTTGCGAAAGTATTCGGCCCCCTTGAACTTTTCAACCTTTTGCCACATTTCAGGCTTCAAACATAAAGATATAAAATTTAAATTTTTTGTGAAGAATCACCAACAAGTGGGACACAATTGTGAAGTGGAACGAAATCTATTGGATATTTTAAACTTTTTTAGCAAATAAAAAACTGAAAAGTGGTGCGTGCAAAATTATTCGGCCCCTTTACTTTCAGTGCAGAAAACTCACTCCAGAAGTTCAGCGAGGATCTCTGAATGATCCAATGTTGTCCTAAATGACTGATGGTGATAAATAGAATCCACCTGTGTGTAATCAAGTCTCTGTATAAATGCACCTGCTCTGTGATAGTCTCAGGGTTCTGTTGAAAGCGCAGAGAGCATCATGAAGACCAAGGAACACACCAGGCAGGTCCGTAATACTGTTGTGGAGAAGTTTAAAGCCGGATTTGGATACAAAAAGATTTCCCAAGCTTTAAACATCCCAGGGAGCACTGTGCAAGCGATCATTTTGAAATGGAAGGAATATCAGACCACTGCAAATCTACCAAGACCTGGCTGTCCCTCTAAACTTTCAGCTCAGACAAGGAGAAGACTGATCAGAGATGCAGCCAAGAGGCCCATGATCACTCTGGATGAACTGCAGAGAACTACAGCTGAGGTGGGAGAGTCTGTCCATAGGACAACAATCAGTCGTACACTGCACAAATCTGCCCTTTATGGAAGAGTGGCAAGAAGAAAGCCATTTCTCAAAGATATCCATAAAAAGTCTCATCTAAAGTTTGCCACAAGCCACCTGGGAGACACACCAAACATGTGGAAGAAGGTGCTCTGGTCCGATGAAACCAAAATCAAACTTTTTGGCCACAATGCAAAACGATATGTTTGGCGTAAAAGCAACACAGCTCATCACCCTCAACACACCATCCCCACCGTGAAACATGGTGGTGGCAGCATCATGGTTTGGGCCTGCTTTTCTTCAGCAGGGACAGGGAAGATGGTTAAAATTGAGGGGAAGATGGATGCAGCCAAATACAGGACCATTCTGGATGAAAACCTGTTGGAGTCTGCAAAAGACCTGAAACTGGGACGGAGATTTATCTTCCAAAAAGACAATGATCCCAAACATACAGCAAAATCTACAAAGGAATGGTTCACAAATAAACGTATCCAGGTGTTAGAATGGCCAAGTCAAAGTCCAAACCTGAATCCAATCGAGAATCTGTGGAAAGAGCTGAAAACTGCTGATCACAAACGCTCTCCATCCAACCTCACTGAGCTCGAGCTGTTTTGCAAGGAAGAATGGGCAAGAATTTCAGTCTCTCGATGTGCAAAACTGATAGAGACATACCCCAAGCGACTTGCAGCTGTAATCGCAGCAAAAGGTGGCTCTACAAAGTATTAACGCAAGGGGGCCGAATAATTTTGCACGCCCCACTTTTCATTTTTTTATTAGTTAAAAAAGTTTCAACAATCCAAAAGATTTCGTTCCACTTCACAATTGTGTCCCACTTGTTGGTGATTCTTCACAAAAAATAAAAATTTTATATCTTTATGTTTGAAGCCTGAAATGTGGCAAAAGGTTGAAAAGTTCAAGGGGGCCGAATACTTTCGCAAGGCACTGTATATACAGTATCTGACAAAAGTGAGTACACCCCTCAGTCACATTTTTGTAAATATTTTCTTCTATCTTTTCATGTGACAACACTGAAGAAATGACACTTGTCTACAATGTAAAGTAGTGAGTGTACAGCTTGTATAACAGTGTCAATTTGCTGTCCCTTCAAAATAACTCAACACACAGCCATTAATGTCTCAACCGCTGGCAACAAAAGTGAGTACCACCTAAACAGGTGGAAAATATCCCACTCAAGAAAGTCTTCTAAAAACAAAAAAATTGTTTAAAAAAAAAAAAATGTATTTGCATATATGTATATGTATTTTGATAAAAGTGCCTGTAGAGTTTCCCGGCAGAAGCACCCGTGTCTCCAAGCGTCTCCCAGTGTTTCCGAGTGTCTCCGAGCATCTCTGAGTGTCTCCAAGCTTCTCCCTACCTCTGGCAACATGCGGTACTGCATACACTAGCAGTGACACTGGAACGAATTATCTGAGTTTCCATTGGAAATGGGGAGGGAGAGTATGGGACTTTATATAAATCATGCAGCCGAGGAGATACTACGACAGGGTGTGTCTGGTAGGTAATACATAATTAGTAAGAACCACACATGTTACATAATAGCACAATGCATAACAAATAGATAAAGTACATATAGTTTATTTCATACAAATTGATAACATGAGAATCGAAGCAGAGAGTTTGAGGCAACTATGGACTCTTCATGGTACAGCAAAGACTCACATACGTGTTTATAAAAAAAGTATGAATTTATTTAAGACATAATACCTTCATTAAAACGGTCCTATAAGGAGAAATATATAATATACACAGCATTAAAATCTCGACACTTGGAGGCATGTCCACCCAGACAGGAGGACCTCGAATCTTGTCCTATGTCAGTTCAACCTCGACATGTTTCGCAGTGTGACCGCTTCATCAGGAGTATACTTCAGAGGATAATGTGTGTAGATATCTCTACAAAGAACAGATAATAAATGATCAGGTTAAAGAACAAAGAAAATGTACATGTAGCATGGATGAGAACATATGCAAGGCCCAGATCAAATTGATAACATGATAATGACATAACATAGGAACATGTAAGTTAATTTTGTAGACATAGATAAAAACTCATTGACGTGTGTCTCCATAATATACATATAAAATACGATAGAATCTTGATTAAACTGGTACGCTCCAATAGGCCTGGCATGTGTAATAATGATGATAATCTTGGATTGTATTCAAGAAAGGCATCTGATAGTTCGACGCGTTTCGTGGCTAGCAGGAGCAGAGGAAAAGCAGGAGTCTATAAAAATATATTGGAAACTACTATGATATGGGAATAGTTGTAATAAGTCCATCTAAACAAGGAAGATGGAAATGATAAAAATGTATATATACACCCGACCAACAATGAATCTGGGCGCAAGCATGGAGAGCCGGAGGCCGGCAAACTCGCTTCTAAATACGAGTGCTTTGGATTACAAGCATGCTTCTGGATTTTGCTCATAATCCAAGGTATTACTGTATATCTATATTAATATAGTTAACCGCTTTCTGACTGCCGCACACAGATGTACGTCAGCAGAATGGCACAGGCAGGCAAATGGGCGTACCTCAACGTCCCTTTGAATTTGCCGCCTATCGGGCGCGCGCTCCCGCCGCACGCCGCGGGAGCGTGCCCGCGGGTCCCCGGGAACTCGATGTTCGCCAGCGGCCCGCGATTGTGGTGAGGAGAGGCAGAACGGGGAGATGCCTTTGTAAACAAGGCATTTCCCCGTTCTGCCTTGTGACATGACGGAGATCCACTGCTCCCTGCCATCGGGAGCAGTGATCGCTGTCACGTGAGTTGTAGCCCATCACCCCCCACAGTTAGAATCACTCCCACCTAACCCCTTGATCGCCCCCTAGTGTTTAACCTCTTCCCTGCTAGTGTCATTTACACAGTAATCAGTGCATTTTTCTAGCACTGATCGCTGTATAAATGACAATGGTCCCAAAATAGTGTCAAAATTGTCCGATGTGTCTGCCATAATGTCGCAGTCACGATAAAAATCGCAGATCGTCTCCATTACTAATAAAAAAAAAAATTGTAATACAAATACGCCATAAATCTACCCCCTATTTTGTAGACGCTATAACTTTTGTGCAAACCAATCAATATACGCTTATTGCGATTTTTTTTAACCAAAAATATGTAGAAGAATACGTATCGGCCTAAACTAATAAAGAAATTAGTTTTTTTATATATTTTTTGGGGATATTTATTATAGCAAAAAGTAAAAAATATTGCTTTTTTTTTCCAAAATTTTCACTCTTTTTTTGTTTATAGCGCAAGAAATAAAAACCGCAGAGGTGATCAAATACCACCAAAAGAAAGCTCTATTTGTGGGGAAAAAAGGACGTCAATTTTGTTTGGGTGCAATGTCGCACGACCGCGCAATTGTCAGTTAAAGCGACGCAGTGCCGAATCGCAAAAAATGCTCTGGTCAGGAAGGGGGTAAAATCTTCCAGGGCTGAAGTGGTTAAAGGAGAAGTACGGGGAAAGCTCGTTTGGCTGTACTTCTCCTAAGGGTCACAGGAGTGCAGTTCGTTTTGCACTCCTGCTGACCCGTTTTCAGCAGAGAGCGGGCTGATGTCCGCTCTCTGCTGACGTCACAGAAGTCAGTCCAGGTACTGCGTCGTCCCGGCAATAAAGTCTGGATCTTACAGGTGCCTGGACTGACACCCGGCTCAGAGCAGAGAGCTGCTGATTGACAGTCTGCAGTTCTCTGCTCGGGGAGCTCTGAAAACCAAACGTTCAACGCTGTTCGATCGCTCGAATCTCAGTACAGAGGCGCCGGGGGACAGATGCAGCATCGGCCCGATGTAAAATCCCTTACTTCTCTTTTTAATAAACATTCACAAACATGTGTTATTTTTTTTAAATTACACCCTTCACAATTACTTTACTATTTGTATATTATATATTATAATTGTATATTATACATTATATATTCATTATATATTATATATTAAATATTGTTATATGATATATTAAAATATATATATATATAATGTTTATTTAACTATATTAATATATATATATATATATATATATATATATATATATATATATATATATATATATATATATATATATAGATAGATGAACGAAAAAAGTGAGAAAACCTTGCGCCAAAGTGAAATAATAATAACTGGATAGCTGCCCCCCAAAAAAAGTAGACAAACTAGTGTGCATTTGTGCAATATAAATTTTTGATGATAGGGGGCGCTTATGCGAAAAAAAATTCCCAATATACTAAAGTGCATTTTAAGACCATATCACAGTGATGGCAAACCTTTTTAAGCCCGATTGCCCAAACTGAATAAAAAAGTTGGTTTTGTGTTGCAAAGTGCTAGGGAGGGGGAGATGGGCTGAGAGAGAAGGAGGGGAGCCGAGAGAGAGGGAGGGGGGCTGAGAGAGAGGGAGGGGGGCTGAGAGAGAGGGAGGGGGGCTGAAAGAGAGGGAGGGGAGCCGAGAGAGAGGGAGGGGGGCTGAGAGAGAGGGGAAGGCTGAGAGAGAGGGGTGTGAGAGAGGGGGAATAGGGAGGGGGAGAGGGGCTGAGAGAGAGGGAGGGGGGCTGAGAGAGAGGGAAAGGGGCTGAGAGAGAGTTTGGGGGGGCTGAGAGAGAGGGAGGGGGCTGAGAGAGAGGGAGTAGAGCTGAGAGAGAGGGAGGGGAGCTGAGAGATAGGGGGGACAGAGAGAGAGGTGTGTGAGAGAGATGCTGAGAGAGAGGGGGAACAGTAAGAGGGAGGGGGGCTGAGAGAGAGGGAGGGGAGCGGAGAGAGAGGGTGGGGGGAGAGAGGGAGGCTGAGAGAGAGGGGAAACAGAGAAAGGGAGGGGGGCTGAGAGAAGAGGGAGAGGGGCTGAGAGAGAGGGGGACAGAGAGGAGAGGGGACTGAGAAAGGGAAGGGAACAGAGAGAGGGGGGGACTGAAAAAGAGGGGGGCTGAGAGAGAGGGAGGGGGGCTGAGAGGAGAGAGAGACCTCTAGCTCTGTCCTATTCTGCAGTCCCTGCTCTCCCTCCCTGCCCCAGTCTGCAAGTAGTCAGTGTATAATTGTGCCCGTTACCTGTCCTCACAGCCTGCGCCTCCCACCTGTCCTCGTCTTCCGGGCCCACAGTCAGCCTGTTCTCCGGGCCTCACTGTTGAAGAGTGCCAGGGATGCTGCGCCCATTGCACCCCTCTTCGGCCGTCAAGTAAGCGGTGAAGCTCTTCTCTCCCTCCCATGCTGGCCCACTCACTCTTGCAGACAGTTCCCTGCACCTCGCCGCTGCTTGATGCCGCGCTCTCCCTATGAACCTGGACCCTCTCGCATGCCCACAGAGATGGCTCTGCGTGGCATAGGTTCACCATTACTGGTCTATCACATAAAATCCCAATAAAATGCATTTACGTTTTTGGTTGTAACATGACAAAATGTGGAAAGTGTCAAGGGGTATGAATACTTTTTCAAGGCGCTGTACATTGATGGCCAATAGGAAGAATGTATTCATTAAAGTGGTGGTCAGTTGGAAGAACAGTGCCGGTGTTCTGCCGAGAAAGTTCCCCTCGGCGGATAAGGACCCCCCCTCTACTGCGCAGGCGCAGCGCTTGCGCAGTAGGAACAACAAGGGAGCCGCCGAAAAGAGCCGAAGCCGAACACCTGAGTCAGCTGTACACGGTGCCTGCGTGCCAAGACTACTTTAATAAAAAAGAGTTTGTAACAGGCCCCTCGCGGGCTCGCTACGGTCGCCACGCTTGGCATATTATTATTCTAACTCTATGTCCACTCGGATGGTGGGGCTTTAACGTGAACATAGGGTAGAATGTAGTGCGCAGGCGCTGTGCAGAGCTGACGATCAGCTGTTCATCTCCGTCTATTTTCGGCAACTCCGTAGTCGTTCGTACTGCGCATGCGCGATACAGGGGGGGTCCTTATCCGCCGGGGGGGGGACTTTCTTGGCAAGACACTGGAATCCTGTTTTCTTGCTCTTCTGGAAATTGTAACTAAAACTTTTACCATGAGTTAGAAAAAGTGTGTAAGGAGCCTCAGCTTTTCACAGTTAAAGTGGAGTTCCACCCACTTTTACAACTCTTCAGCATCCCTCACTAAACTGTGCACTGTAAACGAATTGGATATTTTTTATTTTTTTTCTCAGCACCTACTGTATATCTGCTGTATTCATTTTTCACTTCTTCCTCCCTGGCCGCGGCCCATCGCATCATTTCCTGTTTGCAATGCCTTCTGGGAAAGGGGCGGAAACTTCCTCTGACACTGTCGTTGCTATGGAAACCTGACCTGAAACCTGTTACACTGCTTGTGCTGCACTGACCATGTGCGAGATCTGCAAGGATGAGATCCAGGAAGAAATACAGTCTGGCTTCAGATGCCCACACTTAAGATGGCCACGGCCTGCTGTAAGTTTATAAAATAACAAACTACTGCCATAAACTAACAAAACAGACCTTAGTTTACAGACTAACTTTACTAGAACGCATTAAGCTTGTGTATTATAGGGGTATTTTTATTTAAAAAGTATAATTTCGGCCGGAACACCACTTTAAATTAAAAAAAAAGAGGTATTAGAGGAGGAATAGAAAGGGGGAGGAAGGAAAAGAGAGGAAGGGGAATTTAAAGTGAGTGGGGTACGAGGAGGATCCAACCGGGAGAGCACAAGCTCCATAAAAGAGAACCTTGAGAGGTCAAGAGAGATCAGAGAGGAAAGGAGTGGATGTAGAGATGTCCTGCTGGGTGTATTCAGACCTTCAGCATGTCATATCCCTCCTCCAGTATATATATGTCTTTTGTAACCCTTGTCTTGGACTTAATTGCCTGGGGAGCTTCCTGTCCTTCTAGATTCTTTCTGCCAGACATTTTATAAAACATTGGACAAATTTTAAGGTTATGTACTTATTTATTGCTGGGAAAAAAAAAAAAACCTCTGATATTCCCATACTTTTCTTCAGGATGCTAATCAGGGATATAAATGCATAGATACACTACACCAGCCTTTCTCAACCTTTTGAAGACAGAGGAACCCTTGAAATGACTATATCTAAAATTCATTATACATTAGTGTGATGGTCAGTCGGAGGAATGCTCCTTACACTTGTGGACATCGGGATGAATTAGCACCTTGCAGATAGCTAAAAAGATGAATGGTGTCAGAGGGAACTTATCTGAGAGTCAAAAATCGCTCAACGCTCAAGGAACCCCTAGAAACCTCAGGGGGAACCCAAGAGTTCCATTGAACCCTGGTTGAGAAACCCTGCCCTACACCAACATGCTGCATTCACTGCAACTTTCATTCCCTTTGATAATTACTTCCACTGTCAGCTCATCCCCCACAGCTATTACCTTTTGTATCAATTGACCCTCCCTTTTTAGATTGTAAGCTCTAACAAGCCGGGCCCTCTGATTCCTCTTGTAGCAAATTGTAATGTATCTGTAATGTCTGCCTTTATTTTGTTAAGCGCTGCACAAACTGTTGGCGCTATATAAATCCTGTATAATAATAATAATCCATAAACCAACATGATATATATAGCACTAACTGTTGGTGGAGCTGCTGGTTTAAAGTGGTGTTCCGGTCGAAATTATACTTTTTAAATAAAAATACCCCTATAATACACAAGCTTAATGTATTCTAGTAAAGTTAGTCTGTAAACTAAGGTCTATTTTGTTAGTTTATAGCAGTAGTTTGTTATTTTTTAAACTTACAGCAGGCCATGGCCATCTTAAGTGTGGGCATCTGAAGCCAGACTGTATTTCTTCCTCAGTGCTCAGTGCAGCACAAGCAGTGTAATAGGTTTCAGGTCAGGTTTCCATAGCAACGGCAGTGTCAGAGGAAGTTGCCTCCCGTTCCCAGGAGGCATTGCAAACAGGAAATGATGAGATGGGCCGCGGCCAGGGAGGAGGAAGTGAAAAATGAATACAGCAGATATACAGTAGGTGCTGAGAAAAAAATAAAAAAATATCCAATTCGTTTACAGTGCACAGTTTAGTGAGGGATGCTGAAGAGTTGTAAAAGTGCGTGGAACTCCACTTTAAGCGGGTCTGTTACCTTCACTCTGCTTCCCTCTGTTTCCCCGGCACCGGGTCTAGGGGTCCTGTTGAGTTTACTCCTGGACAACACACGCACCAACACTGGAGTACGTTTTCAATGCTTTATTCAAACAAACGACTTAGGAAGTAGCAGGAAAGAGGTAGAAAGGAAACTTGCAGAAGAAACTCAAATATTCTCTGGTAGGGTTCTCTTGACAAAATGTCCTGATAGAATTCAAATACTATTGAAATGCGTTCCCCTCGTGGGACACACTCTTTGCTCGTCTGGATAGGCCTCTCTCACCGGTCTAGCAGCCAGTACGCAGCACGAATCAAAGTCTCTGCCACAGACTTAGTTGGGAACAAAATCCGTACGATCCTCTGCCACAGGATGTATAGATTTCTCTGTAGTGAAAGTCAGTCACAGTGCTTGAACCTTTTAGCCGAGCCGGCAACACTATGCTGTATAGTTACTTTTGGATACGTCCTCCAACCGAGTCACCAGGCCCCTCTCCAGACCAGCACGCCGCGTGATCCCTCCAAGACGGGTCCTCCCCTGGGATCTCCTCGGTTGTCCAGCTTCGTCACACAGGACCGACAGCTCAGGACCATTCCTCGGCCGCGGTGGTAGGCCCCAGACAGGTTTCTGGACCCACCCCTGCGCCGCAGCATCGTGGGCCTCCCGATTGGAGGACCATGAGGTAGCTCCTTAACACATACCTGTCGGCCAGGAGGGCCAGCAGGTGGCTGTAAAACGAACCCCAAAATATGGCGTCTGTCCCATAAATACCCTCTTCCCAGAATGCAACTCGGAGGAACACCTCCACCGTGTTGTCTCCGGGACAGAAGAGCATCCATACGCTTCAACACGTTGCCTTTCCAACACTAACCAGTGATAACAGCGACACCCACCGGTCAGCACGGAAGCGCACACAACGTCAGCCAAGCTGGAACAGAGGCAAACTTAACCTTCCTAACGAACAATTTACTAAATTTACCTAACATGCGGTAGATTGCAAATCTACCAGCGCTACATATACAATGCTGTTGTTAGAAATCATGGGGCCCCATACAGTCTACCTGATGCCCCCACGCCCCCCCAGCCTGGGTGGGTTTTGTGAGGTGTATGACCCCAAACTCCAGCCGTATGAACAAACCACTCATTCACAAGGCCAGAATACCAATGTGAATAAGCACTTAATTATGTTTTTTTTTTTAATAATTAATTTAATTTTTTTTTTTTTACTTTTTTTTAAACCTCTTGCCAGGGGCGGACTGACAACTCATGGGGCCCCCAGGCAATAGGAGATTATGGGGCCCCCAGGCAATAGGATAAGGTTATGGGGCCCCCGGGCAGTAGGAAATTATGGGGCCCCCAGGCAATAGGAGATCATGGGGCCCCCCAGGCAATATATTTTTGGGCCACACAGTATACACACACACACACATACAGTATACACACACAGACACACAATATGCACACACAATATACACACACAGAATACACATACACACTGAAAAGGTACTGGAGAGGCGGGGCAGCTATAATCTTGGGATTTTTTAAAAAACACAGATTTTTACATACTGTCCCTGGTTTTATTGAGGCTGGCAACCCTGATGGGGCCCCTTAGTGGCATGGGGTCCTCGGGCAGTGCCTGAGTGCCCGAATGGTCAGTGCCTCTTGCCTACCGGGCACTTTCACCCCCTTCTCCTGCCCAGGCCAATTTTCAGTTTTCAGCGCTCACGCACTTTGAATGACAATTGCGCGGTCATACAACGCTGCACCCATATGATATTTTTATCATTTTTTTTCCACACAAATAGGGCTTTCTTTTGGTGGTATTTAATCACCACTGGGTTTGCTAAACAAATGAACAAAGACCAAATATTTTGAAAAAAAAATCAAAACTTTTTTTCTTATGGGGCGTACACACGGTCGGACTTTTCAACTACAAAAGTCCGACAGCCTGTCCGACAGACTTTCGACGGACTTTTGGCGGACTTGCGGCGGACTTGCGGCAGACTTTCTTACGAACGGACTTGCCTACATACGATCACACAAAAGTCCGACGGATTCGTAAGTGATGACGTACAGCGGACTAAAATAAGGAAGTTGATAGCCAGTAGCCAATAGCTGCCCTAGCGTGGGTTTTTGTCCGTCGGACTAGCATACAGACGAGCGGATTTCTGGGTCCGGCGTCGTTACGACGTAAAGATTTGAAGCATGTTTCAAATCTAAAGTCCGTCGGATTTGAGGCTGAAAAAGTCAGCTGAAAGTCCGGAGAAGCCCACACACGATCGGATTACCAGCCAGCTTTAGTCCGTCAGCGTCCGTTGGACTTTTGTAGACGAAAAGTCCGGCCGTGTGTACGCCCCATTAGTTTCTGTTATACATTTTTTTAAACAGGTAATTTTTCTCCTTCATTGATGTGCGCTGATGTGGCTGCACTGATGGGCACTGATGAGGCGGCACTGGTGGGCACTGATGAAGTGGCACTAATAGGTGGCACTGATGGGCACTGATGAGCACTGATAGGCAGCACTGATGGGCACTGATGAGGTGGTACTGGTGGGTACTGATAGGCGGCACTGATAAATACTGAGAGGCAGCACTGATGAGGCAGCACTAATAGGCGGCACTGATAGGCAGCACTGATGGGCACTGATGAGGTGGTACTGGTGGGTACTGATAGGCGGCACTGATAAATACTGAGAGGCAGCACTGATGAGGCAGCACTAATAGGCGGCACTGATAGGCGGCACTGATGGGCACTGATAGGTGGAACTTATTGGCAGCACTGATGGGCACTGATAGGCGGCACTGATTGGCAGCACTGATGAGCACTGTTGGGGCTGCACTGATCATCAGGACACTGATGATCAGTGCCCTGACTATCAGTGTAGATGTCCTCTTTTACACTTGCCGGATACCGGCTCTCCTCTCCTCACGCTGTGAGGCAAGGAATGCAGATAACCGGCAATTGTGTTTACATTGTTAATGAATGAATGGACACCGCTGATCATGTGGTAAACGGCTGCTGTGATTGGCCCTTTACCCCGATCTGTGAACAGCTGTGTCTGAAGGATGCCATTGCCCGGTTAATGGTGTCTTCAATGCTGAGAAATACAGGCAGATACTTATCCATCATGCCATACCATCAGGGAGGCATGTGATCGGCCCCAAATTTATTCTGCAGCAGGACAACCACCCCCCCCAAACATATAGCCAATGTCATTAAGAACTATCTTCCAGTGTAAAGAAGAACAAGGAGTCCTGGAAATGATGGTTTGGCCCACACAGAGCCCTGATCTCACTCATCATGAAGTCTGTCTGGGATGACATGAAGAGACAGAAGGATTTGAGGCTGCCGAAATCCACAGAAGATCTGTGCTTAGTTCTCCAAGATGTTTGGAACAACCTACCTGCCGAGTTCCTTCAAAAACTGTGTGCGAGTCTACCTAGAAGAACTGATGCTGGTTTGAAAGCAAAGGGCGGTCACACCAAATATTGATTGGATTTGGATTTCTATTCCAATGTTCCAAGCCAAGGTTCTACAGAAAAGATCAACTCGGTCAAGTAAGCTGATAATCTAAATAGTGGCACTTAGTAACACAATTTAATAAAAATATTTTATTCCACATTAATATATTCATAAAAAAATATAAATTCATAGAACTCAGAATTTTAAAAAGTCCAAATCTTAAAACAACGTTTATAAACAATTTGTAAGGTTCAATTCCAATCATGGAAAATGTCCTTGTTTCTCCTCCACCAGTATACCTCCAACCACAGCGTCTCCATCCAAGTTCCAAAAGACATGGTTCCGCTTACCAGATAAACTGACCCCTCATATAATAGGAGTCCTAATCACGCTGAAAGTGGACCTTCACCCCAATCATCCATCCAAATTTACATAAACGCAATGTTGGAATTTTTTTTTAAACGGCAATGAAAAAAAAAATATATATTTACTGCTAGCTCCAGGCTTCACTTTCTTGGAGTACCTTTACAATGGTTTCTCCGCCCCTTTTCTACCAGTGGCCATTTGTACTAAGGGCAGAGGAAACTTTCTCTCTACCGTTACTTCCTGGAATCTGCTGCCGCCCTTCCCATGATGATGCGCAGGAAGATCCCGCGCCTGCACACTTATGCCGCGTACACACGCTCGGACATATTCCAACAACAAAATCATGGATTTTTTTTCTGACGGATGTTGGCCCAAATTTGTCTTGCATACACACGGTCACACAAATGTTGTCGGAAATTCCGAACGTCAAGAACGCTGGTGACGTACAAGACGTACGACGAGCCGAGAAAAATGAAGTTCAATAAGCCAGTGCGGCTCTTCTGCTTGATTCCGAGCATGCGTGGAATTTTGTGCGTCGGAATTGTCTAAACACGCGCGGAATTTCCGACAACCGATTTTGTTGTCCGAAAATTTGAGATCCAGCTCTCAAATTTTTGTTGTCGGAAATTCCGACAACAAATGTCCGATGGAGCCTACACACGGCCGGAATTTCCGACAACAAGCTCACATCGAACATTTATTGTCGGAAATTTCCGAGCATGTGTATGCGGCATTTGTGTTCTACTCTGGGGTCTCACGTCATCTGTGCGTCTTCCTAGATGGCACTTGTGACGTAGCCCCTCCCAGGGGGCATCAGAGAGGCTCTGGCTACATCACCAGTGCCTCATGAAAAAAGGAAGTGCAATTAAGTTACATATAAGTAACAGAATATATTTTGTAATTTATCAAACAGCTTGTAGACATTTTCGGTGGTGCATGCAGAGTTGCAAGCACCATGAACAGTGTGTGGGGTGTGAGGGGGGGGAGGTCCGCTTTAAGCGGCACCAATCTGATCTCTGCCACTCACATGAAATGCCACGTATACCAGATCCTCAGTGAGGTACCATATGCAGCCCAGTCTTTTTCACCATATAATAGTTTAGCTCGTAGCTGTTTTTTCCTCTTCCCCCCCCCCCCCCCCCCCCCCCCCCCCCGTGACTGGAATGTGATCTCTCCATGACTATCAAATCCCTTCAGTCAGAACAAATCATCCAGAGGAGGGGCTCAGGAAATTAGGGACAGCCTTGTCATCACATCCAGAACAAATCCAGATGTTTAATTTGATGCCAATTCAGAATATTAGTAATGTTTCTGATATTAACCAGAATTTTACATTATATTATATTTATTAGTGGGTGTTTATAGCATTTTTCATATCTTGGGGAACCCCTGCTAAAACCAATTCATTGGAGGTCAGTGGGAAGAATGCTCCTTACATTGGTGATCAGTGGAAAGAATGTTCATTACATTGGTGATCAGTGGGAAGAATGTTCATTACATTGGTGATCAGTGAGAAGAATGTTCCTTACATTGGTGATCAGTGGGAAGAATGTTCCTTACATTGGTGGTCAATGGGAAGAATGTTCATTACATTGGTGATCAGTGGGAAGAATGTTCCTTACATTGGTGGTCAATGGGAAGAATGTTCATTACATTGGTGATCAGTGGGAAGAATGTTCCTTACATTGGTGATCAGTGAGAAGAATGTTCCTTACATTGGTGATCAGTGAGAAGAATGTCCCTTACATTGGTGATCAGTGAGAAGAATGTTCCTTACATTGGTGATCAGTGAGAAGAATGTTCCTTACATTGGTGATCAGTAGGAAGAATGTTCCTTACATTGGTGATCAGTGGGAAGAATGTTCCTTACATTGGTGATCAGTGAGAAGAATGTTCCTTACATTGGTGATCAGTAGGAAGAATGTTCCTTACATTGGTGATCAGTGAGAAGAATGTTCCTTACATTGGTTGTCAGTGAGAAGAATGTTCCTTACATTGGTGATCAGTGAGAAGAATGTTCCTTACATTGGTTGTCAGTGAGAAGAATGTTCCTTACATTGGTGATCAGTGAGAAGAATGTTCCTTACATTGGTTGTCAGTGAGAAGAATGTTCCTTACATTGGTGATCAGTGAGAAGAATGTTCCTTACATTGGTTGTCAGTGAGAAGAATGTTCCTTACATTGGTGGTCAGTGGGAAGAATGTCCCTTACATTGGTTGTCAGTGAGAAGAATGTTCCTTACATTGGTGATCAGTGAGAAGAATGTTCCTTACATTGGTGATCAGTGGGAAGAATGTTCCTTACATTGGTGATCAGTGAGAAGAATGTTCCTTACATTGGTGATCAGTGAGAAGAATGTTCCTTACATTGGTGATCAGTGGGAAGAATGTTCCTTACATTGGTGATCAGTGAGAAGAATGTTCCTTACATTGGTGATCAGTGGGAAGAATGTTCCTTACATTGGTGATCAGTGAGAAGAATGTTCCTTACATTGGTGGTCAGTGAAAAGAATGTTCCTTACATTGGTGATCAGTGGGAAGAATGTTCCTTACATTGGTGATCAGTGAGAAGAATGTTCCTTACATTGGTGATCAGTGAGAATGTTCCTTACATTGGTGATCAGTGAGAAGAATGTTCCTTACATTGGTGATCAGTAGGAAGAATGTTCCTTACATTGGTGATCAGTGAGAAGAATGTTCCTTACATTGGTTGTCAGTGAGAAGAATGTTCCTTACATTGGTGATCAGTGAGAAGAATGTTCCTTACATTGGTTGTCAGTGAGAAGAATGTTCCTTACATTGGTGATCAGTGAGAAGAATGTTCCTTACATTGGTGGTCAGTGGGAAGAATGTCCCTTACATTGGTTGTCAGTGAGAAGAATGTTCCTTACATTGGTGATCAGTGAGAAGAATGTTCCTTACATTGGTTGTCAGTGAGAAGAATGTTCCTTACATTGGTGATCAGTGAGAAGAATGTTCCTTACATTGGTTGTCAGTGAGAAGAATGTTCCTTACATTGGTGATCAGTGGGAAGAATGTTCCTTACATTGGTGATCAGTGAGAAGAATGTTCCTTACATTGGTGATCAGTGGGAAGAATGTTCCTTACATTGGTGATCAGTGAGAAGAATGTTCCTTACATTGGTGGTCAGTGAAAAGAATGTTCCTTACATTGGTGATCAGTGGGAAGAATGTTCCTTACATTGGTGATCAGTGGGAAGAATGTTCCTTACATTGGTGATCAGTGAGAAGAATGTTCCTTACATTGGTGATCAGTGAGAATGTTCCTTACATTGGTGATCAGTGAGAAGAATGTTCCTTACATTGGTTGTCAGTGAGAAGAATGTTCCTTACATTGGTGATCAGTGAGAAGAATGTTCCTTACATTGGTTGTCAGTGAGAAGAATGTTCCTTACATTGGTGATCAGTGAGAAGAATGTTCCTTACATTGGTTGTCAGTGAGAAGAATGTTCCTTACATTGGTGATCAGTGAGAAGAATGTTCCTTACATTGGTTGTCAGTGAGAAGAATGTTCCTTACATTGGTGGTCAGTGGGAAGAATGTCCCTTACATTGGTTGTCAGTGAGAAGAATGTTCCTTACATTGGTGATCAGTGAGAAGAATGTTCCTTACATTGGTGATCAGTGGGAAGAATGCTCCTTACATTGGTGATCAGTGAGAAGAATGTTCCTTACATTGGTGATCAGTGAGAAGAATGTTCCTTACATTGGTGATCAGTGAGAAGAATGTTCCTTACATTGGTGGTCAGTGAGAAGAATGTTCCTTACATTGGTGATCAGTGGGAAGAATGTTCCTTACATTGGTGATCAGTGGGAAGAATGTTCCTTACATTGGTGATCAGTGAGAAGAATGTTCCTTACATTGGTGATCAGTGGGAAGAATGTTCCTTACATTGGTGATCAGTGAGAAGAATGTTCCTTACATTGGTGATCAGTGGGAAGAATGTTCCTTACATTGGTGATCAGTGAGAAGAATGTCCCTTACATTGGTGATCAGTGGGAAGAATGTTCCTTACATTGGTGATCAGTGAGAATGTTCCTTACATTGGTGATCAGTGAGAAGAATGTTCCTTACATTGGTGATCAGTGGGAAGAATGTTCCTTACATTGGTGATCAGTGAGAAGAATGTTCCTTACATTGGTGATCAGTGGGAAGGAGGAGGAGGACACACCCAAGGAGCTCTCTGTGAACCAGCCTTTTTTCAAGCCTGGGCCTTGCCTGCTAGCTTGGCCCAGGAATAATGCCTGATCCTGGGGGAGGCCCAGGGAGGGATCCCCCTGATGACACGGGGCCTAGTGAGGAGGAGGTGGAGGATCTGACTGTGGGTCCAGGCCCTGGTATGGATGCGAGTATCTTCAGACAGAAGATTGTTGATCGTTTTAGGGAAATTGGAAGGGCTGAAGAGAAACTTCAAGTTTTGAAAACTGAACATAAAAACTTTAGAGCCAAATACTTCCAGGCCTGGAGTAGAAATCGCACAGCCATGAAGCCTGAATTACAGGAATTGGAGGAAAAAGTAAAGCAGCAAACTTTATTGTTGGAGAAGTTAAAAGCCAGAAGTGGAGCTTTTAAAGAAAAATTTGATAATGAGAAGAAATTTGCCAGCCAGTCGTCAGTAAGTCGCATGGATCAGCAGCCTCAGGTTATGGATGACCCGGGTCCATCTGCCTCTGCACCTCTCCCCCCATGTCAGGCCTTGGAATCGCCAGCGGCAACCAGCCAGGGGGTTGAGACTGAGCATGGCACCCTGACCTTCATCCAGCAGATGGAGTCACCCGTGAGAGCAGACAAGGTTTCCATATCTGATGATCCATCAGAAATCCCTGAGGATGAGAGGAAAAATAAACCAGGGAATGAAGATGGACCTGCACCAAACACTCTGAACATGGATGTTTCTACTCCTGCATTTGCTGAGACCAGTAGTTCCTCTACCAAGTTTTCTCCATGTGTTTCACACAGTATGGCTGACAGCAGCAAAGAGATTGCCTCACCTGAGCCTCCCTGTGTTCCAGCAGAGCTGATTGATGCTGATGGGGGAGGGGATCAGCACATTGCACCATGTGTAGTGGAAGCCATGGAGGTGTCAGACCAGCCTGCTGAAAGTCCTGTCCTGATGGAAGAAAACAGACCAGCTGAAGATTCCACCAGCACAGCAGTGGGAACTGACACTGTTGGGAAGACTACAGGAACTGTGAATATACCAGCAAGTATTAAGAATGACAGTAATGATAAAACAATGAATGTGGTGGGTGGTGGTGAAGGGGTTAATACTGCTGGGAAAAATAAAAATGACATTGCTCTCCCTGCTCAGCAGAGGAAAGACTCATCGATTGTGCAGACCAAATCTGTACAATCGATATCTGCTAGAAATGTGTCAGACGGTTCAAAACACACAAATGTTTCTTCTGCTGGGAGAAATGTGGGCAGTTATGCGTCTGTTCTGGGGAGTCGCACCAAGGAGGGTGGAGGGAATTTTGTAAATATTAGTGGTCACAATTTGGGGAGGCTTGGTGGTGGGATGGTTGGGTACAGGAGAAGGAATGTGGTTCAGTTAAAGTGGGAGGGGGAGGGGACCCCACCAGTAAGGGGGAGGGTGGCTGAGTTGGTTCTGGAAATGGGGTTTAAAGCCTTGGATATATTTGCTTTGATATGCCCAGTGGGGAGTTATGAATTTGATTTGTCCTTTGTAAAGCCTGAGGGTTTGGATTTATTTTGGGAGCGATATAGGAGGTGCAAGGGCCTTCCGCAGTGGAGTGGTTTGGTGCCAAAGGTGATTTCCAGGCAGCCTCTGATAAAGTCGGTGACGATCCTGGTGCGCAACGAATCCATACCAGAGGCTGATTTGATAGTATGGCTACGCCGATATGGTGAGGTCCTCGCTCCACTGCGGAAGGTCCTTGATGAGCATGGGATATGGACAGGGGCCTGGACAGTGTCACTAAAATTGGGGGTGCTTGGAAATGTAGTTCAACACCTTCCCTGTTCAGCTTTTCTAGGGAGAGATAGGCTGACTATTTTTTACCAGGGTCAGCCTAAAGTCTGTAATAAATGTGGAGACAAAGGCCATTTTGCATATACTTGTACCCGTAAGAAATGCTCACTATGCCAGGATCTGGACCATTTGGCTAAGGATTGTACTGAAATTTGGTGCAATTTGTGCCAAAAGCTCGGTCATCCTTATAGCCAGTGCCCGGAGGCATTACATAACTTGCCAGGATTGGAGGCTGAGTTGCAGAGACTTGATAAGGAGGACGAGGCCACTAAAACTGTTATTGTCCCTCCTGTTTCTGTTACATCTGTTCCGGATTCTGTTCCCCCTAGTGATGTGGTCCCTGAGTCTGTCCCTCCTGTTTCTGTTACATCTGTTCCAGATTCTGTTTCCCCCAGTAATGTGGTCCCTGAGTCTGTCCCTCCTGTGGTGGTCCCTAATCCTAATGTACGTAGATCCTCCAGGCTAGCAGAAGCTGCTGGGGGGGCAGGTTTGGCGGATCTTCCCTCTCGGCCTCCAGTCCCTGTCCCTCAGCAGCACAAACGTGGTCAGGGGAATGTGGGGGTGCTGGATGGGGGTGGGGCTGATAGAAGGGTGTCCATATCCCATGTCTCACCCTCTGTTGAGGGGGATTCGGATGATGAGGGGTGGGAGAAGTTTAGGAGGAAGAAAAAGAAGAAGAGGAAGACAAGTAAAGTGCTAATTTCTTCCTCAGGGTCGGACCCAGGGGGGGTTCCTCTTGGTAATACTTTTTCAGTTTTGTCGGGTGATGAGATGTCTGATATATCTTTCTCTTTATCATCCATGGATGAGGGGGAGTCACGTAGTCTTAAGAGAGCTGTTTCGGGTGATGAGAGTGTGACAAAGGTTAAGAAACAACTACCCCAATCATCCTGATGGCAGTTCCCGCTCCGATAAAGGTGGCGACCATTAATGTCGCCAGCATTAAATCTGCAAGAGCTCGTGATATTGCCTTATTTTTGCTCAGCGAGTTTAATGCCGAGATTTTATTTTTGCAAGAGACCTGGCTCAATACTTTGGCCGATGTCCATCTAGCAAAACGGGAGTGGAGATGCGGTCCCTCCTTTTGGTCTCTTGCGGCTGAGCCCTGCAGCGGAGTTGCGGTCCTTTTTAAAACCGATATGGTAACGTGCCGGCGGGTAATTGAGGTAGAAATGGGGAGATGCATGGTCTTGGACGTCTCTGTTAGGGGGCAGGACCTGCGCCTGATCAATATCTATGGACCGCAGTCAAAATGGGGCAGGAAATGCCTCCTCACAGAGATCAAGCCCTTCCTTTTTACGTCCCAGCAGGTTGTCTTTGGAGGTGATTTTAACACCATAATTAGGCCTGAAGACAGGAGAGGCTCCATAGACAGGCTGGGTTACGATAGCGTTTTTCTTAGAGATATGGTGAGACAAGCAGGCCTGGTAGATGTGCATATTAAGCACTGCCCTGGCAGCACGGGATTCACATTTCAGAGAGGGAATAGTCAGAGTAGGATAGATAGGTTTTTTTTAAAGGAGAACTCTGCTTTCTCGGCTCCTGAGTTGAGGGCGGTGGAGTTCTCTGACCACTGTATGCTGTCTGTGACTCTGAATGCCTCGGACACTCCACCCAGGGGAAGGGGTACCTGGAAACTGAATTCGACTCTCCTGGAAGATGTAGAGGTAAGACAATCCTTTGAGGATTTTTTTCAGGCACAGGTTTCTATTCTGGACTTTTGCAGCAGTAAGTCAGAGTGGTGGGAGCTTGTGAAACAAAGGGCAATTGGACTTTTCAAGGCCGTAAGTAAGAAGAAGCAGCTTGGTATGTACATTGCCTACCAGCATTTGCGGAGGAAGCTTGATCGTCTTGTCTCGTATAGAGGAGATCCAGGGGAGGTGAAGTTTCTTCTTAGGAAGTGTCAATACGACCGGCATGCCTCCTTGGTTCTGGAGAGGGATTATGGAAAATATCACTCGCCTGATCCTTACCAGAACTGTAAGCAAGGCATAGCAGTTAAGACGGTCATAGGCCTGAGGGATAGTACGGGTTCCCTGGTGAAGTCCAGATCAGGGATCCTGGAGATCTTCAGATCATATTACGCAGACCTTCTGGGAAGAAAGGACCTTTGTCGGGACAGGATGGAAAGCTTTCTGGATTCTACTCCAGGATTGGGAAATGGTACATTGCCTTTGATGGATTTGACAGAACCAATTTCAGTGGATGAGGTAGTTCATGCTATAGAGAAGCTGGTTACCAAAAAATCGCCTGGGCCAGATGGGTTGACAGCTGAATTCTACAAGTGTTTTAAGTCCATTCTGGCTCCCTTTTTAGCAGAGGTTTATAACAGCTGTCTAGAAGAGGGTTCGCTCCCTCCCTCCATGAGGCAATCCGCTGTGATTCTTCTGTCAAAAGGTAAAGACCCCTCAATGATTGAGAACTGGTGCCCCATCAGTTTTCTCAATGTTGATAGAAAGATCCTGGCGAAGATTCTTTTTTGGCGCTTGTCGTCAGTAGCAGGCGATTTGTTGTCCAGTCATCAGCACTGCTCGGTCCAAGGTAGAAGTACCTTTTCAGCGGTTTTAGCTGTCCGGGAGGCTTTGGAACGATGCAGGGCTGCTGGATGGAGAAAGTACTTGCTGGCATTGGATCAGGCGAAGGCTTTTGATAGAGTCAATCACGAGTACCTGTATTTGCTACTTGGTAGATACGGCCTGCAGGGGAGGTTTATAGATTGGCTGAAGACATTATATAGAGGGGCTGAGAGCTTCCCACTGGTTAATGGTTGGGTTGGACGGCCTTTTGAGGTTGGCACTGGTGTGCGCCAGGGATGTCCTCTGAGCCCCCTGTTATATGTATTCGCAATCGACCCCTTCATAAGAAGGCTAGAGAGTGGATCTTTGTGCGGGGTGCCTTTGGGCATTGCTGGTGTGCCGCCTCTGAAGGTCGTGGCCTATGCCGATGATGTGTCTGTTATTGTCTCTGGGACGGAGGAGGCGCAGGAGGTGGTCTCTATGATAGAGCAGTACACGGAGGCTTCTGGTTCTAAAGTCAACCATGAAAAGAGTGAAGTTTTCTGGATGGGCGAGGAGGGTGAAAGCTTCGAACTTCCGGATGCCTTCCCAGAGCCCCAGCAGGAAATTAAAGTGTTGGGCATCAAATTTGGTCCTGGTGACTATGGTCATCGAAATTGGGAAAGCAGGTTGGTGTGTGCCAATGCCAAAGTAGCAAGCTGAAAGAAATGGAAGCTTTCCTTGAGGGAGAGGGTTGACTTGATCAAAACATACCTGGTCCCAATCTTTTTATATGTCAGCTTCGTCTGTATCTTGCCAGCATCTCTCTATGCAAGGGTGTACAGCTGTTTTTTCCAACTGTTATGGGGAAGTAGGCTGAACCTGATCAAACGCAATGTAACTTACCTGTCTAGGCGGGAGGGTGGCCTAGGAATGGTCAACCCAATAGTTTTCTTTTCTCTGCTCTTTTTAAAGTACAATCTTGGTAACATGCTAGCAGAGAACCCGCCAGGATGGGTGGGCATTTTTCAATCTTGTTTTAGGCCTTTTCTGCGATGCTGGGAAGATGGCGGGGCAGTGAAAAGTCTGAGAGTCCGACATGGCAAGCTCCCGGCTTATGTTACCCCGTGTCTGAAAATACTTCGGCAGTGGCAGGTGACAGTGGAGGATATCAAGTCCCTCCCCAGGAAACTTCTGGAGAAGAGGATTTTGGGCTCTGCTTTCAGTGTGTCACTGGCCTTAAGGGATTGCCCAGGCTCTGTAATGAGGGAGGGTGTCATGAGAAGGTCTACCCGTTGGTGGCGCTATCGGTCTCTTGGATCGCAGTACCAGTGTCCATCAGCAGGTGTCTTCCAACACCTAGGACCTGCAGTAAGAGGTCTTTCCTGCTGGTGGCACTGTTGCATCCTCGGGCCGTAGTACCGGCGTCAACCAGCGGGTGCACTCTGGCAGTGTGGAGCAAACAGGTCACACTGCGCTCAGCTGTAACGTGAGGTCAATTACCACAGCCTTACAAATACCCGGCAAGCCCTCATAGGCTTGCCTTGGTATCTCTCTCTCCCCCTGCGTTCTGACCTTGCTGCCTGTTTGACCTTGAGCCTGCTATCTGCCTTGTCCTGATCTGATCCAATCCCTATCCTGAGGCCTTCCTAGTCCTGTCCCTTCTGTTCCTGGCTCCCTTGGATCCCTGCCCTGAACCCCATCCATCCATCCTCTCCTTGTCCTGTTCAGGTTCCCGTCCTTACCCTTATGCTGACTTCCCTGTGTATGACCTTGGCTTGGCTTGTTTACGATTACGGTATCTCCCTTTACTTATATATATTTATACATTGTTGTTTGTAGTGGGTTGTTGTGTGGGTTTTTGCACTGTTTGTTCCTGTCACTTATCACTTGTTAATAAACACCATTTCACTTACATGTGTTTCTGGTCTCCTCTGTGCAGTCCACACAGTCTGGTCAATTAGATATCCTGACAGTATACCAAGGCCATCTCTGACCAGAAGTGGCTGCACAAGGGAACCATCTCGGTTCTGTTGCACATTACTGGGATGAATTCAGACATAATTGCTTATTATGCTCTGCTGGCAACAGAGAGTTCTGAATATCTCCGCCAGACATTGGAAGGGTGGTCCAGTGATCAGCTGCTGGAGATTATCCGTTTAGCTCACTCTGTGGTCGATCAGGGCAGTATACGGTTTGAGGATGTTCAGCCTTTGATTGGAATGTGTACAGAGCTGGCTCTGCCTTGTATTCCAGAGGGCCATGATGACTTTTCTCCCCCCTTCAGCATTAACCAGATTGCGTCCTTAGTATGGCTGTTGGAGGATGACTCTGCATCCTTTTTTGAGCATTTTTCGGTTTGTCCCAAACAGTTGTTGAAGGATTGTATAGATGAAGTGCAGTCGCTGGTCAGACAGGGGAAATGTGAGGCCACTTTTGTGCTACCTGTACTTCAGGCATGGTCAGACCTGTTATGCCCAGCTTCTGTCAGCTCTCCACAAACCATACCTGCTACTAAATACCTGCCTGCTCAGACGTCCTTTCTCCCATCACCCCTGGCAACCTCAGCTGCAGTCCAATATACCCTGCTCCCCACCAAGTATCAATGCCCTGTTTCTACTTCCTGCACCTATCCTGCCTTCAATCCACCTGTCTCTTCTCCTCCACCTGTAACAGTCCCACAAAACCCTTCTCTAGCTACAATTCCTTGGTCTTCCTTCGATCCAGCTACTTTCTTTTCTTACAGCCCTGCACCTACATACAAGACTGCACGGGCTAAACCAAAAAAGAAACGAAAATTTTTCCCGACCCACACCATCTTGCCAGTAACCCAACCTGCTCCCACTTTCCAGTCTGATGTTCCAGCTTTCCAGTCTGATGTCCCAACTTCCCAGTCTGATGTTCCAACCTTCCAGTCTGATGTTCCAGCTTTGCAGTCTGATGTTCCAGCTTTGCAGTCTGATGTTCCAGCTTTGCAGTCTGATGTTCCAGCTTTGCAGTCTGGTGTTCCAGCTTTGCAGTCTGGTGTTCCAGCTTTGCAGTCTGCTGTTCCAGCCTTCCAGTCTGCTGTTCCAGCCTTCCAGTCTGCTGTTCCAGCTTTGCAGTCTGCTGTTCCAGCATTCCAGTCTGCTGTTCCAGCCTTCCAGTCTGCTGTTCCAGCCTTGCAGTCTGATGTTCCAGCTTTGCAGTCTGACGTTCCAGCTCGCCAGTCTGATGTTCCAGCCTTCCAGTCTGATGTTCCAGCCTTCCAGTCTGATGTTCCAGCCTTCCAGTCTGATGTTCCAGCCTTCCAGTCTGGTGTTCCAGCTTTGCAGTCTGATGTTCCAGCTTTGCAGTCTGCTGTTCCAGCCTTCCAGTCTGCTGTTCCAGCTTTGCAGTCTGCTGTTCCAGCTTTGCAGTCTGCTGTTCCAGCTTTGCAGTCTGCTGTTCCAGCCTTCCAGTCTGCTGTTCCAGCCTTCCAGTCTGCTGTTCCAGCTTTGCAGTCTGACGTTCCAGCTTTGCAGTCTGACGTTCCAGCTTTGCAGTCTGATGTTCCAGCCTTCCAGTCTGATGTTCCAGCTTTGCAGTCTGATGTTCCAGCTTTGCAGTCTGATGTTCCAGCTTTGCAGTCTGATGTTCCAGCTTTGCAGTCTGATGTTCCAGCTTTGCAGTCTGATGTTCCAGCTTTGCAGTCCGGTGTTCCAGCTTTGCAGTCTGAGGTTCAAGCTTTGCAGTCTGAAGTTCAAGCTTTGCAGTCTGATGTCCCAGCCTTCCAGTCTGATGTCCCAGCCTTCCAGTCTGATGTCCCAGCCTTCCAGTCTGATGTCCCAGCCTTCCAGTCTGCTGTTCCAGCCTTCCAGTCTGATGTTCCAGCTTTGCAGTCTGATGTTCCAGCTTTACAGTCTGATGTGCCTGCCTCCCAGTTTGTCGTCCCGATGCCTGCCTTCCAGCTCGATGTCCCTGCCTTCCAGCCGGATGTCTTGCAGCTTGCCTTCCAGCCTGATGTCTTGATGCCTACCTACCAGTCTGATGTGCCAGCTTTCCAGATTGATGTGCCAGCTTCTCAGATTGATGTGCCAGCTTCCCAGCCTGATGCCTTGCAGCTTGTCTTCCAGCCTGATGTCTTGATGCCTACCTCCCAGTCTGATGTGCCAGCTTCCCAGTCTGATGTGCCAGCTTCCCAGTCTGATGTGCCAGCTTCCCAGATTGATGTGCCAGCTTCCCAGCCTGATGCCTTGCAGCTTGTCTTCCAGCCTGATGTCTTGATGCCTACCTGCCAGTCTGATGTGCCAGCTTCCCAGTCTGATGTGCCAGCTTCCCAGTCTGATGTGCCAGCTTCCCAGATTGATGTGCCAGCTTCCCAGATTGATGTGCCAGCTTCCCAGATTGATGTGCCAGCTTCCCAGATTGATGTGCCAGCTTCCCAGTCTGCTGCCCAGCTCAAGTGTTTCCTGTCGTCTGCTGCCCAGCTCAAGTGTTTCCTGTCGTCTGCTGCCCAGCTCAAGTGTTTCCTGTCGTCTGCTGCCCAGCTCAAGTGTTTCCTGTCGTCTGCTGCCCAGCTCAAGTGTTTCCTGTCGTCTGCTGCCCAGCTCAAGTGTTTCCTGTCGTCTGCTGCCCAGCTCAAGTGTTTCCTGTCGTTTGCTGCCCAGCTCAAGTGGTTCCTGTCGTTTGCTGCCCAGCTCAAGTGGTTCCTGTCGTTTGCTGCCCAGCCCAAGTGGTTCCTGTCGTCTGCTGCCCAGCTTAATGACTCTGACATGCCAGCAGTACCCACTGTCCAGGTTGATGTACCCGATGCCCGGCCTGATGTGCCCTCACCTGTCCAGTTGAAGGCCATGAACTTTGAACAGATACACCTTGTTGGAGCGTCCGGAGGCCGCTCCTTTAGGGGGGGGTACTGTCATGAGAAGGTCTACCCGTTGGTGGCGCTATCGGTCTCTTGGATCGCAGTACCAGTGTCCATCAGCAGGTGTCTTCCAACACCTAGGACCTGCAGTAAGAGGTCTTTCCTGCTGGTGGCACTGTTGCATCCTCGGGCCGTAGTACCGGCGTCAACCAGCGGGTGCACTCTGGCAGTGTGGAGCAAACAGGTCACACTGCGCTCAGCTGTAACGTGAGGTCAATTACCACAGCCTTACAAATACCCGGCAAGCCCTCATAGGCTTGCCTTGGTATCTCTCTCTCCCCCTGCGTTCTGACCTTGCTGCCTGTTTGACCTTGAGCCTGCTATCTGCCTTGTCCTGATCTGATCCAATCCCTATCCTGAGGCCTTCCTAGTCCTGTCCCTTCTGTTCCTGGCTCCCTTGGATCCCTGCCCTGAACCCCATCCATCCATCCTCTCCTTGTCCTGTTCAGGTTCCCGTCCTTACCCTTATGCTGACTTCCCTGTGTATGACCTTGGCTTGGCTTGTTTACGATTACGGTATCTCCCTTTACTTATATATATTTATACATTGTTGTTTGTAGTGGGTTGTTGTGTGGGTTTTTGCACTGTTTGTTCCTGTCACTTATCACTTGTTAATAAACACCATTTCACTTACATGTGTTTCTGGTCTCCTCTGTGCAGTCCACACAGTCTGGTCAATTAGATATCCTGACAGAGGGGTTGCGTTTAATCAATTTAGAAAGAATCCCCTTGAAGTTTAGGGATCAAGCCTGGCTCGCTTTCCATGGAAGGCTCTATGTCAGAGGGAACTTGAAGCATCGCCCTGTGGATGATCGGGATTGTCCTAGAGCGGAGTGTGTTGGTAAAGTGGAGTCTATGGACCACTTTTTGCTGCAGTGTCCCTTTAACATAGAGGTGGATAAAAGGGTGGGGAGGGCTCTAGGCATCCCCTTTTTCTATCGCATGAGTTATGCGGAGTGGGTGTACGGGGCATTCCCGACTTGCTGGGATTTTGATTTGGATACACTGTTTTTAGTTAGTATAGTTGTCCGTTACTTCACATGGAATGCACGGTGCCAGATTACCCTGCGGAAAAAAGTCCTCTCTGTTGAGGTGGTGGTGCACGATATTCTGGGTGAGGTTGGGAAAATTCGGGGTCTTGAGAGGGGCAGGGAGCCTCGGGCGGTCTGGAAAAGGGCGTGGAGGAATATCAGAACTGCCTTTGGTGAACTGCCCATCTCTGGGTGAGGTGCTCTTCTTTTTTTTTTCTGTTTCTTTCACTCCCTTAGCTTTTGTTGGTTAGTAGCTTCTTTTTGAAGAAGGGCTGCATGCATAATGGGTGCGGGTTTGTTTCTTGACCTCACAGTTTAGATGTCTGGTGTATTGGTGTGAGTTGTAGTGAGATTATCCCCAATAATGACATGTTCATGATGAGTTTTGTTTTTGCTGTAAAGTCATTTTTTGTTTGAGAGCAGATTTGCTATATTTAGTTTCATTTATGTAAATATGTATATATTTATGTATATTATAGTGATTTTATGCTTATTGATTGCAAGACTTTTAATAAAGAAAAATTGGGAAGAAAAATTGGGAAGAATGTTCCTTACATTGGTGCTCAGTGAGAAGAATGTCCCTTACATTGGTGATCAGTGGGAAGAATGTCCCTTACATTGGTGATCAGTGGGAAGAATGTTCCTTACATTGGTGATCAGTGGGAAGAATGTTCCTTACATTGGTGATCAGTGAGAAGAACGCTCCTTACATTGGTGATCAGTGGGAAGAATGTTCCTTACATTGGTGATCAGTGGGAAGAATGTTCCTTACATTGGTGATCAGTGAGAAGAATGTCCCTTACATTGGTGATCAGTGAGAAGAATGTTCCTTACATTGGTGATCAGTGAGAAGAATGATCCTTACATTGGTGATCAGTGGGAAGAATGTTCCTTACATTGGTGATCAGTGAGAAGAATGCTCCTTACATTGGTGATCAGTGAGAAGAATGATCCTTACATTGGTGATCAGTGGGAAGAATGTTCCTTACATTGGTGATCAGTGAGAAGAATGTTCCTTACATTGGTGATCAGTGGGAAGAATGTCCCTTACATTGGTGATCAGTGGGAAGAATGTCCCTTACATTGGTGATCATTGGGAAGAATGTTCCTTACATTGGTGATCAGTGAGAAGAATGTTCCTTACATTGGTGATCAGTGGGAAGAATGTTCCTTACATTGGTGATCAGTGGGAAGAATGTTCCTTACATTGGTGGTCAGTGAGAAGAATGTTCCTTACATTGGTGATCAGTGAGAAGAATGTTCCTTACATTGGGGATCAGTGGGAAGAATGTTCATTACATTGGTGATCAGTGGGAAGAATGTTCCTTACATTGGTGATCAGTGAGAAGAATGCCCCTTACATTGGTGATCAGTGGGAAGAATGTTCCTTACATTGGTGATCAGTGAGAAGAATGTTCCTTACATTGGTGATCAGTGAGAAGAATGCCCCTTACATTGGTGATCAGTGGGAAGAATGTTCCTTACATTGGTGATCAGTGAGAAGAATGTTCCTTACATTGGTGATCAGTGAGAAGAATGTCCCTTACATTGGTGATCAGTGGGAAGAATGTTCCTTACATTGGTGATCAGTGAGAAGAATGTCCCTTACATTGGTGATCAGTGGGAAGAATGCTCCTTACATTGGTGATCAGTGGGAAGAATGTTCCTTACATTGGTGATCAGTGGGAAGAATGTTCCTTACATTGGTGGTCAGTGAGAAGAATGTTCCTTACATTGGTGATCAGTGAGAAGAATGTTCCTTACATTGGGGATCAGTGGGAAGAATGTTCCTTACATTGGTGATCAGTGAGAAGAATGTTCCTTACATTGGTGATCAGTGAGAAGAATGCCCCTTACATTGGTGATCAGTGGGAAGAATGTTCCTTACATTGGTGATCAGTGAGAAGAATGTTCCTTACATTGGTGATCAGTGAGAAGAATGTCCCTTACATTGGTGATCAGTGGGAAGAATGTTCCTTACATTGGTGATCAGTGAGAAGAATGTCCCTTACATTGGTGATCAGTGGGAAGAATGCTCCTTACATTGGTGATCAGTGGGAAGAATGTTCCTTACATTGGTGATCAGTGAGAAGAATGCCCCTTACATTGGTGATCAGTGGGAAGAATGTTCCTTACATTGGTGATCAGTGAGAAGAATGTTCCTTACATTGGTGATCAGTGAGAAGAATGTCCCTTACATTGGTGATCAGTGGGAAGAATGTTCCTTACATTGGTGATCAGTGAGAAGAATGTCCCTTACATTGGTGATCAGTGGGAAGAATGTTCCTTACATTGGTGATCAGTGAGAAGAATGTCCCTTACATTGGTGATCAGTGGGAAGAATGTTCCTTACATTGGTGATCAATGAGAAGAATGTTCCTTACATTGGTGATCAGTGAGAAGAATGCTCCTTACATTGGTGATCAATGAGAAGAATGTTCCTTACATTGGAGATCAGTGAGAAGAATGCTCCTTACATTGGTGATCAATGAGAAGAATGTTCCTTACATTGGTGATCAGTGGGAAGAATGTCCCTTACATTGGTGATCAATGAGAAGAATGTTCCTTACATTGGTGATCAGTGGGAAGAATGCTCCTTACATTGGTGATCAGTGAGAAGAATGTTCCTTACATTGGTGATCAATGAGAAGAATGCTCCTTACATTGGTGATCAGTGAGAAGAATGTTCCTTACATTGGTGATCAGTGGGAAGAATGCTCCTTACATTGGTGATCAGTGAGAAGAATGCTCCTTACATTGGTGATCAGTGAGAAGAATGCTCCTTACATTGGTGATCAGTGAGAAGAATGTTCCTTACATTGGTGATCAGTGAGAAGAATGTTCCTTACATTGGTGATCAGTGGGAAGAATGTTCCTTACATTGGTGATCAGTGAGAAGAATGCTCCTTACATTGGTGATCAGTGGGAAGAATGCTCCTTACATTGGTGATCAGTGAGAAGAATGCTCCTTACATTGGTGATCAATGAGAAGAATGTTCCTTACATTGGTGATCAGTGGGAAGAATGCTCCTTACATTGGTGATCAGTGAGAAGAATGTTCCTTACATTGGTGATCAATGAGAAGAATGCTCCTTACATTGGTGATCAGTGAGAAGAATGCTCCTTACATTGGTGATCAGTGAGAAGAATGTTCCTTACATTGGTGGTCAGTGGGAAGAATGTCCCTTACATTGGTGATCAGTGAGAAGAATGCCCCTTACATTGGTGATCAGTGGGAAGAATGTTCATTACAATGGTGGTCAAAGGGAAAACTGCCTCTATTGCAGTGGGGGTCAAAATACCACCCTTGCAGACAGCTAAAAAGATCATTGGTGTCATGCCACTGGCTCTTCCAAATGGCATTATCCCCAGTACCATGCAGGCACCATATCAAGTAGGAGTTAAATCAGCCACAGGTCAAGTAAGCGGGTAAAATATTATTATTATTATTATTATTATTATACAGGATTTATATAGAGCCAACAGTTTGTGCAGCAATTTACAAAATGAAGGCAGACATTGCAGTTACAATACAATTTGGTACAAGAGGAATCAGAGGGCCCGGCTCGTTGGAGCTTACAATCTTAGAGAGCCCAAAGCATTAACTATTCATTCTGCAGAGAGCACAGCAGCATTCCAAGCAAGAAGCCTAAACAAAGGGTCCCCCACCCCCCAGGTAATTTTTCATTGAGGGATCCCTCATTTATGTTTCAATATATTTGTTTTAAAGTTGAAAAAAATGACCCAATACAATGTTATGAAAAAAACTTGTCATTGACAAAAGGTGCAGCTACAGGCCAGGGACACTACTACCCAGAGTCAAATTGGGGGCCACGAGAAAAAAGAGACATGATAGCCTAACGAAATCCAAACATGGGATGGGGGGGATACAGCCAGTATGACTGCACATGGGCTCAGCACAAGGCTGGACCACCCATCGACTGGGATGACCAAACTGCCAACTGAATGTTCTCTACAAAGGAATAGAAGAGATTGTAAGTCATAAGTCAAGGAAAAAGAAAAAAATAGATAAGTGTTAGAGAATAACCCTAGTTAAGGATAGGGTGGGGTAAAAAAGGTGAAAGGTACCCGAGGGTGAGAAAAGCCCCCCAAAATTCCTGGTATTTTTAGGAGATATCAAAAAGCAGGGGAACGCTATATAGTCACTAGGAAATAATCAAAATCATTCAGTAGATAATGGGTTATCCAAGGGTGTCCAACCCTTTTAGAATCTCTTCCATGAAGTCCCTCATTATGGCCGCCACTTTTTTTATTGGTCAAATACTAAGTCATTTTATTCTATGTTGGTAAAAGAGATCCTGCGGCTGTGGGTGTTCTGGCTCAACACTCTCCCTTATCGGGGCATTAATATCACAAATAGGAGCCTCAGCACTCTCTGCAGGCCAAATTGTGAGCTGACCAGTTCACTAATACCGCCAGATGAATCTAATAGTTGGCCAGCTGAGCACATAACAGCAGAGAATTTCATTAAACAATTCTGTTGGCTTCCAATTATGATTATATCTATGCGTTCCATTGCTAAAAATGCCCAACCCTTCAGAACCTGGCCGGCAATGTCCTTGTAGATCAGGGGGCTCCAAACTTTCTAAACAAAGGGCCAGTGGTAGTGGAAGGTATAGTGCCTCATTGATGGTATCAGTGTGAGGAATAGTGACTCACCATTGGTGGCAGTGGGAGAAATAGTGTCCCATCATTGGTATCAGTAGGAGTAATAGTGTTCTATGATTGCTATCAGTGGGAGGAATAGTGCCCCATTGTTTGGGCCAGTGGAAGGAATAGTGCCCCATCATTGGTGTCAGTGAAAGGAATAGTGACCCGTCATTGGTATCAGTGGGAGGAATAGTTCCCCATTGTTGGTGTTAGTGAAAGGAATAGTGCCCCTTCATTGGTATTAATAACAGGAATTGTGCCCCATCGTTGGTATCAGTGGGAGGAATAGTGCCCCATCATTGGTATCAGTGGGAGGAGGAATAGTGCCCCATCATTGGTATCAGTGGGAGGAATAGTGCACCATCATTGGTATCAGTGGGAGTAATAGTGCCCCATCATTAGTATCAGTGGGAGAAAAGTGCCCCATCATTGGTGTTAGTGGGAGGAATACCGCCCCATCATTGGTATCAGTGGGAGGAATAGTGCCCCATCATTGGTATCAGTGGGAGGAATAGTGCCCCATCATTGGTATCAGTGGAAGGAATAGTGCCCCATCATTGGTATCAGTGGGAGGAATAGTGCCTCATCATTGGTGTCAGTGAATAGAATAGTGCCCCATCATTGGTGTCAGTGAATGGAATAATGCCCCATTATTGGTATTAATAACAGCAATAGTGCCTCATCATAGGTATCAGTGGGAGGAATAGTGGCCAATTGTTGGTGTCAGTGAGAGGACAAGTGCCCAAAAGGTCACATAACTGCAAGCAAAGGGTTGAATCTGGCCCGCGGGCCGCAGTTTGGACATGATGCTGTAGATACAAAGGAAGAGCAAAAGGTAAGTTGCACCTCTGAGGTGCCCTTATCAACCTGTCTAAATGAGGTTGTAGTGGGCTGTCTAGTTTGCACTTAGACAAGATTTTCCAAAGAAATTTTTGTAAACTTATTTATTTTGCGTCTAAAACCTCAACCACCAGAGATCAGATGTGAAACACGAGCCGAAACTTCAACATTCTTCAGCAACGGCAAATCAGAATGACCTTCCAGTTTTATAGTCCCAAACCAAACTGTGACTTGGAGAAGTTGGGCTGTTGTAGACGTGTGAAGGAGAAATCGAGTGACGTTGGTGAGAAGTGCGCTTTAGAAGAATGTTAGAAGGTATTAAATCCTTCCATAAATATACAACTCCTTTTATTTACACGACCCTTGTGGTTCTAGAGGTTGTTTTATGAAATCCCAGAGGAAGGAAGAGCGCCTGTTACTGGGACTTCTCCTCCTCATGGCTTTTCACAGGTAGACCTGTAGATCTCATAGAGGGGGGACTCTGGTGTAAGAGGGGATCCTGATGTATGGAGGGGGAGCTCTGATAGGAATCCTGTTGTAAGGGGGGGGGGTTGATGGGGACCCTGCAGTAAGGTTGGGCTCGGATAGGGATCCTGTTGTAAGGGGGGTCTTTCATCATAGGCACATTAATGTAAGCATAGACTCTAATAGGGACTCTGATGTAAGGGGGGGCTCTTATGGGGACATTGATGTAAGAGGTGACCCTGATGTATGGGGGGGGGGGGGTTTGATGGAGACCCTGAAGTAAGAGGGGCTCGGATAGGGATCCTGTTGTAAGGGGGGTCTTTCATCATAGGCACATTAATGTAAGCATAGACTCTAATAGGGACTCTGATGTAAGGGGGGGCTCTTATGGGGACATTGATGTAAGAGGTGACCCTGATGTATGGGGGGGGGGGGGTTTGATGGAGACCCTGAAGTAAGAGGGGCTCGGATAGGGATCCTGTTGTAAGGGGGGTCTTTCATCATAGGCACATTAATGTAAGCATAGACTCTAATAGGGACTCTGATGTAAGGGGGGGGCTCTTATGGGGACATTGATGTAAGAGGTGACCCTGATGTATGGGGGGGGGGGTTTGATGGAGACCCTGAAGTAAGAGGGGCTCTGATAGGGATCCTGTTTGTAAAGGGGACTTTGATAGGGGCATTAATGTAAGCATGGATTTTAAAAAGAGCTCTAATGTAAGGGGGGACTTTGATGGGGACCCTGTTGTAAGAGGGGATCCTGATGTATGGGGGCTCTGATAGGGATCCTGTTGTAAGGGGGGACTTTTATGGGGGAGAGTTTGATGGGGACCCTATTGTAAGAGGGGATCCTGATGTATGGGGGGGGGGGGGCTCTGATAGGGGTCCTGTTGTAAGGGGGGGGTGATGGGGACCCTGTTGTAAGAGGGGATCCTGATGTGAGGGGGGGGGGGGTTGATGGGGACCCTGCAGTAAGGTTGGGCTCGGATAGGGATCCTGTTGTAAGGGGGGTCTTTCATAGGGGCATTAATGTAAGCATAGACTCCAATAGGGACTCTGATGTAAGGGGGGCTCTTATGGGGACATTGATGTAAGAGGTGACCCTGATGTATGGGGGGGGGGTTGATGGGGACCCTGAAGTAAGAGGGGCTCTGATAGGGATCCTGTTTGTAAAGGGGACTTTGATAGGGGCAATAATGTAAGCATGGACTCTAAAAAGGGCTCTAATGTAAGGGGGGACTTTTATGGGGACCCTGTTGTAAGAGGGGATCCTTGATGTATGGGGGCTCTGATAGGGATCCTGTTGTAAGGGGGGACTTGTATGGGGGAGAGTTTGATGGGGACCCTGTTGTAAGAGGGGATCCTAATATAAGGGGGGGGGGGGAGTTTGATGGGGACCCTAAAGTAACGGGGGCTCTGATGGGGATCCTGTTGTAAGGGGGACCCTGATAGGGGCAGTAATGTAAGCATTGACTCTAATAGGCACTGTAAGGCAGGGACTGTGAGTAGGACTCTGATGTAAGGGGAGATGCTGATAGGAACCCTGATGTAAGGGTGGACTCTGAAGAGGGTCCTGATATAAGGGGGGGGGGGTCCTGATAGGGACCACGAAGTAAGGAGGTTCAGGGCCCTCTGCATATTTCCATTGCACAGAGCAGGTAATTATAAACGATAAGAAGTTATCAAATGAGAGACTTTACAATCTGTGATGAGGGGAGTCTGTGATGGGGGGAGGGATCTGTAATGGGATGATCTGTGATGAGCGATGGGAGGGATCTGTAAAGGGATGGTCTGTGATGAGGGATGGGGGGATCTGTGATGGGAGGAGTCTGTGATGGGGGGATCTGTGATGGGGGAATCTGTGATGGGGGGGATCTGTGATGGGGGGATCTGTGATGGGAGGAGTCTGTGATGGGAGGAGTCTGTGATGGGGGGATCTGTGATGGGGGGATCTGTGATGGGGGGATCTGTGATGGGGGGATCTGTGATGGGAGGAGTCTGTGATGGGGGGATCTGTGATGGGCGGAGTCTGTGATGGGGGATCTGTGATGGGAGGAGTCTGTGATGGGGGGATCTGTGATGGTGGGGATCTGTGATGGTGGGGATCTGTGATGGGGGGATCTGTGATGGGGGGGATCTGTGATGGGAGGAGTCTGTGATGGGGGATCTGTGATGGGGGGGATCTGTGATGGGGGGGATCTGTGATGGGAGGAGTCTGTGATGGGGGGATCTGTGATGGGAGGAGTCTGTGATGGGAGGAGTCTGTGATGGGGGGATCTGTGATGGGGGATCTGTGATGGGAGAAGTCTGTGATGGGGAGATCTGTGATTGGGGGGGATCTGTGATGGAAGGAATCTGTGATTGGGGGGGATCTGTGATTTGGGGGATCTGTGATGGGAGGAGTCTGTGATGGGGGATCTGTGATTGGGGGGGATCTGTGATGGGAGGAGTCTGTGATGGGGGGATCTGTGATGGGGGGGGATCTGTGATGGGAGAAGTCTGTGATGGGGGATCTGTGATTGGGGGGGATCTGTGATGGGAGGAGTCTGTGATGGGGGGATCTATGATTGGGGGGGATCTGTGATGGGAGGAGTCTGTGATGGGGGGATCTGTGATTGGGGGGGATCTGTGATGGGAAGAGTCTGTGATGGGGGGATCTGTGATTTCAGGGGGGGGATCTGTGATGGGAGGAGTCTGTGATGGGGGGATCTGTGATTGGGGGGGGATCTGTGATGGGAAGAGTCTGTGATGGGGGGATCTGTGATTGGGGGGGGGATCTGTGATGGGAGGAGTCTGTGATATGAAGTTTGTGGTTTGGAATTGAACATAATGGTATGCCATATCATTTTGCATACAGACAAGGTGCTGTTGTGTGTAAATCTGACTTCCTGATAAATGTAATTTTAGTTTTAATTATCATGATATAAAATAATGGATGTGGGGGCATTTTGGTGGGCGTGATTTTTTTTTGGAGAGGGGGGCAGCTTTCTATTCTTGGACCCAGGCAGCACCATGTCTTTGGCCGGCCCTGCCAGCACCTATCTAGGGGGTAAATCATCCGTAGTCCACAGAGATATCGGCTCACATGATTTCTGATTGGATGAACAGCTAGCTATTTATTTATTTATTTATTTTGCACGTCAAACAGATATAACAAAACACTTTGAAATGTACGGATATTTAACAGACCATAAGGAAGCAAATAAGATACATTTATTTATTATTATTATTATTATTATTTAGATACACTTTAAAATAGGTACATGCTACTATCTGATTGTACCAAATCCTTAAGATTTATCAGTTAGTGGGGGCTGTGAGGGTCCTGGATGGATATGAAATGGATTGCTCAGCCTGGCACCTTATATTTTTATCAGTAAAATAATTGTACAATCATACCGGTGACAAATACAGATGAGTTCTTGAATTGATGCTGGAAGGGGGGGGGGGGGTAGAAGATCCTTCCATGCATTATTCTTTCCAGGATTCCTTGGATTTTCATCTGTCTGAATGTATAAAATATAACTGATATCCATCCCTGTGATTGGACAGTATAGTCTGATCTAGGCAATGCTTTATTCTTATGAATACTGCCATCTAGTGGCAGAGAAGGATATTTCATTTTTCTGCCTGTAAGTAGATCTCAGCAGCTTGTTTCAGCTGTTGGGTTACATATACAGAGCTGCTTATAAACGTTATAAAAGGAGGGAAAAAGTGCATTTGTTCAACGCTCAACAAGAGATTTCAGACTACTAATAAAATTGTTATTAGAAGCAGTATATTATCATATAATTCTGCCTTCTGCCACTAATAATTCTTTATCGCAACTGGCTGCACACTAAGATGGAAAGGTGCATTGCAGTGTTGGATTTACTATGTGCCTATAAGTGGCAGAGGTAGTTATTGAACATACTTCTATCAGTTGATACACTAAAGCCGGGCAAGCCATGCACTTTGCAAAGGGAATTTTCCGCAGACTTTAGTGAATGAAGTGAAGCTCTGCTGAATTTTATCATCTAATAATGTGCAAGCAGATTGTTTGTTTTTGTTTTTTTGTATGTTTTTTTTTTTTCCTCTTGCCCATTGTTGGATATTCTGTGCAAAGTGAAAATTCAACATGTTCACTAATGGGGAAAATTCCCTTGCAAAATGCAACTTCCCTTGCAAAGTGAACAGTCTATTTGCTTTCAGTAAAACAATCCCTTGGCTTCCATTGTCAGTACAGAGTTACGTGCCTACAGGTTTCCTGCAGAAAGCTTTTTGCCAGTACAGTAAAACCTTGGACTGCGAGCATAATTTGTTTTCCGGAAACATGCTTGTAATCCAAAGCATTGTATATCAAAGCGAATTTCCCCATAAGAAATAATGGAAACTCAGATGATTCGTTCCGCAACCATTTATTCATAAGTCCTTCAGTTTATAGTCCATATAAAAAATATTATAGCAATGTGATAGGTTGTGTAACCATAAAATGTCCATCCACAAATGGAAGCCTCCACAAGGGGATAAGAAGAAAAATCCAGCAGGAGCTCCAGTGTATAAAAGAGAAGAGAGGAGCCTCTAAGTGTAGCAATATGGTTACATTTAATGAAGGTACAACATTTAGCAACTCACATGGTTGATGATTAAAAGAGGCACATCTAAGTAGGCACACCATCCTCCGCACCGCCGGCTCTCACTGCTACATAGTTACATACAGTATCTCACAAAAGTAAGTACACTCCTCACATTTTTGTAAATCTTTTCTTCTATCTTTTCATGTGACAACACTGAAGAAATGACACTTTGCTACAATGTAAAGTAGTGAGTGTACAGCTTGTATAACAGTGTAAATTTGCTGTCCCCTCAAAATAACTCAACACACAGCCATTAATGTCTAAACCGCTGGCAACAAAAGTGAGTACACCCCTAAGTGAAAATGTCCAAATTGGGCCCAATTAGCCATTTTCCCTCCTCAGTGTCATGTGACTCATTAGTGTTACAAGGTCTCAGGTGTGAATGGGGAGCAGGTGTGTTAAATTTGGTGTTATCGCTCTCACTCTCTCATACTGGTCACTGGACTTTCAACATGGAGCCTCATGGCAAAGAACTCTCTGAGGATCTGGAAAAAAGAATTGTTGCTCTACATAAAGATGGCCTAGGCTATAAGAAGATTGCCAAGACCCTGAAACTGAGCTGCAGCACGGTGGCCAAGACCATACAGCGGGTTAACAGGACAGGTTCCACTCAGAACAGGCCTCACCATGGTCCACCAAGGAAGTTGAGTGTACATGATCTGAAAGCTAAATGGAAACCACATTTCCCATGATGCTCAACTACACTGCAGAGTGCATGAGCATCATGGGAAATGTAGTTGCAAAACATCCGGGGTGCCGAGGTTCACCATCACTGGTCCATGTGGACAGCTTTACCCCGGATCCCTGCATAAGTAGATGTGCCTGTTTTAATCATCAACCATGTGAGTTTCTAAATGTTGTACCTTCATTAAATGTAACCATATTGCTACACTTGGAGGCGCCTCTCTTCTGTTTTATACTCAGATGTGACGTGACGCTACTTGTATATCAAGACATCGCTCGTATATCAAGTCATAATTTATTAAACATTTTGCTTGTCTTGCCAAACGCTCTCAAACCAAGTTACTCTCAAATCAAGGTTTTTCTGTAAATGCTTATCTCTGGCTGACAGCACTTACCTGAAGCAAGCACCAGCATGGAGAATAACTAAGCTCTGGGGGGCAGAACGAAACGCGTTGGAGCGTGGCCTGGCGGGAGCCCACGGTGACGTTTTCTTTTTCACCATCACACAACCCCGTGGATGTACTGGGAATTCCCTCCTTCCTTTCTCTAGTGACTACAGGAGCTGGGACGAGCTCTACTCCCTCGCCGGCACTCCCGCAGCAGCGGACTCAGAACCATTCACATTACTTCCCAGATTGTCAAATGAGCCTGAACGGCACACCAATCTTCCGTGGGTCACGGCTATCTCCTACTCTAGCTGCCTTCAGGCAATCCCTGAAATCTCATCTCTTCAGGGAAGCCTATCACGTCTCCAGCTAATCTTTTACCACTTCCATCACCTCATTCCCCACAGTTACAACCATTTGTACCACCTGCCCCACCCTATTAGATTGTAAGCTCTTCTGAGCAGTGCCCTCTTAATCCTCTTGTATTTTATTGTAATGTAACTGTATTGTCTCCCTTTTATATTGTAAAGCGATGCGTAAACTGTTGGCGCTATATAAATCCTGTATAATAATAATAATATTAATAGGGCACTCTAATATTCTACTATACACAACACTGGAAGAAATCGACTTCATTGGGGATTCTCTTTCTCTTTAAGGTCTATATATGACTCGTCTATAGGAGGTCTTAGAATGACGGATCATACGATGCAGCTGGAGATGGGCTCCTCTCCTCCCCCTCTATGCACCCCAAGCTCCTGTGTTTACAGTAGTAGACGGCCAATCCAGCCTAACATTTGCCATAAGTGGATTGGAGGACAAAGCTGCGGGGGGAATTGAAGCCATATGTGTAAACATCGAAATCCATCCACTTCAGCTGCACGATTCTCCTGGAAGAGCCATGATTAAAGGGGAAATGAGTCCTGCGAGCTTACAGTGCAACCAGGGGGAGCCAGGCGGGGTTGTGCCAGCGGGATTAAGAATTGTTAAAGACTTTACACGACCCTTCGTCTTCTGCTTCTAGAACTTTACTTGCAGCCAAAAGATCTGCAGCCGCCAGTTTTCTCCCTGCTTTGCTCTGTGTCTCTTTCTTTTCTGTTTCTAACCCATTCAACGTTTCAAATGATAAAGTGGTATTAAACCCAAGGATAAAACAAATTATACATTGCAGCTTACCAGTTCTTAGCCAGATGTGCACAGCAGGGGCGTTGCTAGGTGGCAAAAAGACCAGGGGCTTCAGCCCGAAGTCCAAGGCCGGCACGGGGGGGGGCCTCTAGTGGCGCTGGGTTTTTTTGGTTGGGCGAAGGGGTTGTGTGGTTGTGTGGCGGGGGTACGCTGACTTGCTGGTTGCTGCCTGGCTTACCAGTGCCCATCAATGCTGACCACTAAACTTACCTACCTACCTGACATACACTGACCTACCTGACACATACACTGACCTACCTGACATACACACACTGACCTACCTACCTGACATACACTGACCTACATACACTGACCTACCTGACATACACAAAAAACAAGAAGTTTGGGACTTTAAATGAGGTGGGCAAATAAGGCCAATGGGTCAGTCACCATCAAAAACAAGCCATTTTATTAATACATAGTAAAATAATGACATAATGGTGACCCCAATATGGGTTGACTGTCACATCATATACAGATACACCCTGTTTGGTACATTGTAAACATTCGTAACAAGCCCCTAAAAAAGGGGGTGCAGAGCGAATGGTATGAAAGGTGAAATGTCCATAAATTGCATAACATCACAAAGTAAATAAATAAATGGAACTTTGGGATTGGTAGACCCAGTAAGAGGGGAAGTAATTGTTGGGTGCATGTTGTAAGCCTGACGCGTTTCGTGTATCAAAACACTCTTCAGGGGCGATTAAGCACCAATATCTAAAGACAAAAGAAAAAAGGGAAGGCTGTTCTAGATGGAGTGCAATATGCATGGTAAAAAAAGAAACAGGGTAACTGTGCATATGGGGGGGCAGAAACGCCACTACCCCAAATGGATACTTACATGCCGATGGGGTATGAACTCCATGAGGTGCACGGTCACTGACATACACTGACCTACATACACTGACCTACCTGACCCACAATGACCTACCTGACCCACATACACTGACCTATCTGACATGCACTGACCTACATACACTGACCTACCTGACTCACACTGACCTACACTGACCTACATACACTGACCCACCCACACTGACCTACCTGACCCACACTGACCTACATACACTGACCTACCTAAACCACACTGACCTACCTGACCCACACTGACCGGGTTAGACACAGGCAGGGGTGGTGAGGGGGTTTAGACACAGACAGGGGTAGAGGAGGAGGGTTAGACATAAACAGGCAGGGGTGGTGGGGGGGTTGGACACAGGCAGGGCTGGTGAGGGGGGGTTAGACACAGGCAGGGCTGGTGAGGGGGGTTAGACACAGGCAGGGCTGGTGAGGGGGGGTTAGACACAGGAAGTGGTGGTGAGGGGGGGTTGGACACAGGCAGGGGTGGTGAGGGGGGGGTTGGACACAGGCAGGGGTGGTGAGGGGGGGTTGGACACAGGCAGGGGTGGTGAGGGGGGGGGGTTAGACACAGGCAGGGCTGGTGAGGGGGGGTTAGACACAGGCAGGGCTGGTGAGGGGGGTTAGACACAGGAAGTGGTGGTGAGGGGGGGTTAGACACAGGAATTGGTGGTGAGGGGGGTTAGACACAGGCAGGGGTGGTGAAGGGGGGGTTAGACACAGGCAGGGCTGGTGAGGGGGGGTTAGACACAGGCAGGGGTGGTGAGGGGGGGTTGGACACAGGCAGGGGTGGTGAGGGGGGGTTAGACACAGGCAGGGGTGGTGAGGGGGGGTTAGACACAGGAAGTGGTGGTGAGGGGGGGGTTAGACACAGGAAGTGGTGGTGAGGGGGGGTTAGACACAGGAAGTGGTGGTGAGGGGGGGTTAGACACAGGCAGGGGTGGTGAGGGGGGTTGGACATGGGCAGGGGTGGTAAGGGGGGGAGTTAGACACAGGCAGGGCTGGTGAGGGGGGGTTAGACACAGGCAGGGCTGGTAAGGAGGGTTAGACACAGGCAGGGCTGGTAAGGAGGGTTAGACACAGGCAGGGCTGGTAAGGAGGGTTAGACACAGGCAGGGGTGGTGAGGGGGGGTTAGACACAGGCAGGGCTGGTGAGGGGGGGTTAGACACAGGCAGGGCTGGTGAGGGGGTTAGACACAGGCAGGGCTGGTGAGGGGGGGGTTAGACACAGGAAGTGGTGGTGAGGGGGGGTTGGACACAGGCAGGGGTGGTGAGGGGGGGTTGGACACAGGCAGGGGTGGTGAGGGGGGGTTGGACACAGGCAGGGGTGGTGAGGGGGGGGGTTAGACACAGGCAGGGCTGGTGAGGGGGGGTTAGACATAGGCAGGAGTGGTGAGGGGGGGTAGACACAGGCAGAGGTGGTGAGGGGGGGTTAGACACAGGAAGTGGTGGTGAGGGGGGGTTAGACACAGGAATTGGTGGTGAGGGGGGTTAGACACAGGCAGGGGTGGTGAGGGGGGGTTGGACACAGGCAGGGGTGGTGAGGGGGGTTAGACACAGGCAGGGGTGGTGAGGGGGGTTAGACACAGGAAGTGGTGGTGAGGGGGGGGGGTTAGACACAGGAAGTGGTGGTGAGGGGGGGTTAGACACAGGAATTGGTGGTGAGGGGGGTTAGACACAGGCAGGGGTGGTGAGGGGGGGTTAGACACAGGCAGGGCTGGTGAGGGGGGGTTAGACACAGGCAGGGGTGGTGAGGGGGGGTTGGACACAGGCAGGGGTGGTGAGGGGGGGGTTAGACACAGGAAGTGGTGGTGAGGGGGGGTTAGACACAGGAAGTGGTGGTGAGGGGGGGTTAGACACAGGCAGGGGTGGTGAGGGGGGGTTAGACACAGGAAGTGGTGGTGAGGGGGGGTTAGACACAGGAAGTGGTGGTGAGGGGGGGTTAGACACAGGCAGGGGTGGTGAGGGGGGGTTAGACACAGGAAGTGGTGGTGAGGGGGGGGGTTAGACACAGGAAGTGGTGGTGAGGGGGGGTTAGACACAGGAAGTGGTGGTGAGGGGGGGTTAGACACAGGCAGGGGTGGTGAGGGGGGTTGGACACAGGCAGGGGTGGTAAGGGGGGGAGTTAGACACAGGCAGGGCTGGTAAGGAGGGTTAGACACAGGCAGGGCTGGTAAGGAGGGTTAGACACAGGCAGGGCTGGTAAGGAGGGTTAGACACAGGCAGGGGTGGTGAGGGGGGGTTAGACACAGGCAGGGCTGGTGAGGGGGGGTTAGACACAGGCAGGGCTGGTAAGGAGGGTTAGACACAGGCGGGGGTGGAGGAGATGAGATCAATGGCGCTGACACTTACTTTCTCTCAGTGTCAGCCGCGCCTCCAGCGATCCCTCTTGTACAGCAGGAAGCTCCTCCCCTTCACACTGTTACCCGTCAGCTGACTTTCTCTTGTCATCCCGACATGTCAGCAGCAGTAGGGGGGAGCCGTGGAAAGGATGGGCGGCGGTCCGCTGTGCGGGTATAGCAGCGAGTGCTCTGCCGTCACCTAGCCATCAATGTGCTGTCCCTCAGAACCTTCCGCCCGGGACCCATGGTTCCACCAGGTCCCAAGGTAGGGCCGGCCCTGCCCTTGAGCACTAGCGCGGAGGAGGAGGAAGTGCAATCCTCCTCCGCTTTCAATGCTGGGAAGTGTGGGCAGTGACGTCACTGGTTGCTAGCCGCTAGGCGGCTATAGCAACCAGTGACCAAGAGTGGAGTCAGGCGGGTGTGGAGGTGGAGCTGCAGCCGGAGCCAGCTCTACCACGGCGCACTCCGCCCCTGTCCCCGGCATTCTAGGACAGGGACTAGAGACTCGGGGCTATTAGCCCCAGGCTCGGGGCTGTAGCCCCAATAGCCACCCCCTGGCGACGCCTCTGGTGCACAGTAATGCAAGCTAGTGAATGCATGCACAAAGGGCCGTCTTTAATATTGATTGGACCCTGGGCAAAACTTTTCTTGCCCCCCCCATGCAATTTCGCTCTCCACCTGCTCTGAGACATACAATAAATAGCAGCTAGACTTAAAACCAGTTTACTGTATCAGATCAGGCAGCGATTTTGATTGGTTGCCAGAGGTTACAGCATATCATTACTGCTTACTGACTGGTTGCTAGAGGTTACATCACACATTAATGCTCACTGATTAGTTGCTAGAGGTTACAGCATATGATTTTTGCTTGTTGATTGGTTGCTAGAGATTACTGTACAGTAATACTGTTTACTGATTGGTTGTTATAGGTTACAGCACATCCTCCTCACTGCAGGGAGGAGTGATATACATATGAATGCCGCCTTTATTTACATATCTATGCCGCCGGCCTCAGCAATTTACATATGAATGCTGCCATTATTTACATATGAATGACGGTTATTTACATGTAAACACAGGGTCTGCAGGTGAGTCATCTGTACACAACAATACGGCAGAGCTGGGCAGCATTAGTACCAGCACTTCACACTGAGATATCGGGACACACACAGGACTAAAACCTCAAGGGACGAGGGAATTTAAACCGAGATAGTTGGCAAGTATGAGGCAGCTGCTTTGGGCCCCACAACAATGACAGGGCCCAGGGCAGCTACCCCTTTTGCCCTGCCTTAGAGACGGCCCTGCATGCACAATACTGGTCCGTGATCTACACCAGTCACCCACACAGATCTTCAGAGGCAGCCATGCACTCGGTCTTCTTGACAATGTGCAAAAATTCGAATCTGTCAAATAGAGACAATTGTGCCATTATCACAAGGCCATCACACATGACAAGTGAGCAGATACAGACCACCAGGTGCCAACAATGACATGAAGCCTTATACTAGGACTTTTATAGTAAAGTAAAAGAGCTGGAGGAGAGGCAGAATAGGACTAGGAAGGTAGGATCAAAGAGAAGGAAGGAACAATTGTCCCATTATTCCAAGGCCATCACGCATGACGTCTCATGTGTCAGGTAAGCAGATACAGACCACCAGGTAGCAAACCAAAAAAATTGAGATAAGGCCTGATACTAGAACTTTGATGGTACAGTAAAGTAAAAGAGGTGGAGTAGGGACAGAATAGGACTATGAAGGTTGAGTAGGGTGGTAGGATCAAGGAAAAGGGAGGAATAGAAAATATTGTGCCATTATCTCAAGAACTCATCAAGTGAGAAGGTACAGACCACCAGATGCTAACCCAAAAATGTTGATATGAGACCCAATACTGGGGTTCTGATGGTAAAGTAAAAAGGGGGGGGGGGCAGAATAGGACTTTGAAGGATGAGTAGAGAGGAGAGGAATACAGACAACTGTCCCATTATCTCAAAGCCATCACACATGATGACTCTTGTGTCAAGTGAGAAGGTTCAGACCACCATGCCAACCCAAAAAAGCTGGTATGAGGCCTGGCTTTAAGGATTTGACTATAATGTAAAAGAAGTGAAGAGGGGATGGAATAAGGCTATGAAGTTTGCGTAGTTTACTAGTAGATTCTAGTTAGGGATGGGGGCAGGGTGTAGGAACAGAAGGGAGATTCGAGTGGGCACCACCCAATGACCCACCATGATATGCATAAAGAAGATCAAGAAGGGCAAGAGGGGTGGGAGGAGAATGGGACAGACCTGTCAGGGACAGTGATAGGTGGTTACAGTGTGGTATTAGCTAGGGGAGGGGAGGCCATGAAAGAGAATGGGACAGATGCTTCTGGAGGTAGAAGGTGTCCATGTTTTCCTCTGAGAATGTACAGTCTGTCCAGTGAAACCAATTATTATGGAACTTAGTGTCCGTACCCTTGAAAGAGATATTCTAGTCTTCCATAAACTCAACGTCTGTGACACAACAAAGCCAGGGGAAGGACGAAGTGGGGAGAAAGATTTCCACTATACTGGGATCCAGAAGCGCATGGCATTGACTACGCAAACTATAACCAAATTTTTGTAAGTCTTTAAAAGGTATCTTACTTTGGTGGAGAAGAAAAAAATGCCTGATCCTTACCAATGCGGTGCGGTGGTCCCTAAATTTTAGGGTGATGGCATTAACTTGGCAACCAAAATACAGCAAAACTGGCCAAGACTAGAAGACGTGTGACATATCCCGTGGCACTAAACAGCATCTCCAACATTTTACGGATACGAAGGGGTAAATGGAGTGCAATAGCCGGATTTCTGGTATTCGTTACTGATTGATGACCAACAAAAGAGCGTAAGTATTTTAGTGCAGACCTCGGGGGTCAGTGTTATACTGAAGTCATTTTCCAATTGGTTTAGAAAGAGAAGGGAAGCTTGGGCTGAGTCACTTGTTCTTCAATTTTGATCAAGATGTAGCAATCTCCTAGTTATGTTGATAGGAAGCTGGGCAACACGACACAACAGTGTATATGAGTGAGGTGAAGGGGACGCAGTATGCGCTGGGTGCCGGCTGTGGATAAGGCTCACTTTGCTTTGTCTGTATATATGGACACTGAATGGGAGCAGATTATAGTCTGTGCTGTTTATAGGAACCCCTCACAGCTCGCCATGAAGATGATGAGGATCTTCCCAGATTCCCTCAACTTCAGATGGGCACTGACTGCCATCTTCCTCCTGGCGCCACTGCTGGTAGTCCCTGTTGATGCTTCTGATGTCTATCCAGGCCCTCACCCCCCAGGAATCACCTCTTATGATGAGGGAGTTGCCCTGGACCCCCACCATGCTGCTGACAATGACAGTAGTACAAGCCAGGGGTCAGAGTCAGTAATCAAGATGAGGCAGGTCAAAGGCAAGCCGGTTCGGTAACAAACAGAGGCACAGGAACACGGGGGGCTGACGATTATCCAGCAATTAGTAAGCAGAGCAGCAGTCTTTTATATGCCACGTTATGCTCATGCTACGCATCTGCGTGTGCCAATTCACCATCATCATCTTTATAAATGATATAGGGTTTAGGATTAAAAGTACCATTTCTGTCTTTGCAGATGACACCAAGCTACGCAGTCGAATAACGCCCTTACAGGATGTCTCCAATTTACAAGCCGACCTCAATGCTCTGTCTAATTGGCCAACTAAGTGGCAAATGAGGTTTAATGTTGATAAATGTAAAGCATTGCACTTGGGGGCTAATAATATGCATCATATATACTAGGGGGAGTACAACTGGGGGAATCCATAGTAGAAAAGGATCTGGGGGTTTTGGTAGATCATAAGCTCAATAATAGCATGCAATGCCAAGCTGCGGTTTTCAAAGAGAGCAAAGTCCTTTCTTGTATTAAGAGAGGTATGGACTCCAGAGAGATATATCATTTTGCCCCCCTGTACAAATCATTAGTAAGACCTCATCTGGAATATGCAGTTCAGTTTTGGGCACCAGGAGAGGAGATTAAGGGGGGATTAAGGGGGGATATGATCAACATGTACAAATATATAAGAGGTCCATATACTGAACTTGGTGTTGTGTTATTCACTTTACCGTCATCACAGAGGACAAGGGGGCACTCTTTACGTCTAGAGTGAAAGAGATTTCATCTCCAAATATGGAAAGGTTTCTTCACAGTAAGAGCTATGAAAATGTGGAATAGACTACCTCTAGAGGTGGTTCTGGCCAGCTCAGTAGATTGCTTTAAAAAAGCCCTGGATTATTTCCTTATTGTACATAATAAACAGGGTACTAACATTTATAGGTAAAGTTGATCCAGGGAATAGCCGATTGCCTTTCGGGGGATCAGGAAGGATTTTTTTCCCCTGCTGTAGCAAATTGGAGCATGCTTTGCTGGGTGAAGGACTGTGTATATGGGATTATATATATACATTTCTGGTTTAGTTTTAATTTTTTGGTTGGACTAGATGGACGTGTGCCTTTTTTAGACCTGACTAACTGTGAACCATGCGTGCACCAATGCGCCAGTTCTCCTTTGGCCATTCTCCCGACACAATGCCTGGAGAGGTGTGCCCAGAAGGTGCCTGGAGAGACATATAAGTAGTCTGAGACTTAGAGAAGCGGGGGGGTTTTCCTTCTTCTCTCTGTTGAAAAGACTCCAGCTGTCCGGGTGGGGATGGCTACCCTCCACCTGGTATCAGCAGTTATTCACTAAGGTCCCAGCTGTGGCAGAACTGGGGGGCTTATCTCTTAGGATCCCTTTTGGAGATAGTCAAGGGTTTCCTCACTTGGGAATCTGGTCTGGAGAGCTCACTGAAGATTGTTTGGTGGATCCTGAAAGGAGGCATCCGGTGATCTTGAGACATTGTGTAAGGTAAACACAGGATTCCTAGCATCAGAAATCTAGTGCAGATTTGTGCTCGTGCTCATGTTCGTGCACATTGCACACATGCTCATTTTAATGAGCGAATGTCCACTCTTACATATGCTGTGCCAATTTATCGTGCGCATATTCGTGCACAAGCGTGCACACGCGCCCTTTCCAATTAGCACTAGGCACCCAGTGGCCTATTTAAACTGGTCTATCAGTATGAGCAGTTGCTGAATGATCTTCAGCTTGTTCCTGTGTTCCCGAGACCTGATCTGCTGTACCTGCTTACCCATGTATGACCCAGCTTGTCTTTGGACTTCGCTTCTCCTCTTTGCTCTAGCTCTGTTACCTAACTACTTTGACCTCGGCCTGTTTACTGGACCTAGAGATGGAGGAGCCCCCTAGGGGTGGGACTTTGAAGGCACTACCATAGCACAAATTAGGTAAAAATAGGTAAAAATGTATAAAGTTTATTATATAAAGACAAAAAAGCACATAATAAATAAAGAATAAACAAATACAAATGGATGCATTATGATGTACAAACGTTTGGCAGAATAGAAATAATACAAAATCCTAAACCCCAACCCGGGTAGTAGCCGTGTTTGGATATTCATGTTTTATCATTGTTTACTGGACCTGATCTGCCTGCTGACTCTGCATTGCTTTTTCCCGGTTGTTACTGACCTTGGCCTGCCTCCTGGACTTGCTTTGCCGGCTGATTCGGTTCCTCACTGCCCCTGACTGCTGCTTGTCTCCTGGTTCTGCTTCCATCTCCCGCTCTGGTGCTAAGCTGCTCTTGCATCCTGTTCCGAGAACTGCAACTACCAGTTCTACCCACCTACAGAGTGGACATCACCAGCCAGCTACTAAGGCACTCATTCCACTCCTTGCCCCTACGCTCTCTGTCTCCACCTTCAGGAGTGTTGGGTGGGAAGTGCAAGAGAGGCCTCCCCCCGACATTCCAGTCTTCACTAGGTACGTGATACATTGTCAGTACTAACTGAAGCCCAGGGTGTTTAGTGACTGTGTGTTGTACCCCTCTAGTTGGACAAGAATTCCAGTACAGAACTCCTGCCTGGGTTAGCTTCCAAAGAGAGGACTTAGTAATGCTCCCTGTACCTAAGCCTGCATGCAAAATATTCACAGAGACTGGGGAAAGTGAAGTATCCTCATGCAAGCTAATAGGAAACGTGGAGTATCTCATACCACCCCCTCCAATCTCAAGTTCTTCAAAACTAAAATCCAAAGAAGACCAACCCTAGACTGATTATTGAACTTGAAAGAGTGAAATGTTGCCGTGAGCCTGACTGCCTCTACACGGATTCTAGGGAAGATCCAGTTGCATTACAAATATTACAGCAAAGTAATTCAAATTGTGATACGGTGGATTCAAACAGCCAATGAGAATATTCCTGTTCAAAGAGCCAGGCTGTAATGCAACATAATTACAGGATTTTTTTTATCACCTTTTCTCTACTGCCTGAAACTTTACCAACACGGCCATTTTCAACACATGGCCCTTCTCTCTAGTGTACACTATAATCTGTGAGCATCATTTACGTTCTATCAGTCCTCCAGAACACGCATGAGATAAATCTATATAGAAAACCTCGGTTTTCCTGGCTGTGTGGCCGAGGGTGGGGGTGGGGGGTGGGGAGTCTGAAAATCAGGATTATGCTGTAGAGGTCACACGAGTCATGGACTAAGCCTGTCTATCCTCATTTGTTATCTTTGGGTCATTTCCAACTTTGTAGATTACGCTCTGATTGATATAATTCTTGTACCCTCATTTTCATATCATGCAGGGATGGCCGGGTGGGGGGGGGGGGGGGGGGGTGTGATAATACATTTTAATGAATTAAAAAAAAAAAAAACACAATATATACCCCCTTTTTTTGTAAAATGTGAAAGATGGTGCTACGCTGAGTAAATAGATACCTAACATGTCACGCTTTAAAATTGCGCACACTCATGGAATTGGTTTCTTTTGAACTCTTTTTTTGACACATATGTTTACCAACAATATCATTTTTTGGCTACATTTTTTGGCACTAAGAATTGAGGCTTTTATGGACTTTTGTCTTTTGTTTCTGCTCCTTGCTTATACAGTATATAGGCACATATAAATTGAAGTGGATGTTTTTTGTGGGTTTAGTCACCCACTTTTTAATCACACATTGGTGTGGTCATATACAGTGGGGTAAAAAAGTATTTAGTCACCCACCAATTATGCAAGTTCTCCCACTTAAAAAGATGAGAGAGGCCTGTAATTGTCATCATAGGTATACCTCAACTATGAGAGACAAAATGTGGAAACAAATCCAGACAATCACAATGTCTGATTTTTTTAAAGCATTTATTTGCAAATTATGGTGGAAAATAAGTATTTGGTCTCCTACAAACAAGCAAGATTTCTGGCTCTCACAGACCTGTATCTTCTTCTTTATGAGGCTCCTCTGTCCTCCACTCATTACCTGTATTAATGGCACCTGTTTGAACTTGTTATCAGTATAAAAGACACCTGTCCACAACCTCAAACAGTCACACTCCAAACTCCACTATGGTGAAGACCAAAGAGCTGTCGAAGGACACCAGAAACAAAATTGTAGACCTGCACCAGGCTGGGAAGACTGAATCTGCAATAGGCAAGCAGCTTTGTGTAAAGAAATCAACTGTGGGAGCAATAATTAGAAAATGGAAGACATACAAGACCACTGATAATCTCCCTCGAACTGGGGCTCCACGCAAGATCTCACCCCGTGGGGTCAAAATGATCACAAGAACAGTGAGCAAAAATCCCAGAACCACACGGGGGGGACATAGTGAATGACCTGCAGAGAGCTGGGACCAACGTAACAAACGCTACCATCAGTAACACACTACGCCGCCAGGGACTCAGATCCTGCAGTGCCAGACGTGTCCCCCTGCCTAAGCCGGTACATGTCCGGGCCGTCTGAGGTTTGCTAGAGAGCATTTGGATGGTCCAGAAGAGGATTGGGAGAATGTCATATGGTCAGATGAAACCAAAGTACAACTGTTTGGTAGAAACACAACTCGTCGTGTTTGGAGGAGAAGGAATGCTGAGTTGCAACCAAAGAACACCATACCTACTGTGAAGCATGGGGGTGGCAACATCATGCTTTGGGGCTGTTTCTCTGCAAAGGGAACAGGACGACTGATCCGTGTACATGAAAGGAAGAATGGGGCCATGTATCGTGAGATTTTGAGTGCAAACCTCCTTCCATCAGCAAGGGCATTGAAGATGAAATGTGGCTGGGTCTTTCAGCATGACAATGATCCCAAACACACCGCCCGGGCAACGAAGGAGTGGCTTCGTAAGAAGCATTTCAAGGTCCTGGAGTGGCCTAGCCAGTCTCCAGATCTCAACCCCATAGAAAACCTTTGGAGAGAATTGAAAGTCCGTGTTGCCCAGCGACAGCCCCAAAATATCACTGCTCTAGAGGAGATCTGCATGGAGGAATAGGCCAACATACCAGCAACAGTGTGTGACAACCTTGTGAAGACTTACAGAAAACGCTTGACCTCTGTCATTGCCAACAAAGGATATATAACAAAGTATTGAGATGAACTTTTGATATTCACCAAATACTTATTTTCCACCATAATTTGCAAATAAATTCTTTCAAAAATCAGACAATGTGATTGTCTGGATTTGTTTCCACATTTTGTCTCTCATAGTTGAGGTATACCTATGATGACAATTACAGGCCACTCTCATCTTTTTAAGTGGGAGAACTTGCACAATTGGTGGCTGACTTAATACTTTTTTGCCCCTATGTATCACATTATATCAATTAGATTCAATCTTTCTTCTTTTCACTTAATCTGATAGAGATTATAGTAATATTATAGTAGGTGAGGTCCAAAAAAGTCACAAGTCCATCAAGTCCAACCTATGTGTGTGATTATGTGTCAGTATTACATTATATATCCCTGTATGTTGTGGTCATTCAGGTGCTTATCTGATAGTTTTTTGAAACTATCGATGCTCCCCGCTGAGACCACCGCCTGTGGAAGGGAATTCCACATCTGGCCGCTCTTACAGTAAAGAACCTTCTACGTAGTTTAAGGTTAAACCTCTTTTCTTCTATTTTTAATGAGTGGCCACGTGTTTTGTTAAACTCCCTTCCGCGAAAAAGTTTTATCCCTATTGTGGGGTCACCAGTACAGTATTTGTGAATTTAAATCATATCCCCTCTCAAGCGTTTCTTCTCCAGAGAGAATAAGTTCAGTGCTCGCAACCTTTCCTCATAACTAATATCCTCCAGACCCTTTATTAGCTTTGTTGCCCTTCTTTGTACTCGCTCCATTTCCAGTACATCCTTCCTGAGGACTGGTGCCCAGAACTGCACAGCATACTCCAGGTGTGGCCGGACCAGAGTCTTGTAGAGCGGGAGAATTATCGTTTTATCTCTGGAGTTGATCCCCTTTTTAATGCCAATATTCTGTTTGCTTTCTTAGCAGCAGCTTGGCATTGCATGCCATTGCTGAGCCTATCATCTACTAGGAGCCCCAGGTCCTTTTCCATCCTAGATCCCCCCAGAGGTTCTCCCCCCAGTGTATAGATTGCATTCATATTTTTGCCACCCAAATGCATTATTTGACATTTTTCTACATTGAACCTCATTTGTCATGTAGTTGCCCATTATCATTTGTTTTTGATAGAGATTATAGTATTTGGATTACTATATATTTATATTATATATACACTCTTCTAGGATAGATCACCTTTACACACACTTGGTTAAGGGCTGTCTCTTTTTGTTTATTTCTTTGATTTTGAGATTTCTCAATTAGACAGCAGATAGACAGGATTAATTAAGTATTATCGCCTCAGCGCGGTTTAATTCTATATTTTGTATACTCGTGGAATTGCGACAAACTACGGCACTTAAAAATCTCCATAGGTGACACTTCAAAATTTTTCACAGGTTACCAGTTAAGAGTTACAGAGGAGGTCTAGCACTAGAATTATTGCTCTCACTCTAATGTTTGCAGCGATACCTCACATGTGTGGTGCGAATACCGGTTACATATGCGTGCACGACTTACATATGTGTTCGCTCATGCGCGGGAGCACAGAGGGATAGGGTGCTTTACATTTTTTATTATTATTATTTATTTTACTTTTTATTTTTACACTGTCCCTTTCATTTTTTTTACCACTTTTATTCCTATTACAAGGAAAGTAAACACCCCTTGTAATAGAAATAAGGGATGACAGGTCCTCTTTATGGAGAGATCTGGAGTCAAAAAGACCCCAGATCTCTCTTTTACGTTTAAAAGCAAAGGATCAAAAATAAAAATGTAGATCTTTTGCTTTAAAAATAAAAAATTTACTTCCACCTTTTCTCCAAGGCCATAGAGGCGATCAACGAGGATCTGTGGGAGGAGCCAGATCATTTCTCAGGCAAACCGGTGGAAACAGTAAGCCCGAGAGACACGGAAAAGCGGCTGGACGTCCCCTCCCGCCGCTTCTAAAAAAACGTTCCAGCAGCCTATGAGAAAGCCAGCCACCGGCTGTAAAAAAACTAAGAAACGGAAAAGCATTCTGTGAAAGAAACAGATCAATACTTACCTGCCCCATGGGTGCCAGGTGACCATTTCCCAACCTGCAGATGACAGACCCTACTCCAAAAGATATCACTCCCTTTTACTCCCCCCACCCGCTGATTGATATCCCTCCATGACCACCTCACACCCCCCTTCTGACAGACCTCTCTCCTCAGCCTGTCCCCACACACCCTCTCACCTGCTGACCTGTGCATGGGGGAATCACTCCCGCAGTGTTATTGTGTTCGGCCAGTGGGGAGCTTTCCCAACCCACAGAATGCAATCATCAGTGTTGCTAACTATAGCTGGCAGCACTGATTGTTTTGGGAAAAACCTGACAGACTGGTTGTACTCAAGTCGATTAATAGATTGACTTGTGTACAACCAGCTAGCCCATACATAGATCAACTATGGCTGGTCTCTGCTTAATTGGCTTAATTTAAATCCATGTATGGCTCGCTTAACCACTACGCAGTCCCTAAACATCCTTCCACAAACCTTTACATTTTTACTTCCCAGATTCCTTCATTCTCCTCACCTGTACATAGTGCTCACTGTCATACACTTCTCTCCTGTACATAGTGCACGCTGTCATACCCTCCACATTCCTCTCCTTTACATACTGCCCACTGTCATACCCTCCACACTCCTCTCCTGTACATACTGCTCACTGTCACACCCTCCACACTCCTCTCCTGTACATACTGCTCACTGTCATACCCTCCACACTCCTCTCCTGTACATACTGCCCACTGTCATACCCTCCACACTCTTCTCCTGTACATACTGCTTACTGTCATATACTCCACATTCCTCTCCTGTACATACTGCTCACTGTCATACCTTCCACACTCCTCTCCTGTACATACTGCCCACTGTCATACCCTCCACACTCTTCTCCTGTACATACTGCTTACTGTCATACACTCCACATTCCTCTCCTGTACATACTGCTCACTGTCATACCTTCCACACTCTTCTCCTGTACATACTGCTTACTGTCATACACTCCACATTCCTCTCCTGTACATACTGCTCACTGTCATACCTTCCACACTCCTCTCCTGTACATACTGCCCACTGTCATACCCTCCACACTCTTCTCCTGTACATACTGCTTACTGTCATACACTCCACATTCCTCTCCTGTACATACTGCTCACTGTCATACCTTCCACACTCCTCTCCTGTACATACTGCTCACTGTCATACCACACTCCTCTCCTGTACATACTGCCCACTGTCTTATCCTCCACACTCCTCTCCTGTACATACTGCTCACTGTCATACCCCCCACAATCCTCTCCTGTACATACTGCCCACTGTCATACACTTCTCTCCTGTACATAGTGCCCTCTGTCATACCTTCCACATTCCTCTCCTGTACATATTGCTCACTCTCATACCCTCCACATTCCTCTCCTGTACATACTGCCCACTGTCATACCCTCCACACTACTCTTGTCAGGGCTGGGCTCAGCCCTTCCTTCTCTGAGCTGGCCGCTATAATCCTTCAAGTATCCTGATAAGCCCCAGGCTTGGAATTCCTCACCTGACCCATTGGAACCGGCTTTGGAACACACTGAGCACTGAACAATGGTGATATATACGGCCCGAGGTAACGACCGCAGAGAAGCTTGCTCGCTTCGCCCATGAGGCAGGCCAAGATAGCGCCCAGTCGGCTGCAGCACAACACAGCTCTCCAGCTTCGGATGGCCGCCTGTGGACCAAGAGGGATACGGACTGGCTAGAACCAACTGACCCTCTAGCGAATCCCCTGCCCACTCCCTCGCCGGAACCAGGGGAGGGTGGCTCCGGGGCACAGGTAAGGGAACCGACACTCACACAAATAATGGACACAATTTAAAGCTGCCCTGCAGCACTAGCCACAGATAGATACCATAAGGGTAGACTTTGCCTTACTGAAAGATGATGTGCACAAGAGCAGACACAGGGTCACCCATGCCGAACAGCGCATTAGCGTGGTGGAGGATGATCTTAACCCACTAATGGTGCAGGTGTAGGACGTGGCGGCGGACCACAAGTCACAGGAGGCCAAGTTGGGGGATATTGAGGACCGGCTCCGAAGGAATAACCTCCGCTTTCTGGGATTCCCAGTGGGATCAGATGGCAAACGCCCTGAGGAATTCCTGTTATCCTGGCTGAAGCAGACCTTTGGAAGTGAATACTTTTCCCACCTGTTTGCCATAGAATGGGCCCATAGAGTCCCCCTGAGGGCCCCTTCGTCAGGAAGAGACCCCAGACCCATGCTGGCCCGCTTCCTGTACTTTAGGGATAAAGAAACAATACTGCACAAGGCCACCCCGCACCATGCCTGAAATGATGTACAACAATAACCGAATCACTATCTTTCCAGATTTTTCTACAGCTACATAGAAGCAACGTGCAGCCTTTCAAAGTGTGAAGCAGCGCCTGAGAGAATGCAGCTTGCCGTATAGTATGCTTTATCCTGCCAGGCTGAGGGTGGTGCACACAAGTAAAACACAATTCTTCACTTCTCCTAAAGAGGCAAACCGCTGGATAGAATCATTAGGACCCACTTAATCTGAGCACACAGATCCCTTGGGCCAGCAGGCTCACTTACAGCCTGGAGGGGACCCTCCAGGCAGATAAATCCATGATGAAGACCACTGTGAATGTTTTGTTTCCAGTTTACCTGATCCTGGACTGTCCAAGTGCTGTCGGACTAACATAGATTGCTCTGCAATCAATGCGGTCCACTTGAAGCTCTGCGGACTACCACATAACCACTCTTGACCTCCCTGTCCGGCTGGACTGGGAGGAATACCCCCCTCTAGGGTGACTTTATTTACTGACTCAATGTTTGGGGTGAAAGCCCGTGGGATGGTCGAGGCTACGGGCAGGGTGGGGGAGATGGGACTCGGGATCCTCTGTTCTGGATCATTGTTCCTTAAGTTTTTATTTTTTTCTGCTTTTTTATGTTTTTTTAACACAAAGGTTTGTGCAACAAATAATGCTGACAACATCTACCTTACTGTATATGTGTATGTTTCCCACTGCTGCCCCCAGATGGGGGAAAAGAGTTGTGTACTCTGTTCCCAACCTGCATGCTCAGATCCATACTTTTACAGGAATGTGAGTCAATCTTTAGCATTGCATACCTACCATACCAACCATGCAGACGATTAATCTATTGTCATGGAATGTGAGGGGCCTCAATTCCAAAATTAAGCAGGCTCTAGTCTTCAAATATATACTAAAATGAAAACCGCATATTATATTCCTGCAGGAATCACATTTGGTTGGATCCAAAACACTAGCCTTGCATAGAGCATTTGTGGGCAGTGCATTCCACTCCACATACTCGAATTATGCCAGGGGGGTATTTGTTCTGGTGTCTAAGTCACTGTTTTATACTACCAATAAGGTCAAATTGGACCCTTTTGGTAGGTTTGTAGTCCTGGTCCTTGTCATTCATAATCAACCATATACATTTGTGGCGGTGTATATACCACCCCCCTTTACAGTGGAGATATGGGAGACGCTGATGGCAGAGGTGCTCCAGGTGGCGGAGGGGCCTATAATTTTGGCAGGAGACATGAATGCTATGCTAGCTTCCGAAATAGATAGGTATGGAATGGCCGCTAAAGGCAGCTCCCCACTGGAGGCATGTGTAACCATATGATTTAACGGAGGCATGGAGGTGGAGACACCCAGATACCATAGAGTACTCCTGCTACTCATCCACGTTCAACACCCTTTCTAGACTGGACATGTGCTTCGTGTCCAAGGGAGTGTTGCCAAGAGTTGTGACTGTTCAATATCTCCCAAGGGCTATCTCAGACAACTCCCCCTTGCAGGTCACCATTGATATGGAAAGACGGAGAGGGTTTGTCCTGTGGCGGTTAATCCCCCTGTGGCTCAAGGAGGAGTGTTTCGACAGGTCCACGGCGGCCTCCATAAACTATTTTTGGCTGGAACATAGAAATGAAGTGCTGATAGGGGTTACATGGGACACATTTAAGGCCATACTTAGAGGATCTATATCTGGAGTCATTAAACAACTCCGCTCAGACAGGGAATGGAAGGTCCAGGAGGCAGAATGAGTTGTCACAGACACTGAAGTAGACTACATTAAAAACCCTAATCCAGATACCCATCGGGCATGGAGGGAGGTGTTTGCCAATTAGACTTAGTGCTAATGGAAAAATCCCCCAAAAACTGCTGTACCAGTCGCATCGCATCTTTGAATTTGGAGATAAAAACAGTAGACCGATGGCCTAACTCATTCGCAACAAGCACCGGCATCTATCCCACGTATTTATGATAAACAACAGAAACTTTGCACCTCTCAATCTGACATCGCCAATGCCTTCGTTGCCTTTTAATCGGAGTTATACTCCTCCAGGGTGCACTATGGGAGGGAGGCAGTTAGTGACTATTTGGCCCCCATCCCTCTATTGGAACTGTCCGAGGAGGCGGCGGTGGAGCTAGACCTTCCAATTACGGAAGAAGAAATTGTGTCCGTTGTACGCTCGCTCAACCCGAACAAGACATCAGGACTGGATAGCTTTCCGGTTGAGTAATACAGCACCTATACAGAAAGTCTGGCACCTAAACTGCTGGAGGTTTATAGGAAAGCCTTTGCTCAGGGAATAATACCTGAATCTTTGAGAGAAGCACTTATTGTGTTGATTCCTAAGCCGCACAAGGACCATGACCTATGCGAATGGTACAGGCCTATATCTTTAATTAATGTTGATGCAAAAATATTAGCTAAACTCTTGGCCAAACGATTGAATAAAGTGATTGCTTCTGTTATTCATCCTGATCAGACAGGTTTTATACCTGCGAGGTCGACGGCTATTAACTTGTGTCGCCGCTTCACTATTATACAATCGGAAGGTCCCAATCCAGGTACTCGGGTGGTGGTGTCATTGGACACCCATAAGGCATACAACTCTATTAAATGGCCATACTTAAAAGCAGTCCTTGGGCGGCTCGGATTCAGCCCCAACTTCATTGCCTGGGTTCAACTGTTGTATGCCAAGCCAGTGGTGAACAATATCATTACGGATACCTTTGAAATAGCTAGGGGCATGCGACAGGGGTGCCCACTGTTGCCCCAGCTGTTTGCCCTCACTATAGTACCTTTGGCAGCCCTCCTAAGAGCAGATGAAGGCGTAAAGGGATGTAGAGTCAATGCACTGGAGGAAAAAACATCACTCTATGCGGATGACATACTCATCTATTTAGCAGAGGCAGAGGGATCCCTGACTAACGCTTTAGATAGGATGTCCGGGTTCGGGCGATATTCGGGATTTAAAGTGAACTGGAATAAGTCCATAGTTTTCCCCCTTAACCCAGAGTACACTCCTAGAATGCCCCCGGATGTCCCACTGCAGGTGGTCTCTTGCTTTCGATACCTGGGGGTTGAGATTCAGCTACCATTGAACACATACATATCCAATAATATATCTCCCCTGCTGTTGCACCTAAGGGAAAATCTACAGACATGGAATAGGCTGCCTCTCAACCTCCTGGGAAGAATTAACATGTTTAAAATGATTTATCTCCACAGATTTCTCTACCTGTTCTGGCGTGCCCCATTCTATATCTTTAGGAAAATGTTCACAGGAATTAAAAGATACTCTCTTCCTTTCTTTGGGGCCTTAAACCACCTAGAGTGTCCTTAGATACATTATATTTACCAATATGAACTGGAGGTCTAGCCTTACCAAACCTGCAATGCTACTATTTAGCGTCCCAATTGATGCATGTCCATTGGCGGGGCTTTCCAAAAATGGACAATGCCTTGGTAGCCACTCAGGCAGCCCAGGTCCACTCATACGAGGCCCTGATTAATATTTTATACAGAAACGGCCCATAACTGAACATGGAGCGAGTATCTTGAAACCTTCCTATAAAATATTCCATATATGTAACGCTAAAGTGGGGAGCACCAGCCTTAACAGCTCCCCGAATGCCCCTTTATGACACAACCCTCAGCTCAACTAAATCTATAAAATCCCAGATGGGGAGAGGTGGGCAAACTATGGAGTCAAATATGTCCATCAACTGTATAGACTGTAGGGACAAGACCTTTAGATCTATCATAGACCTAAAAACTGTATATAAGATTCCAAATACGTTTTTCTTTTTGCTACCTACAGCTGCATCATGCAGCAACAGCACAGTTTGGTGGAGGGGATTTAGAGCTTTCAACATCTAGTATGGAAAAGCTGATATCTGAAGATGATCACTCAAAACTAATCTCAAAATACTATTTCACCTTACTGACATCCTCTTCTTCTAGGATGGAGCGGGTGGCAGCACAATGGTAGGCTGATATACCATCCCTCACGGAGGAGTCTTGGTCTGAGGAACTGGATTCTATGGTGCCCTCGATGATATCAGCGAGAGATAAATTGCTACAGTTTAACTACCTACATAGAATATACTACACTCCGCAGCGATTGCATAAAATGGGTAGGCAGGACTCACCGGACTGCCATCGGTGCGGGGGAACAACGGGGGACTTCTTCCATCATATGGTGTGGCAGAAAAATTCTGGAAGGCGATCTTGAAATACCTGGAGGAAACCCTAGCCCTTCCCAACATCTACTCTACTCTACTCTCCAGCCAAGTGTCTGTTGGGAGATCTGGAGGAAGAAGAGATATCTAACTCACAGAAAACCCTACTGAGAATACTCTTTTGCTATGCCAAGAAGGCGTTGGCTCTCAGATGGAAGAATCCAATCCCTCTATCTCTTCAAACTTGGGTAGATCTTATTAATAAGGCACTGCCAATGTATAAATCGACCTACGCGGCTAGAGGATACCCCAAGAAGTTTTAAGAATGTGTGGGCGGGATGGATAAAATACGTATCAGGAGACATTGGGGTGTGATAACAGATGAAGGAAGGTATGGAAATCTAAGGACTATGAAAATGCAACAGAGGGGACCTCATAGACATGGAATATGATGTTTTAGTATGCAAATGGTGCAATAAGTAAAGGAACGCAAACTGAGGCGAATAATGTTATAATAGTTCTACTTTAGTGTTCAGACGCAGTAAACAAAAGATATAACGCACATACTATAAACATATACTACAAAATTATGACTGTTTGTTGTCAATAAGACACTACTTGTATGTAAGCACTGAGTAATGTAATTGTACTTTATTTTTGAGAAACTAAATAAAATTTACCCTTAAAAAAAAAGACTTGCTTGGCTGACATCCCTTCTTGCTCCAGATCCTGCTTGCTGTTCCACTACACTGATCCCTGACTTTCTGGCTTGGCTGACTATTCATTCCGGTTACCGAACTTTGGCTATGTTTTGATTACGTTTGTTCTATTTACTTTTGTTATTAAACAAGTGTGATTTAACTGTACTTCTGTCTCGGTCTGTAAATACTGCCCACGGTCATACCCTCCACACTCCTCTCCTGTACATACTGCCCACTGTCATACCCTCCACACGCCTCTTCTGTACATACTGCCCACTGTCATATCCTCCACACTCTTCTCCTGTACATACTGTGCACTGTCTTACCCTCCACACTCCTCTCCTGTACATACTGCCCACTGTCATATCCTCCACACTCTTCTCCTGTACATACTGTCCACTGTCTTACCCTCCACACCCGTCTCTTGTACATACTGCTCAGTATCATACCGTCCATACTCCTCTCCTGTAAAGACTGCCCACTGTCATACCCTTCACACTCCTCTCCTGTACATACTGCCCACTTTCATAAACTATTCTACTGTACATCTTGCCCACTGTCATACACTTCTCTCCTGTACATAGTGCCCGCTGTCATACCCTCCACATTCCTCTCTTGTACATACTGTCCACTGTCATACCCTCCATACTCCTCCCCCCGTACATACTGCTCACTGTCATACCCTCCATACTCCTCCCCCCATACATACTGCTCACTGTCATACTCTCCACACTCCTTACCTGTGGGAATCAAAAGAATAGCACACACTGCTCCAGGCAAATCTTCAGGTGCAAATGGATGACAGGTGCAGACCCCGGCTCACCACCGTCCAATGCAAATAAAATAAAGAGATGGTCGCACTCTAAATATCCAAAAAACTTGCTTGATGTACCTTTATTGTCACAAGAGTATCAGACAAACACAGGACAAGCAGTTGACATGTTTCACAAGCGAGAGCTTGCTAGTCCACAACCTGTTGTGAACAAGCAAGCTCTCACTTGTGAAACATGTCAACTGCTTGTCCTGTGTTTGTCTGATACACTTGTGACAATAAAGGTACATCAAGCAAGTTTTTTGGACATTTAGAGTGCGACCATCTCTTTATTTTACTCCTCATCTGTACATACTGCTTACTGTCATACCCTCCGCATTCCTTTCCTGTACATACTGCTCAGTATCATACCGTCCACACTCCTCTCCTGTACAGACTGCCCACTGTTATACCCTTCACACTCCTCTCCTGTATATACTGCCCCCATCATACCCTCCACACTCCTCTCCTGTACATTCTGCCCACTGGCATACCCTCCACACCCCTCTCCTGAACATAGTGCCCACTGTCAACCCTTCAAACTCCTCTGCTGTGCATACTGCCCACTGTCATACCCCCCCACACTCCTCTCCCGTACATAGTGCCCACTGTTATACCCTCCACATTCCTCTCCCTCACCTGCACATACTTCCCACTTCTCCATACTCCTCCCCTGTGCCTCTTACCCACAAAAACAGTTCTTTAAAATTATATTAAATATCCTCAATGTTGCCAGCTCTAAAATGGGCACACTTTTGTTAGTTCAACTAAAGGAAGTCTTCTCAGTCATCATGTTTGTTCTGCCCATTATTAGTACTCATTTAGTACTCATAGGAGCCCCATAAGAGGCTCCTGGGATCCTGTGATATTAAAGCGGTAGTAAACTTCGCTAACATTACTACTTTTTAGAGGCCCTGAGGTAGGTTATGCCATAATGTACAAGTATGTACAGCATATTAGCACATTAGGGTATACTTACCTGTCAGACTGAGCCCTCCAGCGCTGCGCTGTGATCAATCCAGCGGGTCCCCTTTGCTTCTTCACCTGGTCTTCCTTTTGGGTTCTGTTCCTTCGATCACTTGCCTTGGCTGGACTGTGTCGATGTCATTCCCACGCATGTCCATGCGCATCCTCTCTCTCATCCCCACCTCTCTCTCATCCTCCCTCCCTTACCCCTCACCCCTCTCCCATCCCCTTTCTTTCTCTCTCTCATCCTCCCTCTTGCTATTTAATTTAATTTGTTATAACAAAAAATTGTTTACATTTTTATTTTTTTATAAAACGCCCCAACAAAATCATCAGCACCAGGCCTATGATGTTCTTAATCTGGCTCTGACTACAGCCAGACTGTAAGCCTTGCAGTGGTAAGAGGGGGGCTCTGGTGGGGGCACTGATGTAAGGGGAGCTCTGATTGGGACCCTGATGTAAGGGGGAAATCTGATGAAGACCCATATGTAAGAGGGAAATCTGATGGAGACCCTGATGTAAGGGGGAACTCCGATGGGGACCCTGATGTAAGGGGGAACTCTGATGGAGACCCTGATGTAAGGGGGAACTCTGATGGGGATCCTGATGTAAGGGGGAACTCTGATGGGGACCCTGATGTAAGGGGGAACTCTGATGGGGACCCTGATGTAAGGGGGAACTCTGATGGGGACACTAATGCAAGCATGAACTCTATTAGGGACTCTGATGTAAGGGGGTACTCTGATGGGGACACTGATGTAAGGGGGGCTCTGATGGTGACACAGATGTAAGGGGGGGGGACTCTGATGGGGACACTGATGTTAGGGGGAACTCTAATGGGGACCCTGATGTAAGGGGGAACTCTGATGGGGACACTAATGCAAGCATGGACTCTATGAGGGACTCTGATGTAAGGGGTTACTCTGATGGGGACACTGATATAAAGGGGGACACTGATAGGGACACTGATGTAAGGGGGGGCTCTGATGGGGACACTGATGTCGGGGGGGCTCTGATGGGGACGCTAAAGTAAGAGGGGGTTCTGTTGGAGACCCTGATGTAAGGGGGAACTCTGATGGAGACCCTCATGTTAGGGGGAACTCTGATGGGGACACTGATGTTAGGGGGAACTCTGATGGGGACACTGATGTTAGGGGGAACTCTGATGGGGACTCTGATGTAAGGGGGGACTCTGATGGGGACACTAATGCAAGCATGGACTCTATTAGGGACTCTAATGTAAGGGGGTACTCTAATGGGGATACTAATGTAAGGGGGGACTCTGATGGGGACCCTGTTGTAAGGGGGAACTCTGATGGGGACACTAATGCAAGCATGTACTCTATTAGGGACTCTGATGTAATTGGGTACTCTGATGGGGACACCGATGTAAGGGGGGGCTCTGATGGGGACCCTTATGTAAGAGGGACTCTGATGTAAGGGGGACTCTGATGGGTATCCTGATGTAAGGGGGGACTCTGATGGGGATCCTGATGTAAGGGGGAACTCTGATGGGGATCCTGATGCAAGGGGGAACTCTGATGGGGACCCTGATGTAAGGAGGAACTCTGATGGGGACATTAATGCAAGCATGGACTCTATTAGGGAGACCGATGTTGGGGGGGGGGACTCTGTTGTGGACACTGATATAAGGGGGGATTCTGTTGGAGACCCTGATGTAAGGGGGAACTCTGATGGGGATTCCTATGTAAGAGGGAACACTGATCGGGACACTGATGAAAGGGGAAACTCTGATGGGGACACTAATGCAAGCATGGATTCTATTAGGGACACTGATGTTAGGGGGGGGGGCTCTGATGGGGACACTGATATAAGGGGGGAATCTGTTGGCGACCCTGATATAAGGGTGACTCTTATGGTGACCCTGATGTAAGGGGGAAATCTGATGGCAACCCTGATGTAAGGGGGAACTCCGATGGGGACCCTGATGTAAGGGGGAACTCTGATGGAGACCCTGATGTAAGGGGGAACTCTGATGGGGATCCTGATGTAAGGGGGAACTCTGATGGGGACCCTGATGTAAGGGGGAACTCTGATGGGGACCCTGATGTAAGGGGGAACTCTGATGGGGACACTAATGCAAGCATGGACTCTATTAGGGACTCTGATGTAAGGGGGTACTCTGATGGGGACACTGATGCAAGCATGGATTCTATTAGGGACACTGATGTTAGGGGGGGGGGGCTCTGATGGGGACACTGATATAAGGGGGGAATCTGTTGGCGACCCTGATATAAGGGTGACTCTTATGGGGACCCTGATGTAAGGGGGGAAATCTGATGGCAACCCTGATGTAAGGGGGAACTCTGATGGGGAGCATGATATAAGGGGGAACTCTGATGGTGACACTGATGTAAGGGGGACTGTGATGGTGACACTGATGTAAGGGGGACTGTGATGGTGACACTGATGTAAGCGAAGGGAAGATTTCCTTCCAAAGTGAACAGAAATGAAAAGCTTGGAGTCATCCAAACCCAGATGGAAGCTGTCAGTGCTGGCTCAATCAGCTTTGACCGGGGCATTCCATACATACTCAAAGGGATAGGGATGCTTATGACATCATTAACGTAGTATGAAAGCCCAAATCTGTTGAGCCTTAGGTACATAAATTAAGAATTGAATTAAACATCTTATTGTAAGCTGCTGACACAATATATATATTATTATTATTATTATACAGTATTTATATAGCGCCAACAGTTTACGTAGCGATTTACAACTTGAGGGTAAACAGTACAAATACAATACAATTTGATACAGTAGGAATCAGAGGGCCCTGCTCCTTAGAGCTTACAATCTAAGAGGGAAGGTCAAGAGATATGAGAGGTAATAACTATGAGTGATGTGCTGATTGAGAAGATAAATGTACAGTTGTTAGGTGGGGGCCAGATAGGCTTCTCTGAAGAGATGAGTTTTCAGGGATCAGGGAAAATCGGACGGATTGGGGTAGAGCATTCCAGAGGATGGGGGAGGCTCTGGAGAAGTCCTGAAGGCGAGCATGGGATGAGGTGACAAGGGAGTTTGAGAGCAGAAGGTCTTGGGAGGAGCGAAAAGAGCGATTAGGTTGGTATTTTGTGACTAGGTTAGAGATGTAGCTGGGGGCCAGGTTGTGGATGGCTTTGTAAGTTAGAGTTAGTATCTTGAATTTAATTCGGTGACTGAGTGGCAGCCAATGGAGGGATTGGCAGAGGGGTGTAGCAGACGCTGAGCGGTTTGTGTGGTGGATGAGCCTGGCCGCAGCGTTCATGATGGACTGAAGTGGGGATAGCCTATTTAGAGGTAAACCAATGAGGAGGGAGTTGCAGTAATCGAGGCGGGAGATAACCAGGGAGTGGATTAGAAGCTTTGTGGTGTCATTGGTTAGGAAGGTAAATTGCAGTTAAAGTCCATAGTAACAGTCCATGAATATCCAAAATGGTAATTGCTAGAGCAGACAACAAGTATAGACAAGAAGAGACCATCAGGGGGGATTTCTTTGACCTTCAGTCCCAAAAGTATAAAGGCCACCATTTCCTTCCTTGTTTTTGAGTGCGGCGTGGGGTATATACCTACTTATTGTAACTGCCTCATGGTTAAGTACCCACATTTTGGGGAGGGTGTCACCATACTTGCTTAAATCTGTTATTTTCCATACAATATATAATGTGGAATTATCTTGGAACACCACAAATGTCTAGAGCAGCCATTCTCAACCAGTGTTTTGTGGAACCCTAGGGTTCCTTCAGGAATAGATAGGGGTTTCCCCCCATCTGATGGTGCCTGCATAGTTCCAGGTCCATTTGGCAGATCCAGCAGCATGACTACAATAGACTAATCTTACTAGCGGTTGCCGAAACCTGAAAATTATTTCAAGGGTTCCTCTGGGATAAAAAGGTTGAGAAATGTTGGTCTACAGTTCTATTCCAATTTGAAGACATATGCTTTTTTTACATAAAGAAAATATAGTACATACATTAACATATAAAAAAATTACATAGGCCAGTGTATATTGCAACATAACCAACGAAAGGCAACTTCCACCCACAGTCCCCGGTAATCTCATATTGGACCAGGGGTCTCCAAGCTACGGCCCACTGGTCACATCCAGCCCACTACAAGATTTTATGCGTGCAGCAACTGTCCGGGAAAATATCCTGTCTGGCAGTGGATGTGCTGGTCTGTATAATACGGAGACCGGGGCATCCTCTGCAAGCCAGCCAGCCACGACCCTCTTCTACACATTGATGTAAGAGGGGACTCTGTTGGACACACATAGATGTAAGGTGGGGGGGTCTGCTAGGCATGCATGCATGGATGTAAGAGGGGGCTCTGATGGACACTCATGGAAGTAAGGAGGAACTCTGATGGGGGCTCCTTGAAGTGAGAGTAGACTCTGATAGGCACTTTTGGATGTAAGGCGGGGCTCTGCTGGGCACGCATAGATGAAAGAGAGGGCTCTGATGTGCACTCCTGGAGGTAAGGGGAGACTCTGTTGGGCACACATGGATGTAAGGGGGGGAGGGTCTGTTGGGCATGCATGGATGTGCGAGGGGGCTGTATTGGACACTCATGGAAGTAAGGAGGGAATCTGATAGGGCTCCTTGATGTGAGAGTGGACTCTAATGGACACCCCTGATATAAGGGTGGACTCAGTTGGGCACACATGGATGTAAGGGGGGGGGGGTCTGCTGGGCAGGCATGGATGAAAGAGTGGGCTGTGATGGGCACTTTTGGATGTAAGGGGGGGGGACTCTGCTGGGCACACATAGATGTAAGGAGGGACTCTGTTGGGCACACGTGGATGTAAGAGGAGGAGAGGAGGGAGGGGGCTCTGCCTGGCATGCATGGATGTAGGTGAGGCTTTGCTGGGCATGAATAGATGTAGGGGGGGGGGGGGCTCTGCCTGGCATGCATGGAAGTAAGTGGGGCTTTGCTGGGCATGAATGAATGTAAAGGGGGGGGGGGGCTCTGCCTTGCATGCATGAAAGTAAGTGGGGCTTTTCTGGGCATGGGTGGATAAGTGGGGGGGGGGGACTGGGGCTCTGCTTGGCATGCATGGAAGTAAGTGGGGCTTTGCTGGGCATGGATGGATGTAGAGGAGGAATCTGATGTGCACACAACAATAAAAGGGGAGGCTTTGTTGGGCATGCATAGATGTAAGAGAGGGCTCTGCAGGGCATGCTTGGATGTTAAGGGGGACTTTTTATAAACCTTATTTTTTTTTAGCCCACAAATATTTGTAACATATACTGAAAAGTTTGGGGATCATATACGCCTAATGCAATGTGCGTCATTAATGGGACTGTGTTTTTTCGAAAATCCGTTCACTCAGTATATTAGTGACATGGGGAAGATCAACCCTTGGAAATGACTTTTGGGCAGAGGTTTTTCCATGTGTTCACCAGAAGTGACAATCCCACCAATGTGACTTCCTGTGCCATGCCGGGGCTACATGAAGTGACCAAGAAAAGTCGAATAATCCATGATCTCAGTCCAATGGCTGCCTTTGTGTAAACACTGGAAAGGGAAGAGGTGTGCAATGAAATGACCAAGTGGAGTTGTTTATATTCCTATGTTTTATAATGGCCGGTATAACAATGATGTCACCCCATCAAATTCTCATAAACTCCAGCTTTGTGTGATTGTGTTGGAATAAATGGAAGCCATGCTCTTAAAGGCGCTCTCCCCCAGGATACGTTACTGGAGCATATGTTGCTTTTCCTAGGCTCACGACTTAAGTTAAAAAAAAAAAAAAAAGGCAATTATACCATCAGGACAAGAAACGTTAAAAAGAAAATCCCCACATGTGCATACCAATGCTGCAGCCAAGTTTAACACAGCGATAGAATAAACGTAAAATATTCCAAGTGGGTTGGATACACTCCAAAAAATATAAACGCAGTATATGAAGAATAATCCAAGTGAGTGTTTCTATTAAATTCTACATATGGAAATTAAATCTAAAAGTAACAAGTTCTCACTACTCAGGGATGTTTTCTACAGAATATACTTTACGTGCCCGGACCATATATATATATATATATTTAAATATAATGCATGCATATAGTATATGCCTCTGTATATGGCATCCTGCAAAGATTTGTTTCTAGGTTAATGTTATCGGATCTGGGCTGTGCTTGATGCAAATCTTCGTCTTGCAATAATTAAATGGAAGTTCTGCTAGAGGTAAAAAATGATGTCCAGCTGCAGAGTCCCCCCATCTCTGGACTATACATGTTATCTGAATAGAACCCTCATATGCAATCCTTAACATATGGAACAAAACTGTATCTAAGCATCACAAACTGAAAATGCTATTTAACCACCTCAATACTACGCCTTAGCTGAAAGACGGCCGCAGCACGGCTCTCTTGTTCTGGCAGGGCCAATCGCAGCGGTCCTTTACCATGTGAGCAGCTGCATCCAAACACAGCAGATCACTTGTAAACAAACTTGCCAGTTATCGGCATTCCTTTCCTCACGCGCTGTCACTGGGTGAGGAAAGGAGAGCCGATAACTGGCAAGGCTGACAGGGCAAATCTACACTGATAATCAGGGGACTGATAATCATTGCCATGATTATCAGTACAGCCCCAACAGAGCCCATCAGTATAGCTTATCAGTGCCGCACATCAGTGCCCATCAGTGCAGCCTCGTCAGTGCCCATCAGTGCAGCCTTGTCAGTGCCCATCAGTGCAGCCTCATCAGTGACTCCTCATCAGTGCCCCTCAGTGCTGCACATCAGTGCCCATCAGTGCTCATCAGTGCAGCCTCCTCATTCCCCATCAGTGCAGCCTTGTCAGTGCCTCCTCATCAGTGCCAATTAGTGCAGCCTATCAGTGCCCATTAGTGCTGCCTATCAGTGGCCATCAGTGCCACATATCAGTGGCCATCAGTACCGCCTATCAGTGCCCATCAGTGCCGCCTATCAGTGGCCATCAGTGCAGCCTCATCAGTGCCTCCTATCAGTGCCCATCAGTGCCGCCTATTAGTGCAGCCTCGTCAGTGCCTCCTCATCAGTGCCTATCAGTACAAATAAATTTGTGCCCATCAATGCTGCCTCATCAGAGCCCACCAGTGCACAGCAGTGAAGAAAAATAAAGACTCATTTGCAAAATTTTATAACAGAAACTTATGCCGCGTACACACGGTCGGACTTTTCGACCGGACTGGTCCGACAGACTTTCCAGCGGACTTTCGACAGACTTTTGACGGACTTCTGATGGACTTTCCTAACAAACGGACTTGCCTACACACGATCACACCAAAGTCCGACGGATTTGTACGTGATGAGGTACGACCGGACTAAAATAAGGAAGTTGATAGCCAGTAGCCAATAGCTGCCCTAGCGTGGGTTTTTGTCCGTCGGACTAGCATACAGACGAGCGGATTTCTGGGTCCGGCGGAGTTACGATGTAAAGATTTGAAGCAAGTTCCAAATCTAAAGTCCGTCAGATTTGTGACTGGAAAAGTCTGCTGAAGGTCCGGTAAAGCCCACACATGATCGGATTCTCCGCCGGATTTGGTCCGTGTGTGTACGCGGCATAAGAAAACCTTTTTTTCCCCAACATTTTCTGACTTTTTTTGTTTGTTTTGCAACAAATAAAAAACCCAGTGGCAATTAAATACCATCAAAAGAAAGCTCTATTTGTCTAAAAAAAAAGATAAAAATGTCATATGGGTACAGCGTTGCATGACCGTGCCATTGTCATTCAAATTGTGGCAGTGCTGAAAGCTGAAAATTGGCCAGGACAGAAAGGGGGGTGAAAGTTCCCGGTATTGTGGTTAATTCATTTTTAATATTTGTAGCAAATCCCCCCATCCATCCATGTCTCCATTCTTTATTTTGTTTAGAAATCACTTTGAAAAACACCCCCCTGGCATTTAATCCCATGGCCATCTGGAGTAAGGGCATGTGGGCAGGGCTTAAGGCGCCCTAGTGGGGACATAGGGGAACTGTACTCAGTAATGCCTAAACCATAGACAGGGAGCTGCGGTCATGTGAAATCAAGGTTAAGGCACGTCTCCCAACTCAGAAGTGAGCATCAACTTTCACAGTTAACTCTTTTATAACCCGTGGCCAATCTCCTCGCTCTTTTAATACTACTACCAAAGTACTTTGGACACAGTTACTGTTAGAGAACACCACTTCCCCAGGTGTGCAGCATTTCTAAGCTGGTACCGGTCTCCACCATTTTAGCAATCCTGTCCCCTCACTCCCAGTGACATGTCCCTCTGTTGCTACTGGGTACCGGAAACACACATCTTCCACAACTCAATTTTTGTTCTGTCTCCTGGAACTCCGATACATCTTTCTCCCGTGACTCCATACTTGTTCCCTAGGTACTCAGTGCCATGGGGTCAGTCCCAGTATGTGTGGAGCTGGCTGCTAGTGAAGGGACAAGCATAACACCCCTTCACTACCAGAGTAATTGCCACCTTTGCCATGTCACCCGTTTCCTAACTGGTTGGCTACTTTAGCAGGTGACACAAGCAATGGCAATATGGCCTCCTCTAGATAGCATTCTGCTTGTTAGACCTCTGTACTGTAACTTCCCTAACTTTAGTCCCCTAGTTGTAAGCCCTGTTGTTTTGACTTCAGACCAGGCAGATCGAAGGAAGAACAAATGATCTTTACTGCAGGAGTTAAGGATAATACAGGAAAATTCTCAAATGACATCTTCACAAACATTCCTGTACAGAGTTCTCTAACTGCCCCATAAAGTGACTTTACCTTACGCAGATGGCAAGTTCATAAAAGCAGTCCTTTTCAGGGCAAGAGCCCATGTAGACAGTAAATCCACAAAAGGCAGAAAGTAATCCCTTATGCTCTGTACACATGACCGGTTTTGCCGTTGAATAAACTCTGAAAGTTTTTCCGACAGAGTTTCGACGGAATTCTGCTCAAGCTGTCTTGCATACACACGGTCACACCAAATTCCGACCATCCAGAACGCAGTGATGTACAACACATACGACAGGACTAGAAAACGGAAGTGCAATAGCCAGTAGCCAATAGCTTCCATCTCGTACTTGCTTCAGAGCATGCGTCGTTTTTGGTGTGTCGGAACAGCATACAGACGAGCGGTTTTTCCGTCCGTCTGAATTTTCGACGGAAAAAGTCTGATGGGGCATACACACGGTCGGAATATACGATGAAAAGCCCCCATCGGACTCTCTCTGTCGGAAATTCTGCTTGTGTGTACGCGGCATTAGAGTCCATGATCTGGTGATAATCCATAAAAGGCAGTAAGTCCAAGATTGGCAGCTATAAGTCCATGTAAGTCCTCAGGTTCCAAACCCTCATAGGGAACCCCGAATGCCCCCCCAGATGGGGTTTAGTCCGTTAGAATAACAGCTACATTTTGAAGAACAGAACTCTCCAACCCCTGACCTGCAGGGGCGGTAACTTACTGAAAGAAGTGTTGGAAAAACCAACCAATAGTGTTAACTAGGGATTCACCGATACGAGTACCGATACTTTTTTTACTTTTTTTTTTTAGTACTCACCGATATCAATTACCTACCACAACTGTTTTGTTTTTACTTCAGCTGACAGCAGTGGTACAAAGCATTGAAAAGTTACTTACATATTTTTTTTTACATTTTGCACTTCTTCTAATGTGAAATGTGTAAATATATGTTAAAGGTGTAAAATATCAATAAACAAAGCAAACAAAAAAGTTTTAATTATTAATAATTTATAAAGTAGAAGTGAACAAAAAAAATCAGCAGGAAAACAATACATAAATGCAGGAGAATAAGGAGTTAATTAATGCTGATTAGAGTAAATTAAGGGTTAATAGGGGTTAAACAGAGGAGCATTTAATAAAAACAAAAAAAATATTTTTTTTTACATGACAGGTTGCTTTACACTGACTTCATCTGCAGATTGATTTGTAGATGAAGAAAAACAGTAATATACAAAAAGAAACAATGTTTCGTTTTTATCTTTCAGCTGAGCAGCTGAGCAATGTTGTTAATAAACATTGCCAGGCTGCTTTTTTTTTTTTTTTGACAGCGCCAATTGCCAAGACTTTAGTTTACACTGTACACAGGGGAACCCCACTGACAGCTACAATACAATACATGGTGACTATTTATCTACTATCTTTTAATAGACCTGCATATAGTTCAACGGTTCTATTTATAGATATGCTGTTCATTCCAGAGCAGATTCTGCATAATAATACGAGAACATGTGTGTCAGGGTATGTGATGAACCCAGTGCCTGAACACAATGTTATGTATATAGTCATTTAAATAGGAGACGTATGAGACCTGAGCATTCACTTTGTCAGGAAGGTATCAGGAGATGTGCATCAATGTTCTGAACAAGGGTCATTACTAGCAGGTTGTGTGTACACACATTTGAGCCAATGCACTAATTTTCATAAGCATGCTGCTAACTTAAGCAGGTATGGAGCACAGATGTACATGCATGCCTATTTCCTATCTTGGTACCAGGTATCCTATTTAAGGAACAGAGATGAGCCAGGAAGTTCCTGGATAGTCTTCAGCTGTTACCATGTGACCCAGAACCTACTCCTGAGATCTGCTTTCCTGTTACAGTCCCAACCCACCCTTGTCTTCTCTCTGTCTTTCTGCTATTGGCCTCAGCTAGTTCCTGACCAAAGCTTATATCTCAGTTTGACCTTAGCTAGTTCCTGACCATAGCTTATATCCCCTGAATCTCAGTTTTACCTTAGCTAGTTCCTGACCATGGCTTGTCCTTGCTGCTGATTCCCAGTTGACCTTAGCTAGTTTCTGATCATAGCTTTTCTCCAATGAGTCCCATTTTGACTTCAGCTAGTGACTGACTATGGCTTGTTTCTAATTATTCCTGGTTTGACTGTAACTTGTTCCTGACCATGGCTTGTCTCTGCTGATTCCCAGTATGACCTCAGCTAGGTCTTGACCACAGCTTGTCTTTGCTGATTCTCAGTGTGACCTCAACTAGGTCCTGACCTTGGCTTACTCACAGTTTAATCATGGCTAGTTCTATTGCTGAATACTGGTTTGACCTCTGCTAGTTCATGACCATGGCTTGTACCTGCTGATTCCCAGTTTGACCTCAGCTGGTTTCTGACCACGGCTGATTCCCAGTTTGACCATGGGTAGACCCTGACCACAGCTTGTCTCTGCTGATTCCCAGTTTTACCTAACTGGTTCCTGTGTTTGCTGATTCCTGGTTTGACCTCAGCTAGTTACTGACTAGGACTTATCTTTGCTGATCTTCTGGTGTGACCTTGGCTTGACTCCTGGATGAAACTCTACATGCTACCCTGACAGCTGTCTGTCTTTTTCGCCACCAACCCCCATCTGTCCAGACCTCACTTCCAGCCCTCTGAATGTTCCAGTGTTCTGGCTAACTGCCTTCTCAGTCTGCACGAACAAATCATAGCCAAACCGACCTCCACAAGGGAGCTTCTGTAGACTGGACTTGTGACATCAATGCCACTTTGTGCCCTCTCACTCCCTGTGCTTAATTCTAGGGGTGCCTGTACCAAAGGTGTAAGTGAGAACCTCCTGTCATCTCGACCTCCAACCAGGTACATGATACTCTTATTCAAGGTATACCTTTAGATACCAAAATATTTTTCGTATGATTAAGCAGGTATGCCCAAGTTACTGTTTGAGGGTTCCTTTATTTTTTAGACTAACTCTGGAGCCCTGACCCCTGGGGTTTCCTGAATCATCCACAAGGGAACCCTAGGGAGCAACATAGAGTTTAGTTGGTGTCCTTTGGGTCCAGATGAAATTGTTATGCTCCTGCAGTAGACCAGGGAATAGCAAATTGATCAAAGCTATGCACCTGTCACAGGCGGTTAGTGTTTGATTAGATCATGCCAATACAGACAACACAAATGGGGCAACTTCTCTATGTCTATTGCAATCCTTATCAATTGTAATTGAGGGGGGGGGGGGGGTAAGGGTCTGTAATTGAGAGCCTGAGCCATTCCTTCCTTCTGTTACTTATTATTGTCCAGGAAGGCCAAAACTGTGGCTTATGGAAAACAGGAGAGAGAGAGAGTTGATAAGTATTTGCTTTACAAAGCCCCCCAGGTGCTCTGGAACCTAACTGGACCATCACATAGGCAACAGCTTTATAATAGATAAGATCAGTGACGGCTGGTGCTCCAAATTTTTTTGGGGGGCGCAAACGAACTGTAAAATTCTGAAAAATACTGAAACTAAAAACATCAATTGCAGCCACTGTGCCATCAAATGCAGCCACTGTGCCATCAAATGCAGCCACTGTGCCCATCATATGCAGCCACTGTGCCCATCATATGCAGCCAACTGTGCCCAGGAAATTCAGCCACTCTGCCCATCATATGCAGCCACTCTGCCCATCATATGCAGCCACTCTGCCCATCATATGCAGCCAACTGTGCCCAGCAAATGCAGCCACTGTGCCCATCATATGCAGCCACTGTGCCCATCTAATGTAGCCTCTATGCCCAGCAAATGCAGCCAACTCTGCCCATCATATGCAGCCACTGTGCCCATCATATGCAGCCACTGTGCGCATCATATGCAGCCTCTGGGCCCAGCAAATGCAGCCAACTGTGCCCATAATATGCAGCCAACTGTGCCCATCATATGCAGCCACTGTGCCCATCATATGCAGCCAACTGTGCCCAGCAAATGCAGCCACTGTGCCCATCATATGCAGCCACTGTGCCCATCTAATGTAGCCTCTATGCCCAGCAAATGCAGCCAACTCTGCCCATCATATGCAGCCACTGTGCCCATCAAATGCAGCCACTGTGCGCATCATATGCAGCCTCTGGGCCCAGCAAATGCAGCCAACTGTGCCCATAATATGCAGCCAACTGTGCCCATAATATGCAGCCAACTGTGCCCATCATATGCAGCCACTGTGCCCATCATATGCAGCCACTGTGCCCATCTAATGCAGCCTCAATGCTCAGCAAATGCAGCCAACTCTGCCCATCATATGCAGCCACTGTGCCCATCATATGCAGCCACTGTGCCCATCATATGCAGCCACTGTGCCTATCAAATGCAACCTCTGTGCCCATCATATGCAGCCAACTGTGCCCATAATATGCAGCCAACTGTGCCCATCGTATGCAGCCAACTGTGCCCATCATATGCAGCCAACTGTGCCCATCATATGCAGCCACTGTGCCCATCTAATGCAGCCTCAATGCTCAGCAAATGCAGCCAACTCTGCCCATCATATGCAGCCACTCTGCCCATCATATGCAGCCACTGTGCCCATCATATGCAGCCACTGTGCCCATCATATGCAGCCACTGTGCCCATCAAATGCAGCCTCCGTGCCCATCATATGCAGCCAACTGTGCCCATAATATGCAGCCAACTGTGCCCATAATATGCAGCCAACTGTGCCCATCATATGCAGCCTCTGTGCCCATCAAATGCAGCCAACTGTGCCCCATCAATTGCAGCCTCTGTGCCCATAATATGCAGCCACTCTGCCCAGCAAATGCAGCCAACTGTGCCCCATCAATTGCAGCCTCTGTGCCAATAATATGCAGCCACTGTGCCCCCCCACCTGCTCGCCCGCCCGCTGTCTGCCCGGCATTTGCCCCATCATGGTGGCGGGTCAGGCAGAGGGTCAGGCGGCAAGCTGTGGGATGGGTAGCGCGGCAATGGCTCCTGTGTCCTCCATTCGTGTCTTCTTCCTGTTCTGCTAGGCGGCCAATGGAATTGCCTCTGCCTTCAGCCAATCAGGTGACCGGTATTACATCCGTGCCATTTGCTTTGCTAACATACCTGGGTGGACTGCGAGCGCAATGGTTTGCACTCGCAGTTCACCTGTGCCCAGCAAATGCAGCCACTCTGCCCATCATATGCAGCCAACTGTGCCCAGCAAATGCAGCCACTCTACCCATCTAATGCAGTCTATGTGCCCAGCAAATGCAGCCAACTCTGTTTTAAAGAGGAAATAAACCTTGGAAGCTGTGCCCAACAAAAAAAGCAAGCAGAGGGCAAGCAACTAGACATAGAAGTTGAACCCAACACAATTTTACTTCAGACAATTGCAGTACAGAGGCTGTATTTATTTTAAAGTGTAAAAAGACAATGACTTTCCTGTCTCTGTGAATTACTAAGGCCCTGTTCACACGGGAGTACTTAAGTGTAGCATTACACTCCCCGAACTTTCATGAATATGCCATGCAGGAAAAAAGAAAGAGCCAGATGTTCCAAATAGTGTAAATCCAAGGATGCAATTTATTAGGACAAGGTTAAAAACTTGCATTATAGGAAACCATACAGCGCTCGTACTTGAACATGGTGACGTCACAATGTAAGCTCCTCCCCACGCATTTCATCATAAATTATGTCGTCAGGGTTATAGTCCAGGCCCCCCGATGACATCATTTATAACAAAACTCGTAGGGAGAAGCTCTATGTTGTGACATCACCACACTTAGGTATGAGAAGGATCGGGTACGGGAAGGGTAATGTTTATACGCTGTATGGTTTCTTGTTATGTGAGCTTTTAACCTTGTTTTTTAATAACTTGTATCCTCGGATGTACACTATTTGGAGCATCCGGCTCTTTTTTTTTCCTGTATGGTATATATGTGAGTGTTGGGGGAAGGCCCTTATATGGAGTGGTGGATAACATCCGTTGTATTTGGATAAATTCGGCTCAATATGACTTCTCTATAATAGGGGGTCATGGCTCTCTGGTAAGCTCCTTTGTGTTTGCACGGTGGTGGATTATTATTTTGGAAGTGGAGCACATTTGAAGATTTTTTTCATTGTATTTTTTCACTGGACTTTGGGCAAATGAATTAATAATTTATCACTTGATTGTTTTTGGTGTTATTCCACTATTTATGTGTCAAGGCGCTTTATTTGAATTGAGATTTGTGATTAGCGCAGCACTTCTATATACCGTATGTATATTCAGTATATGTTATATCTGTTATATTTGTAAAAGGGGGGGGGGGACCGCGCTGAAGACCTTTAAATGTTATGAAACAGCTAACATCTTACCTAATACATGGTAGAGCTGCACGCTTAATCGTCAATAATCGTTATCACGCTTTTTTTCCCCGTTGCGATCTTGACAAAAGTGTTTCACGATTCTGTCTATGCAAAGAATTCTCTCTGCTCTTCTGAAGCCGATAGCCTTTAAAAGAAAGGAAGAAAAAAAAAAAAACGAGTAGTCTGCCAAGAATCACAACATTCTTTAACAGTGAAACTTAAGTATAAACATTGTAACAATTTGTCAATGGAATAGACTTTGTGTGTAAATGAAGAAAGTTTAACCACTTAAACACTAAAACTTTTTCTGACATTTGTTGGTTTTAAGTTAAAAAAAATTTTTTTGCTACAAAATTACTTAGAACCCCAAAACATTATATATATTTTTTAGTAGAGACCCTAGAGAATAAAATGGTGGTTGTTGCAATATTTTATATCACACTGTATTTGTGCAGCGGTCTTCAAAATGCAATTTTTTTGGAAAAAATTACTTTAATGAATTAAAAAAACAAAAAACTAACCAGTAAAGTTAGCCAAACTTTTTTTGTATAATGTGAAAGATTTAAAGTCGCGAGAATCGTGAGACAATCGTGATCTTTTCATTCTAAGCGAAAAAATTGTGATTCTCATTTTGGCCAGAATCGTGCAGCTCTAATACATGGTATGCATAAAATAAATAAACAAAAGTTCAGCGCTTATTAATGAGTACAGTACCTACACCAAGTTATGTGTATAGTAGATAAACAACAATTAAGCATATAAAAAAAAAAAAAAAAAGATAAACCATGAAAAGTCCCAAGATGAGTGTCCAAAAAATGTGATCTGTCTTAGTTTATAGCAGAAAAGGAGAGAGAGGTGTACAACCAGTGGCGGCTGCTCATGCAGGGCGCCACGCCCCTAATCCATGTGCCCGGCCCCTAATCTACATGCAGGGCACCGGACACATGGATTTCAATGTTTTATTTTTTTAGTACATTATTAGAGCCTGAGGCTCTAATTGGCTTAAAAAAAAGGGTGGGCTCGGGGCGCAGAGTACTGCGTCCTGAGCCCACACAGTTGTGCGACAATAGCGAATTAATATTCGCTATTGTTTTCCTGATTCTCCTTCTGGCCAATCAGGAAGCAGGTCCTGAGACCCAATTGGTCAGTAAGTCTTGGGACCCCCCCCAGCCAATCGGGTCTCAGGACCCACTTACTGTTTGGCTGGGAGGAGAAGCAACGGCCCCAGATCGAGAAGTAGCAGCGAGGAGCAGCAGCCCTACCCCAGATCTTTGTCATCTGCCTCCTAAGGTAAGGAGGCCACTGATCGTCCATCTCATCCACGGGGGGGGGGGGAGATCACCGCCTCCCCGTCTGTCTCCTGCGCAGGGGGTTGTTGGTTTGCCACCCCCCCTCCAAATAGTGCCAATCAGTCAAGTAAAATGGATTTAATAAAAGCAAATGCACTTAAAGACAGAGATGAAGTTCAAACGATTTGTGACACACAGAACGTCAATACGCCCACAACCAAGATGGCTGCGGCTGGTTAACGCGTGTGCAATGGCGTGTGCCTTGGCTTTTTTCCAACGCGTTTCATCATACGTGATGTCATCAGGAGGGCACGTATGACAAAACGCGTTGAGCAGAGCCAGGACACACGCCACTGCGCATGCGAGAACCAGCCGCACCCATCTTGGTTGTGGGCGTATTTACGTTCTGTGTGTCACAAATCGTTTGAACTACATCTCTGTCTGTAAGTGCATTTGCTTTTATTAAATCCATTTTGCTTGACTGATTTGTGCCGTCCGTGTATCCGTTCTGCTGGAGAGCTTGAGTTTGTGAAAAAAAAAAAAACAGACTTACTGGCTGGATCACCAGATGAAAATAGAAGAAAGAAAGACAAATGCAGCCATCACATCTAAGAATCGGTAAGCTGCAATAAAATAAACATTTGCTTTGGGTCTTAATACTGCTTTAAGTGCCCCCCCTTAAATGACGCCTGACACTGACTGAAGGATACATGGAAGAAACAGGGAGGGTCTAGCTAGGACTAAACTAACTAGAACTGGACATGTGCAATTAGTTTTGTTCCAAATTTGTTTTTTAACAAATTTCAACAAATTCAGACAGTTCCAAATTAAGGAAAACCCATTTAATGATTTTTTCTGAATACTCGTAAATTTGAATATTCGAAAAATCGTAAATTCGAAAATTCACAAATTCGAAATTTCCTTTCAAATTTGGCTGTTCGTGACCGAAATGAATACAAATTTACCCGAAGTCACAAATTATCCAAAATAACGAATGCCGTATCTAAACGAATGGAAAGTAACAAATTAATAATAATAAATAACAATAATAATAAAATAAAAAAAAACGTTTTATTATTATTGTTATTTATTATTATTATTAATTTGTTCCATTTGTTTAGATGCGGCATTCGTTATTTTGAATTAATTCATAACTTCGGATGAATTTGTATTCGTTAAGTTCACTTACAGCCAAATTTGAAAGGAAATTCCAATACCTATAATTTAATAGTTAGTTATTATTAGTTAGTTAGTTCGTCATTCTTTCGAAATTTCGGATTTTCTTTCTTGTTTTTGGATTTTTGAATTTACAAATTTATGAATTTACAAATTTACGAATTGTGATCATAACGAATGTCCCGAAAAACGAATTTACAAATTTACGAATTTATGAATTGTGAGTATAACAAATGACCCGAAAAACGAAAAAAAGCCCCCAAAAAACGAATAAAATGAAAACTAACAAATTTTTAGGCAGTGAACATTTCTAACTAGCACCAAACAAGAGGGGAGAACAGAGGGAGAAACCAAAATTACATAATAAACAAGATGTAGTAGTCCAAAACCTCCACTAGAGGTCAGCATACTACTGAAAAACAAAAACAAAACTCAGATGCAGTTAAATAAAACACAGGAAAAAAAACACATAAGTGGGAGAGAACAAATAGTTTGAAGATACCTTCTTGTCCTGTTGGGGGTCACTCATCCCATTGAGACCAACAAGACCTTTCAATTCAAGCACAATAAAGGCAAAGAGCATTTTTTTTTCTTAGTGGAGAAGAATTGCGGAGATTTTCCAACATTTGCACGTTACAAAAAAAAAATAAAAACGTTTCCCCAAATTCCACAATCACCATGCAATGCCAACACATCACGGCGAGTGCTTTGACACCACCGATCACAATCCTTCATCTTCTCAGACAGACCGTCCCATCCAACGCGCTTTACTTCCCAGCTTGTCTGATAGCTCCCTAATTTCTGGGATATTAAGCACTTAATACAATGTGTCATTTTAAATAACATAATAAATTTGGTAAAGTGCCTTTTAATGAGAGTTTACTGATGTGCACATGATAATAGAAAGTAATGAATTGTTCATTTGCTTCTATTATCGTTTTTTGTAACCTATATTCATAGCACTTAGTTATGACGATGGACCGCTGTGACTCGCTCTGTAATTATTAGGTGAAACCATCTCATCGTCGTATAGAGCCACCATCGTACAGAGGTTTCTATTTTCATTTATTCAATGCTGTGTCCTAGAATTATAAGCAGCGCTAATCCCCGCAAAGAGGTGAATGCCAGCTGGGCTGCCAGAGAGAGCAGCAGCCCCCCCAGGCTAGGAACTTCTCCCCCAGCACGAGAAACCCTCTGCTCCAGGCATCAAGCTATTTATGCTCCCTCCCAGCCACCTACTGGGCATCTTCCCCCCAGGGATTGGCTGGGACCACATAAATATTCATGAAACCCTCTGCTCCTGGCATCAAGCTATTTATGCTCTCTCCCAGCCACCTACTGGGTATCTTCCCCCAGGGATTGGCTGGGACCACATAAATATTCATGAAACCCTCTGCTCCAGGCACCAAGCTATTTATGCTCCCTCCCAGCCACCTACTGGGCATCTTCCCCCCAGGGATTGGCCGGGACTACATAATTATTCATACTGCAGATTTGACTCCCCCAACGCACTACTTTCCAGAACCATCCAGAAGGCAGGGGGAAACAGTCAAACCAACAGATTGTGAAACTCAAAGCAGGCCAGAGTAATCACAAGCAGCCCCACAAAACCGCATAAATATTAATGAAACCCTCTGCTCCAGGCATCAAGTTATTTATGCTCCCTCCCAGCCACCTACTGGGCATCTTCCCCCAGGGATTGGCCGGGACCACATAATTATTCATACTGCAGATTTGACTCTCCCAACGCACTACTTTCCAGAACCATCCAGAAGGCAGGGGGAAACAGTCAAACCAACAGATTGTGAAACTCAAAGCAGGCCAGAGTAATCACAAGCAGCCCCACAAAACCGCATAAATATTCATGAAACCCTCTGCTCCAGGCATCAAGCTATTTATGCTCCCTCCCAGCCACCTACTGGGTATCTTCCCCCAGGGATTGACTGGGACCACATAAATATTCATGAAACCCTCTGCTCCAGACATCAAGTTATTTTTGCTCCCTCCCAGCCACCTACTGGGCATCTTCCCCCAGGGATTGGCCGGGACCACATAATTATTCATACTGCAGATTTGACTCTCCCAACGCACTACTTTCCAGAACCATCCAGAAGGCAGGGGGAAACAGTCAAACCAACAGACTGTGAAACTCAAAGCAGACCAGAGTAATCACAAGCAGCCCCACAAAAGAGCGCCTATCTAGGAGGGTGCTACATCTATGTATTTGGGTGTTCCTGTGTCAAGTAGTTGTGTGCCACGTGGTGGGCTGCATGGTCACCTATTCAAGCCTGGACCTGGGAATGGTTCCCAAGGGCATGCTGAAAAACCTTGGACTTGGGTCTCCTAGGTGTACCCGAGGACTCTGATCTATGCTATTGCATGGATGAGGGTCCTTCCTTGGGCCCTGTGTCACTGGTACACCTAAAAACGCGCTTCGCAAAAAAACGCATATCGCATATCGACGTGTTTTCAATGTGTTTTTGGTGCGTTTTTTGCATTCCTGACTCTCAGCATGCACCTGTGAAACATGGACATACGAATCAAAAAACGCACCAAAAATGCACTGCGGGTGTGGTTTTGATGCGCTTTGCATTTGTTTCAACGGGAAGCAGTGGCAGGTGGTGTTTTTTGTTAGGGGGGAGGGCAGCAAACGGTCCACCTGCCACCCCCCAGTCTGTTGGGTCACGGACTGCAGACACAAACCCACCCCCACCCCTCCCTTTCCCTGGTCGGCCGGGTCCCCACACTTACAGCGCTGCGGGCGGCTTCGGCTTCTCCCTGGGCTGTTCTCTCCAGCTGCTTTCTTGCTTCCCCTGCATTTCCTCCCTCCTCCTCCTGGTGGCCAATCTGATCGGATCTCCTTTTGACCAATTGGCTGACATGTCTCACCAGCTTCATGATTAGCCAGGAAGAGAATAAGTGTTAGGATAGCGAATGTTGATTCGCTATTGTCACACAACTGGGTGGGCTGTAGTTTGGCCACTAGGTGGCACCCTCATATAGTTTACAGTGGAACCTTGGATTACGAGCATAGTCTGTTCCGGGAGAGTGCTTGTGATCCAAAGCACTCGCATATCAAAGCGAGTTTCCCCATAGAAGTCAATGGAAACGGAGATAATTCGTTCCGCATTGACTTCTATTGCATGCAATACCGCATGTGGCCAGAGGTAGGGGGGCGCCGGAGAGCCTCGGAAATACTCGGGGACAGCTCAGGTGAACTTGGAAAGCCTCGGAAACACTCGGGAACAGAGTGATTCCGAGTATTTCCGAACAGCTCTGAATGGCTCCGAACCGTTCTGAGTCTCACCGGCGCCCCCCGCACCTCTGGCTCAATGCGGTACTGCACACCCCATTAGCTTGAATTCTGCTAGTTTTGCGAGACAACTGAGTCAGATTTTTTTTTTAAAAAGTTGCTCGTCTTTCAAAACGCTCGTTAACCGCGTTACTCGTAAACCAAGGTTACACTGTATATCATTTTGTGTGCAGAGTGAGTTAGAGGCAGTCTGGAACAGAGAAGAGTTACTGGAGTTGGCCGGGTTTTGTCATGCTGGTTTCTTGCACTGGGGCCCTAAGGCTGGGTTCATACTGCCATACGGATAGGGTTTGCCCCCTGTCCGGGATTCACCCAGACAGTCCGGGTTTTGAGTCATGTGTCCAGGAATCAAGCGGACAGAAACCCGGACACATTTAGACTGGGTTGTGGCTCCCCAAGTAACCAAGGCAGTCACACACAAATCTGTTGCTGGCAGGGAGCTGCGGTCGGCTGTCTGGTGGGCAGGTTCGACATCACTGGGGGCAGGGCAATGATGTCAGCAAGAGCAATTTGGCGACACCCACCGCTCGCTGCGGCATGCTATGCCCACCGCATTACTACACTTCTTGGGGGCACCCAAAGGTGTCACAGGCTGCTAATGTGTTCGGGTTTGGCTTGAAGAAAAGGTGGCAACCCTATGTGCGGAGCGGATCACAGCAGGGGTCCGGTGCGTCCGCGTTCACCGTTTGAGGTCTGATTTCGGACCAAATTTTAGGCTGAATTCGGACCTGAAACAGACCAGAAGATGCACAGGACTCCTGTGCCATCCGCTCCGGAGCCGCTCTTGAGATGTGAGAACCGGCTCCATAGAGAGCCGGTCACAATCTTCTGCTATGCGAATTGGATGCTGGGAAACCCTCATCCAATTCACAATGGTGTGAGCCCCGCCCTGAGGTCCTAGTTCCTCCGCTGGTTCCAGCCATCTGAAGCGGATCTAATAGGCAGAGATCGGCAGGCAATTGGCTGGATGTGGAGTAGTGCCGGGAAGCTGCTGGTTAGAAGGAGAGGATCGCTGTCAAGCTGTAGGCTAGAATACAAGTTCACCAGACTAGGAGGGAGCTGCAAAAGTTACATTGGTCCGAGCTGGAACAATGTAACGATGTAAAAATATTCATACCTGGAATTTTTTCTTTAACTGTGTGGGATTTAGCGTTGTTTTATTTGATAGTGATTGTGTTGTTTTTGGTCAAGTGTCTGCATAAAAAATACAATCTAATTTTGATACAGTATATTAGTATATATCATGAGTTGATGAATACATTTTCTTCCTCTGTAAAAAAATCTTCATTAACCATATACAGTATCTTACAAAAGTAAGTACACCCCTCACATTTTTGTAAATATTTTTTCTTCTATCTTTTCATGTGACAACACTGAAGAAATGACACTTTGCTACAATGTAAAGTAGTGAGTGTACAGCTTGTATAACAGTGTAAATTTGCTGTCCCCTCAAAATAACTCAACACACAGCCATTAATGTCTAAACCGCTGGCAACAAAAGTCAGTACACCCCTAAGTGAAAATGTCCAAATTGGGCCCAAAGTGTCAATATTTTGTGTGGCCACCATTATTTTCCAGCACTGCCTTAACCCTCTTGGGCATGGAGGTCACCAGAGCTTCACAGGTTGGCACTGGAGTCCTCTTCTACTCCTCCATGATGACATCACGGAGCTGGTGGATGTTGGAGACCTTGCGCTCCTCCACCTTCCGTTTGAGGATGTCCCACAGATGATCAATAGGGTTTAGGTCTGGAGACATGCTTGGCCAGTCCATCACCTTTACCCTCAGCTTCTTTAGCAAGGCAGTGGTCATCTTGGAGGTGTGTTTGGGGTCGTTATCATGTTGGAATACTGCCCTGCGGCCCAGTCTCTGAAGGGAGGGGATCATGCTCTGCTTCAGTAGGTCACAGTACATGTTGGCATTTATGGTTCCCTCAATGATCTGTAGCTCCCCAGTGCCGGCAGCACTCATGCAGCCCCAGACCATGACACTCCCACCACCATACTTGACTGTAGGCAAGACACACTTGTCTTTGTCCTCCTCACCTGGTTGCCCCCACACACGCTTGTCACCATCTGAACCAAATACGTTTATCTTGGTCTCATCAGACCACAGGACATGGTTCCAGTAATCCATGTCCTTAGTCTGCTTGTCTTCAGCAAACTGTTTGCGGCTTTCTTGTGCATCATCTTTAGAAGAGGCTTCCTTCTGGGACAACAGCCATGCAGACCAATTTGATGCAGTGTGCGGCGTATGGTCTGAGCACTGACAGGCTGACCCCCAACCCTACAACCTCTGCAGCAATGCTGGCAGCACTCATACGTCTATTTCCCAAAGACAACCTCTTAATATGACGCTGAGCACGTGACCTCAACTTCTTTGGTGGACCATAGAGAGGCCTGTTCTGAGTGGAACCTGTCCTGTTATACCGCTGTATGGTCTTGGCCACTGGTCTGCAGCTCAGTTTCAGGGTCTTGGCAATCTTCTTATAGCCTAGGCCATCTTTATGTAGAGCAACAATTCTTTTTTTTCAGATCCTCAGAGAGTTCTTTGCCATAAGGTGCCATGTTATACTTCCAGTGACCAGTATGAGAGATTGAGAGCGATAACACCAAATTTAACACACCTGCTCCCCATTCACACCTGAGACCTTGTAACACTAACAAATCACATGACACCGGAGAGGGAAAATAGCTAATTGGGCTAATTTGGACATTTTCACTTAGGGGTGTACTCACTTTTGTTGCCAGCGGTTTAGACATTAATGGCTGTGTGTTGAGTTATTTTGAGGGGACAGCAAATTTACACTGTTATACAAGCTGTACACTCACTACTTTACATTGTAGCAAAGTGTCATTTCTTCAGTGTTGTCACATGAAAAGATAGAAAATATTTCCAAAAATGTGAGGGGTGTACTCACTTTTGGGAGATACTGTGTATATATATATATATATATATATATATATATATATATATTTATATATATATATATATATATATATATATATATATATATATATATATATATATATATATATATATATATATATCTTTATTTATATCACTTTGTGAGGGAAGAGTTGTCCCAGACATCTTTAAGCACACAGAATCAATCCTTTAATAATCTGTCATTTTCCAGCGCGGGTCTAAATCCGATTTTAGTCCTCTGAATAATCTAAATGAATTCTTGGTTATATAATTACTAATATATAATGATCCTGTGATTCCCACAGAAAGGTACTTTGCTGCCCTCATGTGGATTTAAAGAAAAGTGCCCCTAATTATATCGGTGACCGACATCATGTGACAAAAACAAATGCGTACTGTCCATACTTTTTTTTTTACTTGCATTAACATTATATTGCAAGTAAATCCCAGCTTCCCGTGAATCCGGCTGGAGTCCCGGAGACAGTGCCGGAATGAGTTCCGGGACTGGGCTCATTTAATTCATAAACATGCGCACTGTAGCCGATCACCAGGGAACCTCCCCCGCACCTCCCACACTCTCGCCTCCTGCAGGGAGCCCGGGCATGCCACAGTCGGCCCCTAGAGAAGATGTCACGACTCACGAATGCAGGTTGGCAATCATCATAGCAGATAGAGAAACTTCGAGCCTCGCCCCCCCTGTTTCTGATTGGAGGCAAGCGCTCGAGCTGGGGACTGGCCATTCAATTTGGGCTGCAAAACATAACTCCGGCCCCGCCCACCCGTTGCCGATCAGAGAGCAGGGAACGGGCTTCAGCGATTCTCCACTGCCTGGAAGAGGAGAGGACTGGGGGTGAGAATGGCCCATTCAACAAGCAGAGGAAGTGTGTGAGTATGAGGTTGTATGGATCTGTAACAGTGGAATTTTTTTTTGGGGGGGGGGCGGCAAACAGTATGCCACCCCCTCCCCCCCAGGTCGGTCGGTCAGTTGGTCGCAACATCATCGGCAGCTTCCCCTGCTCAGCGGCCTCCCGTTCTCCTGCTGTTCTCCTGCGGCCTCCCGTTCTCCGGGTCATCACGGCGGCTTCCGTTTCCTCCCTCCTCCTCGGCAGCCAATCGGGAGTCTTCTCTTTTTGGCCAATCGGAAAACGGGTCTCACCACTGCTTCTGATTGGCCAGATTGAGGATCAGTGTTCATATTCATTCGCTGTTGTAACACACCTGGGTGAGATCGGAGTACATCCTCTGCGACCCGAGCCCACCCTATTTTGAAGCCTATTAGAGCCTCTGGCTCTAATCAGGTGCTTAAAAAAAAAAAAACTGCCGCTGTAATTCATGCACCTGGTGCCCTGAAAGGGGCCGGATGCATGAATAGGCGGCGCCCCTAATGGATGGACCGCCACTGATCTGTATGTGTCTACATGGGAGTGTGTGTGTGTGTGTATAGGAGAGTGTGTATGAGGTTGTATGTGAGTGTGTGGGAGAATGCCTGTGTGTCTTTCTGTATGTGTTGCGCTGCCAAATAATAAATAATGTGAACCCACTATAAAATTAAATAAAATGCATAAAAATACATAATATAACTACCACCATGAACAATAAATATAAAGCACAAAATTCATATAAAGCGAAGTGTAATGATTCATCCAGTATTGTACTTGGTTGTTCTTTCATCATTTACAAATTTTCATGTACTTTTTTTCAATCACCTATTTATTGATTTATTTATATTCGATGAACTTTCCAATCACTTATTTATGGATTTATTTATTACACTTCACTTTATATGAATTTTGTACTTTGCATTTATTTATTGTACATGGTGGTAGTTATATTATGTATTTATGTGTATTATTTATTATTTGGCAGCACAGCACATTTGTTTTGGTGGTATTCTTTGTGTTATTGTGTGTACATACAGTGAGTGCTGCTGTCATTTGTTGATATCTTTTTTTGTGATTTCTATTATTGACACTTTAGCGCAGGATATTTTCCCATGTTGAATCCTGGAGCCCAGTGCAGGCACGAATCCCGGCACGAATCCCGGCACTAAGCTCCAGTAACTGACCTGACAGAGCATGCTAGCATGGACACCTGGAAAACCTACCCCGCATCTCCGGCAGGGTGTCTGGGGTACCACACTCTATTTGCCCCTCCTTGTACAACACACTGCAGAGTGGACTGAAGCCTCCTCAGAGAGGAGTAGGAGAAGTATGTACAGTACACAAAGAGGAGGAGCAGCCGGCGAGGAGGGACACCGCTCTGCATGAGCTGCACTGATGAGTTTATTATGGATGGAGACTTACAGAGGAGGGGGTGCACAGTGACAGGAGGTGGAGAGGGGCAGATAACAGCGGTGTTGTCAGGGCTGGGCTCAGCCCTTCCTTCTCTGAGCTGGACGCTCAGCTGTCGGCTAATTGCCAGCTCCTATCTCTCCACAGTTACTCAGCTGTTGATGATATCCTGCTCATCAGTCCTGCCTACTTAAGGCGCCCAGTCCAGAGGAGCTCTGCCTTCGCCTAGGTCAACATCACAGAAACTCCTGCGATCCTGTTCAAGACTTGCTTTGCTGACATCCCTTCTGGCTCCAGATTCTGCTTGCTGTTCCACTACATTGATCCCTGACTTCTGGCTTGGCTGACTATCCGTTCCGGTTACTGAACTTTGGCTATGTTTTGACTATGTTTGTTCTTTTTACTTTTATTATTAAACAAGTGTGATTTAACCATACTTCTGTCTCGGCCTGATTTCATGGTTTCTGACAGTTGTACACTTGGAAGAGTGATTTGGCAGGGCCGGTGGTAAGAGGATATGTGCCGGGGGGGGGGGGGGGGGGGCTTTTGGAGGGGAGATGACTTGTGTTAGAAGAGGGTGGTTGGATTTGAACCCCCCTTCACCTTCTAACACAAATCCTTTCCCCTCCTAAAGAGCCCCCCTCACATATCTGCCCCCCCCACCTTCTAGCACAAGTCCACTCCCCTCCCAAAGCACCCCTAGCATATATCTGGCCACCCCCACTCCACTTTCTAGAACAAGTTCTCTCCCCTCCCAAAACACCCCCCCCCTCAGGACATATCTGACCCCCCCACACCCCACCTTCTAGCACAAGACCTCTCCCTTCCAAGATCCTCCCCAGCCATGTTGCTATGGCCGTTTGTATAGTGACTTTATTGCGATAATATGGAGTTAGATATATTATTTAAGAGAAGAGATTATTTACAGAGGCTCTTCCTCTTCATTGATATGTAAATAAACCAGTTGTATAGGTTTTGGCGCTGAGCAGAGGAAGTTGGTAGGCAGGAAGTTGGTGGGAGGGGCTTGGGGAGTTTTTGAAAGAAACATGTGCTCGGAAAAGAGATGTGTTTGGAAGGACGATGGAGTAAAACTTGGCTGCCGGAAGCTGAATAACTTTGGAGACGTTTTAAGTTGGAGAGAGCAAGGAACCATGAAGGACCATTACATCTTGACCCCTAAGTTGAGTAACTGTTTAGTTTACTTAACCACTTGCTTACTGGGCACTTAAACCCCCCTTCCTGCCCAGACCAATTTTCAGCTTTCAGCGCTGTCGCACTTTGAATGACAATTGCGCGGTCATACAACGCTGTACCCAAATGAAATTTTTATCATTTTTTCCCACAAATAGAGCTTTCTTTTGGTGGTATTTAATCACAGCTGGGGTTTTTATTTTTTGCTAAACAAACAAAAAAAGATGGAAAATTTTGAAAAAAAAAATCATGTTTCATAGTTTGTTATAAAATTTTGCAAACAGGTAATTTTTCTCCTAATTGATATGCACTGATGAGGCGGCACTGGTGGGCACTGATAGGCTGCACTGATGGGCACGGATAGGCTCATTTAAGGCGGCACTGATAGGCACAGTTAAGGCGGCACTGATAGGCACAGTTAAGGCGGCACTGATAGGCACAGATAAGGCGGCACTGATGGGCACAGATAAGGTGGCACTGATGGCCACTGATGGGCCCTGATGGGTGGAACTGATGGGTGCAGGGCCATCTTAAGAGCCTTATAAGCCCCCGGGCAATACAGTGCACTAGGGCCCTGTCTACACAATCACGCACGAGAATAAAAATGCAATTTATCAATAAGGCTATATTTATTGGTACTTCCAACAAAATCAGTGTTTCAACATTAACACAATGTTTGGACAATATAACTTTTGATGGGCACAGTGGCAGCGTTTGATGGGCACAGTGGCAGCGTTTGATGGGCACAGTGGCTGCGTTTGATGGGCACAGTGGCAGCTTTGATGGGCACAGTGGCTGTGTTTGATGGGCACAGTGGCTGTTTGATGGGCACAGTGGCTGTGTTTGATGGGCACAGTGGCTGTGTTTGATGGGCACAGTGGCAGCATTTGATGGGCACAGTGGCAGCGTTTGATGGGCACAGTGGCTGTGTTTGATAGGCACAGTGGCTGCATTCGATGTGCACAGTGGTAGCTTTGATGGGCACAGTGGCTGTGTTTGATGGGCACAGTGGCTGTTTGATGGGCACAGTGGCTGTGTTTGATGGGCCAAGTGGCAGCTTTTGAGGGGCACAGACTGTGGCTGTGTTTGATGCACAACTTGAACTTACTTAAGTAGACAGTGTTAGACTTACTTGAGGCACTCACAGCAGCAAGGCAGCGCCAGCTATCAAGGGCTGTCTTTCCGCTCCACTCCATCTCCACGCTGTCTGAAGAACATGGCAGAGGTGGGCGGAGCTTGTTCAATAGCCGCTAGGGGCGGCCGCGGAGCGATATGAATGCTGGGGAGGCCGCGGCCTCTGACTGACGTCACTGGTTGCTAGCTAGACACCGGGCGGCCGGCGATTCTAGCAAGTGAGCAACCAGTGCAGTCAGTCAACTTAAGCAGAGCAGATTGCAGCGCTGAGGATCAGCCCTGGATGGGGCCCTCCAGGCAAGTGGGGCCCCCGGGCAACTGCCTAGCATGCCCAGTGGAAAAAACTGCCCTGGATGGGTGGCACGGATGGGTGGCATGGATGGGTGGCACTGATAGGTACCACTGATAGGTGGCACTGGTAGGTGACACTGATGGGCACTGATAGGTGGCACTGATGTGCAGCACTGTTGAGGCACTGAGTGTGGTGACTGATAGGTGACACTGTGGGCACTGATAGGTGACACTGTGGGCACTGATCGGTGGCACTGTGGGCACTGATGGGTGGCGCTGGTGGACACTGGTAGGCGGCACTGCTGCCCATTGCTAGGTGGTACTGGCAGAGGGCACAGGTGGGCACTAAGGATCTGTGGCGCTCGCTGTGATCGGGACTGATGTCCCTCTCACGGCCGCCGGTGATCATAAAATAGCCGATTACCGGCTCTGTTGATGTCACATGATCAGCTGTCATTGGCTGACAGCTGTTCATGTGGTAAGGGGTCAGGATCGACCCCTTACTCCGATCTGTGATCAGGCAAGTCTCATAGACTCGCTGATCACAGAGCGCGCCACGCGCGCCCTGCAGGGGGCACGCAGGCCGCTCGTGCATGGGACGACGTCAATGGACGTCATCCCGGTAAAGCAGGTCCGCGCTGTAGCCGTCATTCGGCTATAGCGCGTATCTCTAGTGGTTAAAGTGGATGTAAACCCGAAGATTTTTTTTTTTTTTTTTTAATGTCACAATGTAGAGTATAAGATTTCCTATCATTTGAGCCCAGTCTTGCCACAAAGAGTTAATCCATCTCTGAGCAATCCTCTTTTATTGTTCAGTGAGATAAAACTTGACAAACAGAGAAAAACTTTGTCAAATCCTCCCCCTTGCTGTGAGTGACAGGTGATTTACATCTCGTGCTCTAGCCTAAGACATGCATTATTTTTTAATTCCCACCCCCACTCCTTTCTTCAGCAGCTCTGCAAGGATTGGCTGTTCCACACCTCAGCATGATTTGGCATGCTGAAGTCATGTGGTTACTTTCCTGTCTTTTCACTGGATGTTAGAGATCATAGCAGAAGTTCAGTGTTAGAAATACACAGGAGAACATGCATATTAACAAGGGGGAGTGTAGAGGTGGGCGGAGAGTCTACTGACATCACGACTCCACCCACCGAGCTCCAGACAACAGACCCACCCACAGAATCTGCAGTTTTTCGGGTCTAATAACAGACAGAGGGGAGACATTTGACAGGTAAAGATACATGCAGGAGACGTGTATATCCTTATAGATAATCCCTATGGCAGGAGTTTAGAAAGGATGACATTGGGTTTACATCCACTTTAATGCGTACATATTGTAGGTACTTATGTTTGTTGGCATATTTTATAAGCTATGAATTGTGTTGTATTGTGTATCCTACAGTTGTATGTGCAGCTTTTCTGTTTAGTTAAGCATGGATATACTACAGAAGTCTAAGCTTCCTTGGTTTTACCGCAAGAACCGTAATAGGTAGAAGCATTGCATAACACCAGCACATACAATTTGTGCTCAAAAGTTTACACACCCTGGCAGAATTTATGATTTCCTAGCCGTTTTTCAGAGATTATGAATGATAACATTAATTTATTGTCTTTATTTAAGATGATTTTTAGTTATTTGTGTATTTATTTTACATTTATTTATTCATATATTATTACTATTTTTCTTTTTTTTTACATTTTTGCATTGAGAGTGCACAAAAACACACAAATTGCTCGTTTCCATTCATTTCTAGGAAAATAAAAACACACCAAAAATGCCCATGTCTGCCCAATTTAAGCTACAAAAGAAAAACTCCAGAACTTTTTTGAGTTTCAGGCGACTTGGAGTGGAGATGTGAACTTCATGCTACAAAACGCTGAGGTGTAAATGGGGCTGAATACACAAAATGAAGTGCTTCCAGAAAACAATCCCGGCATTTCCTAAAAAATCTCCAACCTTGGTGCGAAATTGGTGACCACCACTCCCCTTAAAACACCACACTCACCAAATAAAGCTGCCTTTCGTTTTACTGATCGGCATATCTCGCTTGCTTTACGCAACTTATATCAGAAGATCTTCCAGTCCGGGATATTCACTTCCAATTGGACATCACCTTTACCTAAAATTTGAATAAAAGCTCTTCAGTCCTATTACATTCGATCACACAGCATGGCTAGTGACTGCAGCTTCTCACCGAATCCACCGGCGAGGTCCGCCTCACTTCCAGCTGGCGTACTGACATCATTTCCGATTCACGTATGGGCTATACACTGACGCATTTCATCATTACAACTTCCTCTGAGGGTGTGGTTATATGTTCAACTGGGCCATCATTTATAGATATCCATGGTCAATACTTTGATAGCCTTCAGTGCAAGAATAATTCAAGTTCACCGTGAGGACATCTAGTGTACAAACGCTGCATTGTACCTACCGATCCTATCTCTAGGATTGAAGTCAATACATTTGTCAAGCACCGACCATGTTTTATTAACCAGTTTACCAAAAAAATCAGACATATGGATCACAATAAACTCCTTTTATAGTGTTTACATTTACATAAAATCCCAAATTCATATATTTAATATATTTGTACCAATCGTATGGAATAAAAAATCCCCAAAAAAACTCTTATTAATACTATAATTAAAATCTTCAAACTTTTATAAATGGTAGAGGCTTCAGTGAAATTTGCACCAAATATAACTAAAAAAAAATACCCTTATAGATGAATTCATCTCATCTAAAACTTACTAATAAAACAATTGATATCTAATACAATGTTGAGCTCCTTGGGTGATAAAGTATCCAACTTTATTAGGTACACCTGACCTTGCTAGTAGCGGGTTGGACCCCCTTTTGCCTTCACTCTCCGTGGCATACATACAACAAGGTGTTGGAAACGTTCCTCAGAGATTTTTCTCCATAGTGACATGATAGCATCACGCAGTTGCTGCAGATGCGTGATGCCAATCTCGCGTTCCACCACATCCCAAAGGTGCTCTATTGGATGAGATGTGGTGAGTGTGGAGGACATTGGAGGACAGGGACCTCATTGTCTAGTGGTGAGATGATTGGAGCTTTGTGACATGGTGCATTATCCTGCTGGAAGGAGCCATCAGAAGATGGGGACACTGTAGTCATAGAGGGATGGACATGGTCAGCAACAATACTCAGGTAGGCCGTGGGGTTTAAGTCATGCTCAATTGGTACTAAGGGGCCCAAAGTGTGCCAAGAAAATATCCCCCTCACCATTACACCCCCACCACCAGCCTGAACCGGTGATATCCCATCCCTCACACCATTACACCACCACCAGCCTGAACCGGTGATACCCCATCCCCCACACCATTACACCCCCACCACCAGCCTATACCGGTGATACAAGGCAGGATGGATCCATGCGCCAAATTCTGACCCCACCATCTGAATGTCACAGCTGAAATCCAGACTCATCAGACCAGGCAACGTTTTTCCAATCTTCTATTGTCCAATTTTGGTGATCCTGTGCCAATTGTAGCCTCAGTTTCCTGTTCTTAGCTGACAGGAGGGGCACCCAGTGTGGTCTTCTGCTGCTGTAGCCCATCTGCTTGAAGGTTCCATGTGCTAAGCATTCAGAGATGGTATTTTTCATGGTTTTTCTATTTTTATTTTTTTTTACAAAACAGAGGTGCTTTATTGGTATCTCACGGGGTAATATTCAGTATACAAAATGACATAAGACAGTGAATAATATATCTGACATCAATTAAAACAGTTTCAGAAACCATGAAATCAGGCCGAGACAGAAGTACAGTTAAATCACACTTGTTTAATAATAAAAGTAAAAAAGAACAAACGAAGTCAAAACATAGCCAAAGTTCGGTAACCGGAACGGATAGTCAGCCAAGCCAGAAGTCAGGGATCAGTGTAGTGGAACAGCAAGCAGGATCTGGAGCCAGAAGAGGATGTCAGCAAATTAAGTCTTGAACAGGATCGCAGGAGATATTCTCTGTGATGTTGACCAAGGCGAAGGCAGAGCTCCTCTGGACTGGACAGCTAAAGTAGGCAGGACTGATGAGCAGAATATCATCAACAGCTGAGTAACTGTGGAGAGAGATGGGAGCTGGCAATTAGCCAACAGCTGAGCGGCCAGCTCTGAGAAGGAAGGGCTGAGCCCAGCCCTGACAAACAGACAAGTAATCACACACATACAGGGAAGGCGTATAATGGCACTCAAGGTACTATTGACAGTTGAACATGGAGGATAGTGCAACCAATAAATCCACTCCGGGGAAAGGAAGGAAGATGAGACAGCAAAAGGAGGAGAGCGAGCGGGAGAAGGTGGGGGGGGGGGGGATTTTGCATATCTTAGATGTAACAAGTGGTTATTTAAGTTCCTGTTGCCTTTCTATTATCTATAACCAGTCTGCCCATTCTCCTCTGACCTCTGACATCAACAAGGCATTTTCCTTCACACAACTTCCGCTCACTGGATAGTTTCTCTTTTTCGGACCATTCTCTGTACACCCGAGAGATGGTAGCGTGTGAAAAGCTCAGTAGCATCAGCAGTTTTCGAAATACTCAGACCAGCCCGTCTGGCACCAACAACCATGCCACGTTCAAAGTCACTTAAATCCTCTTTTTTCCCCATTCTAATGCTCGGTTTCAGCAATTCGTCTTCCCCACGTCTAGATGCTTAAATACATTGAGTTGCTGCCTTGTGATTGGCTGATTAGAAATTTGTGTTACCCAGCAACTGAACAGGTGTTACTACTAAAGTGGGTGGTGAGTGTATATCTAATGTATGTATATACATTATGTGTGTATCTAATGTATGTATCTAATGATTATCTATCTATATCTAGTGTTGAGTCCCTTGGGTGATAAAGTTGCCAACACATAAATTCATTTAGTCTCTTCTTTTGATAAATCCCTCAATAGGCTCCTCTCCATGAGGGGGTATATCCTGTCAACTCCCCAAAATTTTAAGAATACGTACTGGAATAGAATTTGTTGTCACTTTAACTTTAGAGATGATATGAAAAAAAGAAAGTTGGAATGACTTCTTACTTACTGTTCTACAAGGGAGCACAGACATAAACTTTGAGCATTAACTCGCCATTTACTTTCAATAATATGAATCTATTCCACCGCTGGCTTCTGCAGAATTATTGATCTTCCGTAACGGGCAATAGCCAAAAATATAGGATCACACAACTGGGCTCCATCGACGCCAGTGGCGGTTCTGTTTGCCAAACCATCTGCTATCGCCGAGCGGCATACTGCGGAATTCATCTCACATATGTTGACAACTGACAGATGCTGCATCTCTCTAGCCTAGAATCCAGATTTGGCTCCATCAATATAATTACTTGAAGCTAGACACATTTATTCTAATGGAATGTTTAGCAACTTTTCTGAGGCACAGCTTGGAGTTTGCGGAGGGATCGGAACCTCGCTTTTATATTCTTATGGAACGCTCGATCTACCAGACTCTCACTTACATCGAACGCTTTGCCTGTATGTACATTCTGTTCACATGGAGCATGATTATCACTCTCGGTTACTGTTTTCTTGTAAAAATCGTTTTTATCCGAAAATGAATTGCTCCAGATAGCGGTTTGCATGTTAGCAAGGCGTTCATAAAGTGTTTAAAGCAAACTGAGCTGAAGGGCAGCATTACAGAAATGAGATCTGGACAGTCACTGGGCACTTGACATTCAGAGGTCTATTTATTAAAAACTAACTGTAGCACTAACTCACGGTGGAGCTGCTGGTTTAAGCGGGTCTGTTACCTTCACTTTGCTTCCCTTGGTTTCACCGGCACCGGGTCTAGGGGTTCCGTTGAGTTTACTTCTGGACGACACACGCACCAACACTGGAGTACGTTTTCAATGCTTTATGGAACAAACAAACTTTAGGAAGTAGCAGGAAAGAGGCGGAAAAGGAAACTTTCAGGAGAAACTCAAATATCTTCTTATAGAATATTAGCGACAAATGTCCTGAGGCACATAGGGGAACTCCAATCCATACTCTGCAGCCACACGCTTGTTTAACATCCTTTGCAAGCGAGCACGTTTTGGCAAAGGTCTGTCTCTCCCTATACCAGGCGGTACACAGGAATACAATGACTTTTTCACCATAGACCCAGCCGGTGTCTGTAGCGAATCAATAACTTTTGACAAAGTCCCAGCAACGGCACTGTGCGTCTCCACACAGGGTGACGTCATCCCAAAAGCCATGGCAGTCCATTCAGGAAGGGTCATTGTGGAGGCAACATCCTCACCTTGTGACCACAATAGCTCTTGCGACATGGTTTCAAACAAGTCATCATCCCCGGAAAGATCCGACATGGATTCTATTTCCAAGTCCCTTAATTCTTCCGCTGGCAAATATTTATTTACAGTCCCCAACAGTGGCTTACCTGTCCCAGGCATAGACTCTGGTAGCTCCGGCTCAGGTAACCTCTGGGGTAGGCCTCGACCACGGCCGAGGTAAGCCTTCACATAGCCCACCTTCTTCTGAGTAGGTACTACAGGAACAGGCATAGTGGACTCAGAAATCAAAGTAATGTCTCCTGATGAGACGGCAGCAGCAGTGTCTCTTTCTGAAACATTGTCGGTAGCAACAGGCAAAGTAGCGGCCCGTCGCTCTCTCTCTGCAGCGGTAGCAGCTTCCACTGTAGCGATACCTGTCACCCAATCCATCCGATAGGCATGGGGTGGCATAGTGGATGGCTCCACCACAAACAAGTACTCTCCACACTGCGGACATTGGCCAAATGGACGAAGATGCACGGCCAATCCTTCACATCGATGGCAGGTCATGCCCAGTCCCTCAACATCTCCCGAGGTATACAAGACAAACTTCCCCTGGGGCTTCATTCGGAGTCCAGTATCCGTGAGCAGAGTTCCAGATTGCACAGTATTCATCACGGTGCTTGCAGGGAACCCTCTGGGTCCCACAACCGATTGCAACGCCGGAAAAGACATGGCCACACTCTGATCTTCTCAGCACGATCACGAGGCTTCTCTTCTGGCGCCAAGCACACTACACGCGTCCCACGCGGTAGCAAGTAGGGTAAATCCTCCCACTTGTTCTTTCAGTCACGTAGCTCCTGGGCCTCTTATGGCGCTCAGCGTCTACGCACTCAAAAGCAAAGTCCCGCAGTTTACCCTTTCCTCTTCCTGAAAAGATTTTTTTCTCAAAGTCCAGCTCTCTCTGTAAACTCCTGGTAAAACACTCCACTGGGTTGCAACAATTGTCGGTCAACAAATCCTGGACGACGCCCCCACATGGAGCACTAACTCACGGTGGAGCTGCTGGTTTAAGCGGGTCTGTTACCTTCACCTTGCTTCCCTTGGTTTTACCGACACCGGGTCTAGGGGTTCCGTTGAGTTTACCTCTGGACGACACATGCACCAACACTGGAGTACGTTTTCAATGCTTTATTGAACAAATAAACTTTAGGAAGTAGCAGGAAAGAGGCGGAAAAGGAAACTTTCAGGAGAAACTCAAATATCTTCTTATAGAATCTTAGCGACAAATGTCCCAGTAGAATTCAGATAACTAGGTGGAATGCGCTCCCCTTGTGGGACACACTCCCCGCCCGTCTGGACAGGCCTCTTTTACCAGTCCAGCAGCTAGTACGCAGCACAAATCAAAAGTCTCTGCCACAGACTCGTTTGGGGGGTAAATCCGTACGATCCTCTGCCACAGGATGTATCAGATCTTCTGCAGTGAACAGTCACTCACAGTGCCTGAACCTTTAAGCCGAACCGGCAACACTATGCTGTATAGTTACTTCTTTTGGATACGTCCTCCAACCGAGTCACCAGGCCCCTCTATAGACCAGCACGCTGCGTGATCTCTCCAAGACGGGTCCTCCCCTGGGATCTCCTCGGCCGTCCAGCTTCGTCACACAGGGCCGACAGCTCAGGACCCTTCCTCGGCCGCGGTGGTAGGCCCCAGACAAGCCTCTGGACCCACCCTTGCGCCGCTGTATCGTGGGCCTCCCAATCGGAGGACCACGAGGTAGCTCCTTAACGCATACCTGTCGGCCAGGAGGGCCAGCAGGTGGCTGTAAAACGACCCCAGAACATGGCGTCTGTCCCATAAATACCCTCTTCCCAGAATGCAACTCGGAGGACCACCTCCACCGAGCGCGCCTCCGGGACAGAGGAGCATCCACACACCTCGACATGTCGCCTTTCCAACACTGACCAGTGGCAACAGAGACACCCACCGGTCAGCACGGAAGTACACACAACGTCAGCCAAGCTGGAACAGAGGCGAACTTTTAACCTTCCTAACACACAATTTACTAAATTTACCTAATCTGCGGTAGATTGTAAATCTACCAGCGCTACATAACACAGACATGTGTCCAGTAAATTGGCTTGAATATTCCTTCTGTGAGCAAAAAACAAATGTTCTGGGGCTATTTTCTCTTCTGAATGTATGTTCTTTAACCACTTAAGGACCGGAAGGATTTCCTCCCCTTAATGACCAGGCCATTTTTTGCGATTCGGCACTGCGTCGCTTTAACTGACAATTGCGCGGTCGTGCGACGTTGTACCCAAACAAAATTGACGTCCTTTTTTTCCCACAAATAGAACTTTCTTTTGGTGGTATTTGATCACCTCTGCGGTTTTTTATTTTTTGCGCTATAAACAAACAAAGAGTGTCAATTTTGAAAAGAAAAAAGATTTTTTTTATTTTTGCTACAATAAATATCCAAAAAAAATGTATTCATCAGTTTAGGCCGATATATATTCTTCTACATACTTTTGGTAAAAAAAAAAAAAATCGCAATATTTATTGGTTTGCGCAAAAGTTATCGCGTCTACAAGCTATGGGATAGATTTAGGGACTTTTATTTATTTTTATTGTTTTTACTACTTATGGCGTTGATCTGCGATTTGTGATGGACAATTTCGACCCTAAATTACACTTTTTGGGGACCAGTGACATTAGTACATTGTTCAGTGCTAAAAAAAATGCACTGATCAATGTAAAAATGACACTGGCAGGGAAGGGGTTAACACTGGGGGCGATCAAGGGGTTAACTGTGTTCCCTGGGTGTGTTCTAACTGTAGGGGGGATGGGCTGCCTGGAACATGACAGAGATCACTGGGAACAGTAGATCTCTGACATGTCCCCTGTCAGAATGGGGATCCGCCTTGTTTATAAAGGAAGATCCCCATCCTGCCTCTCCTCAACGTGATCGCAGGCCGCCGGTGGACAACAAGTCCGCCTGAACCATGGGCACGCTTCGCAGCATGCAGCGGGCATGAGAACACTGCGCCGGCGGTGTGCGCGCGCCCGCCCGCAACAGCGCCTGTGCGAGCCGACGTACAATCATGGCATTTCGTGAAGGAGAGCCGACCTGCGGCGGGCGGTCGTTAGGTAGTTACTTAGGGGCAGTAGTAAAATACTGCATTATGGCCACTAGTTGGTGCTAAGGAGCACAGGAAATACATAAAACCTTGTACCAATAGAAGGAGTACTCTTTTATTATGGGCAGTAGTAAAATACTGTTATATCTCCACTAGCTGGAGGTGAGGAGCACAGGAAATACACATATCCTCGTATCAACAGAATGTTCTTTAAGCTATTTTCTTAAATATTCTTTTATTATGGGCGGTAGTAAATTACTGCATTATGGCCACTAGTTGGAGCTGAGGATCACTGGAAATACAGTGAGGGGAAAAAAGTATTTGCTCCCCCTGCTGATTTTGTACATTTGCCCACTGACAAAGAAATGATCAATCTATAATTTTATTGGTCGGTTTATTTTAACAGTGAGAGAGAGAACAACAATAAAAATATCCAGAAAAACACATTTTTAAGAAGTTATAAATCAATTTGCATTTTAATGAGTGAAGTAAATAGTCTCCAGACCTTAATTCCTGTTGATTCAAATATTTATTTCACTCATTAAAATGCAAATCAATTTATAACTTTTTTGAAATGCATTTTTCTGGATATTTTTGTCGTTATTCTGTCTCTAAAATTATAGACTGATCACTCCTTTGTCAGTGGGCAAACGTACAAAATCAGCAGGGGGATCAAATACTTTTTTTCCCTCACTGTACATCCAGTATCTCACAAAAGTTAGTACACCCCTCACATTTCTGTAAATATTTTATTCTATCTTTTCATGTGACAACACTGAAGAAATGACACTTGTCTACAATGTAAAGTAGTGAGTGTACAGCTTGTATAACAGTGTAAATTTGCTGTCCCCTCAAAATAACTCAACACACAGCCATTAATGTCTAAACCGCTGGCAACAAGAGTCAGTACACCCCTAAGTGAAAATGTCCAAATTGGGCCCTATTAGCCATTTTCCCTCCCCCGGTGTCATGTGACTCGTTAGTGTTACAAGGTCTCAGGTGTGAATGGGGATCAGGTGTGTTAAATTTGGTGTTATCGCTCTCACTCTCTCATACTGGTCACTGGAAGTTCAACATGGCACCTCATGGCAAAGAACTCTCTGAGGATCTGAAAAAAAGAATTGTTGCTCTACATAAAGATGGTCTAGGCTATAAGAAGATTGCCAAGACCCTGAAACTGAGCTGCAGCACGGTGGTCAAGACCATACAGCGGTATAACAGGACAGGTTCCACTCAGAACAGGCCTCGCCATGGTCCACCAAAGAAGTTGAGGTCACATGCTCAGCGTCATATCCAGAGGTTGTCTTTAGGAAACAGACGTATGAGTGCTGCCAGCTTTGCTGCAGAGGTTGTAGGGGTGGGGGGTCAGCCTGTCAGTGCTCAGACCATACGCCACACACTGCATCAAATTGGTCTGCATGGCTGTTGTCCCAGAAGGAAGCCTCTTCTAAAGATGATGCACAAGAAAGCCCACAAACAGTTTGCTGAAGACAAGCAGACTAAGGACATGGATTACTGGAACCATGTCCTGTGGTCTGATGAGACCAAGATAAACGTATTTGGTTCAGATGGTGAGAAGCGTGTGTGGGGGCAACCAGGTGAGGAGGACAAAGACAAGTGTGTCTTGTCTACAGTCAAGTATGGTGGTGGGAGTGTCATGGTCTGGGGCTGTATGAGTGCTGCCGGTACTGGGGAGCTACAGATCATTGAGGGAACCATGAATGCCAACATGTACTGTGACATACTGAAGCAGAGCATGATCCCCTCCCTTCAGGGACTGGACCGCAGGGCAGTATTCCAACATGACAACGACCCCAAACACACCTCCAAGACCACCACTGCCTTGCTAAAGAGGCTGAGGGTAAAGGTGATGGACTGGCCAAGCATGTCTCCAGACCTAAACCCTATTGAGCATCTGTGGGTTGTCCTCAAACGGAAGGTGGAGGAGCGCAAGGTCTCTAACATCCACCAGCTCCGTGATGTTGTCATGGGGGAGGGGAAGAGGACTCCAGTGGCAACCTGTGAAGCCCTGGTGACCTCCATGCCCAAGAGGGTTAAGGTAGTGCTGGAAAATAATGGTGGCCACACAAAATATTGACGCTTTGGGCCCAATTTGGATATTTTCACTTAAGGGTGTACTGACTTTTGTTGCCAGCGGTTTAGACATTAATGGCTGTGTGTTGAGTTATTTTGAGGGGACAGCAAATTTACACTGTTATACAAGCTGTACACTCACTACTTTACATTGTAGCAAAGTGTCATTTCTTCAGTGTTGTCACATGAAAAGATAGAAGAAAAGATTTACACAAATGTAAGGGGTGTACTCACTTTAGTGAGATACTGTATATTCTTGAATCAACAGAAGGAGTGTTCTTTTTTTATGGACAGTAGTAAAATATGGCATTATGGCCACTAGTTAGAGCTGAGGAGCCCAGGAAATACACATATCCCTGTACCAACAGAACATTTTTTAGCAGGGGCGGCCTGTCCATTAAGGGCCCATGGTCATCCCCCCCCCCCCCTATTATCCACCACCTCCCTTATCCATGTGCCCGGCCCCTTTCAGGACACCAGACCATGGATTCCAATGCAGAGGGGTCTTTTTTTGAAGCAAACTATTAGAGCCAGAGGCTCTAATTGACTTCAATATAAGGTGGACTCGGGTTGCAGAGAGTGTGCTCCGATCCCACCCATTCATATTTGCCCCCCCTCAAAGAGAACCACCAGCCGCCACTGTTCTTTAGGCTATTTTCTCTTGTGAACATATGTTCTTTTATTATGGACAGTAGTAAAATACTGCATTATGGCCACTGGTTGGAGCTGAGGAACACAGGAAATATATGTATCTTTGTACCAACAGAAGGAGTGTTCTTTTATTATGGACAGTAGTAAAATATTGCTTTATGGCCGCTAGTTGGAGCTCAAGAGCAGAGGAAATACATTTATCCTTGTACCAACAATAGCAGTGTTCTTTTACTATGGGCAGTAGTAAAAGTCCATATTATGGCCACTAGTTGGAGCTAAAGAGCACAGGAAATACATATATTCTTTTACCAACAGTTGGAGTGTTAGTTTATTATGGAAAATAATAAAATACTGCATTATGGCCACTAGTTGGAGCTAAGGAGCACATGAAATGCTTATTTCCTTGTATTAACAGTAGGGTTGTTTTTTTTATTATGGACAGTAGAAAAATACTGCATTATAGCCACTAGTTGGAGCTGTGGAGCACAGGAAATACATATATCCTTGTTCCTTGCGCCAACAGAAGCAGTGTTCTTTTATTATGGACAGTAGTGAAATACCACATAATGGCCAACAGATGGAGCTAAAAAGCATTAAAAAAATACATTCATCCCTGATCAGATACAAGGTAACAAATTCAGAGAATTAGCAAATTAAGATAAACAATGTTTACATTTATGCACCAATCTCACTGGCATTCTTTAGAATTGCTACATTGTATCCATTGTTTCAAAACATATGTACAGTACATTCCCTCAGCTCCATGTAGTGGCCATAATGCAGTATTTTATTACTGCCCATTAGAACATTTATTCAGAAGAGAAAATAGCCTGAAGGATATTTGTTCTTTATAATAAGATAGGGGCGCAGCATGATTGGGGAAACCCTCCTTATGTCATATTATTTGGTCTATGGGGTCCCCTATAAATGTCTATACCAGATCCTATGATAGATTAAGAGAATCCCTGTAAAACAGCTGACGTCAGGGTCAGGGCACCCCTCCCCCCCCCCCAGGCATGTTATTTCAAGAATTTTTTTCATTTGTAATGTTTCGCTTTAGGCATTATAAAAACTGCTGCTCCTAGTCAAAAGGATTTTTTAAAAATGTATGTTTGGTTTGCATTGATACATATTCCAAGGGCAGTGCCCAGTGGCCAAGTGTAATCCAGCAACAGTGTTTCTGCTCACTGCCACACCAGTCCCAGTGTCACCAGACCAGTGTAAGCCAGCAACAGTGTTCCTGATTGACTCAACTCAAGTCTCACTGGAGGTTCGATCAATTTAGTTTGTGATTTTGCCAATCCTTCAAACATGCAAAGTTCAGCCCAAACTGGCAGCTCATTGGCCAAGTTTTAGTTTTTTTTATTGTTGTATGTCCTTTTGTGTTTTCTTGTAATAAATAGCAGCCCTCAAAAATTCCACTCGCCTGCTCGCATTTTACGAGTGGAATTTAGCGTAGGGCAAGTGAGGAGCAGGGGCGGACCAGGCTGAGAGTTTCCTGGCTGATCGCTTCTGGCAGAAGTGATGCGGCCATCAGAGCGGCCCGGATGTCCTGTAAAAAAGCCTGCACCGCTTCTGGAGGAAGCAATCGGCCAGGAAACGGTCAGAAGGATCGCGCATCCAGAGGGCACAGAGTGGAGTTCTCCTGCTGAGACGCGGCTTGCATATGATTAGCCAGCCGATGTCAAAGTCCCGCCTCCAGACCGGCATTGGACCAGTATGCTGTCTATAAGATTGCAGGGGGCGGGACTTCGGTTGACAGTGCGGCTATTCATGTAGAAGCCGCGTCTCAGTGGGAGATCCCGCTCTGTGTCATCTGCACTTTTGGGCAATGATGAGGCTGCACTTATGGGCAATAAGAGGCTGCATGATATGCTGCACTAGTGGGAAATGGTATGCTGCACTGGTGGGCACTGATACGCTGCACTAATGGGCACTGGTATGCTGCAAGGGTGGGAAATGGTATGCTCCACTGATGGGCACTGATAGGCTGCACTGATGGGCACTGATACGCTGCACTGATACACTGCACTGATGGGCATGGATACGCTGCACTGATGGGTAATAATATGCTGCACTGATGGGCAATAATAGGCTGCACTGATGGGCACTGAAAGGCTGCACTAATGGACTGCACTGATGTGGCTGCACTGATGGGTACTGATGAGGCTGCACTGATGGGCACTGATACGCTGCACTGATGGGCACTGATAGGCTGCACTGTTGGGCACTGATAGGCTGCACTGATGGGACTGCACTGATGGGCACTAATGAGACTGCACTTATGGACACTGATAGGCTGCCATGATAGGCTGCACTGATGGGCGCTGATCGGCTGCACTGATGGGTACTGATATGCTTTATGTTAATATTGTTAAAGTTGTTGTTAATATTTATTTTTGGAACTTAATTCTGCATAAGACATTTAACAGTGTAATGTCATGAGATAATTTACGAGGGCGTGTTTAGAGGCGGACTTAGAGGCAGGACAGGGTAGGGGTTGGGTGGGGCAACTGGTGGCGAGTCAGTGAAGGGGAAGACAGTCTATGTAAACAAGGCAGAGCTCTTTCCTGTCAGTGGGGTTGTGCTGGTTTTTGTTTCTCTGCAAAGCACATCCATTGATAAAAGCAGCTCACAGTACACACACCAAGGCGGGTGGATGGTTGGGAGAAGTTGCTCTCGGACGATGTTTTTGTACCATTCTTTATTCATAGCGGTGTTCTAAAGCCTCGTACACACAATCGGATTTTGCACAGACAAAACCTCAGACTTTTGTCAGAGGGTGTTGGCCAGGAACCTGTCTTGCATATAAACCGCAAGGAATTGTCGGCCAACAAACACGAACATAGTGACGTTCTAGACGTACTACGAGCCAATAAAGAGGAAGTTCAATTGTCATGCGCCACCCTTTGGGCTCCTTCTGTAATTTTGTGTTTGGTGAGTGTTGATTCGCGCTTTTTATTTCGCGCTTTTCAGTTTGTTTCTGAACGGCCGTTCATCAACCAGCCATGTTGCGGAATCGGAGGAGATAACGTGTTATTTATTACTGGCCTTGGAGTTATTGCTTTGACCCAAGTCCAGTCCAGGAACAGGAGGAGAAGGATTTCTTGGACCAAAAATTGATTGCTTTATTCATCGTGACCAATTATGTCATATGCCTTTGCTGCGGGAGCTCCAGGAGAATAATCCAGATGATTTTCGGAATTATCTCTGGATGACGGACCCCTGCTTTCACCAACTCTTGGCATTGTTGACCCCCTATATTAAGAAACAGGACACATGCATGAGGCTTTTATTTTATTTTTTGGTTGAATAATGATTTGATTTGGTATATTTTCTATATTTTTGGATGCATAGAATGTACTTTTTAGTTCTATTGGCAGATAGCATGTCTAAATTTCTTTGCTTTCCTTTTTTTAATGCACAATAAAGAAATTGTGGAGAATAATACTTGGCTATGTGTTTTACTGCAAATGACAGTTTGGGAGTCGGCAGTTACATTTTAAAAAAATACAATGAAAAATTAACAAGGGACACCAACATAGTTGTATCTTTTATATAAAAAAACTACGGGATAATGGTGTTGTGGTAACTTAAAGGGGTTGTAAAGGTAAAAATTTTTTCACCTTAATGCATTCTATGCATTAAGGTGAAAAAACTTCTGACAATACCGCCGCCCCCAGCCCCCCCGTTTTACTTACCCGACGCCTCGAAAGTCAGCTTCGCGTTCCCGACATCTATTCCTCCGCTCACCCTGGCCACTGATTGGCTACAGTGGATGGATTGGAAGCAGCGCAGCCATTGGCTCGCGCTGCTGTCAATCACATCCAATGACGCGGCGCGCTGGGGGGCGGGGCCGAGTGATACAGTGAGCAGCTATAGCCGCCGGCTGTGTCACGGGAGCGCGCCCGCAAGCACTAACCACCATGCGAGGGAGCTCGCATTAAGGTGGTTAATGCTTGCGGGGAGGAGCTGAAACAGCCGCCGAGGGACCCCAGAAGAGCAGGTTCGGGGCCACTCTGTGCAGAACGAGCTGCACAGTGAAGGTAAGTATAACATGTTTGTTATTTAAAAAAAAAAATTAATTTACCTTTACAACCCCTTTAACCAAAATGATGGTAGCACTCACCTTTCCTTCTCTGAAAAAGGTTTTTTCCGGATGCTCCAAACAATCGTAAAGGGGATTCATCAGAGAAAATGACTTTCCCCCAGTCCTCAGCAGTCCAGTCCCTGGATCTTTTGCAGAATATCAGTCTGTCCCTGATCTTTTTCCTGCAGACAAGTGGCTTCTTTGCTGCCCTTCTTGGCACCAGACCATCCTCCAAAAGTCTTCTCCTCACTGGGTGTGCCGATGTCCTCACACCTACCTGCTGCCATTCCTGAGCAAGCCCCGCACTGGTGGTGCCACCGATCCCACAGCTGAATCAACAGTATGAGACAGTCCTGGTGCTTGCTGGACTTTCTTGGGCGCCCCCGAAGCCTTCTTCACAAACACAGTGGAAATGTTTTTATGGGATTGCGTTCATTTTCATGGCAAAGAGGGACTTTGCAATTAATTGCAATTCATCTGATCGCTCTTCATAACATTCTGGAGTAGATGCAAATTGCCATCATAAACATAATAGGAGACTTTGTGAAAATTAATATTTGTTTCATTCTCAAAACTTTTGGCCGCGGCTGTTTACCGCACCTGTATGTCAGTAATCAATATACGCTTATTGGGATTTTTTTTTTACTAAAAATATGTAGCAGAATACATATTGGCCTAAATTTATAAAGAAATTTTTTTTTTATTATTGGATATGTATTATAGCAGAAAGTAAAAAATATTGTTTTTTTTTTTTTCAACATTTTCGGGCTTTTTACATTTATAGTGCAAAAAATAAAAAAACGCAGAGGTGATCAAATACCACCAAAAGAAAGCTCTATTTGTGTAAAAAAAAAAAAAAGAGATATAAATGTAATTCATTTGAGTACAGTGTTGCATGACCGCGCAATTACCTGTTAGCACAGTGCTGGATAGCAAAAAAATGACCTGGTCATGAAGGGGGGGGGGGGTAAAATCTTCCGGAGCTAAGGATGATAAAACAGTTCAGTAACATTCTTGTTTAGTAAAAACACATTTAAAACACTACAAGGTTTTTTGTTTCCTTGCTTTACCATACAGTAAGATACAAGAAAACAAAGTCCAAATGTTGCGCACATAGTCATAGAGGCTCTTGCGATAAAGCTATAAATCTGGCTCAGTGATTAGCACTCCTGCATTGCAGCTTTATGCCGCGTACACACGGTCGGACTTTTCAGCTACAAAAGTCCGACAGCCTGTCCGACAGACTTTCGACGGACTTTTGGCGGACTTTCGACGGACTTGCGGCGGACTTTCTAACGAACAGACTTGCCTACACACGATCACACAAAAGTCCGTCGAATTCTTACGTGATGACGTACACCGGACTAAAATAAGGAAGTTCATAGCCAGTAGCCAATAGCTGCCCTAGCGTGGGTTTTTGTCCGTCGGACTAGCATACAGACGAGCGGATTTTTCGACCGGACTCGAGTCCGTCGGAAAGATTTGAAGCATGTTTCAAATCTAAAGTACGTCGGATTTGAGGCGAAAAAAGTCAGTTGAAAGTCCGGAGAAGCCCACACACGATCGGATTACCAGCCAGCTTTAGTCCGTCAGCGTCCGTTGGACTTTTGTAGACGAAAAGTCCGACCGTGTGTACGCGGCATTAGGAACCTATCTGCATGGAGATGGCATGTGCTCCCTCTACTTGCATGAGTTTCCTCCAGTTTCCTCCCACACTCCAAAGTCAAGCTGAGAGGTTAATTGGCTCCTCTCTAAACTGGCACTAATATATGTACAGTATGTGAGATAGGGACATTAGATTGTAAGCTTCTTAAGGGCAGGGAGTGATGGGAATGTACAATATGTAAATTGCTACGTTAATTGACAGTGCTAAATAAATACCTGCAATAAACAGATACATACTCTGTTCATACAAAACAAGTTGTTTTCAGTAGATAAGGAGACAATAATGTGAATGGGCCACTTATCTTGCAGATACACATCTCTGAAAATCTATGGCAAGGGACTGGCCGAGATCCGTAACCATGTATGGGCAGGCTGAATGTACCCAAGTTGATCGGTCTTGGGTACAACAAGCCTATTGGATCTCTCATGCAATCACTATGTGTTCTTCTGGCCAGGATAGAGCCCCATCCTTAGTATCGTTGGGAGGTTTAGTGACCCATCTTGGGTGTCAGTGGCTGCAATAATGCGCTATCGTTGGTGTCAGTGGGAGGAATCGTGCCCCATTTTTGGTGTCTGTGGAAGAAATATTGCCCTATTGTTGGTGTCAGTGGGAGGAAGGGGTTTCCATCATTGGTGACAGTTGGAGGAATAGTGCCTCATTGTTGGTATCAGTGGGATAAAAAGGTCTCCATCGTTGGTGTCGGTGGGAGGAATAGTGCCCCATCATTGGTGTCAGTGGGAGGAATAGTGCCCCATCATTGGTGTCAGTGGGGGAAATAGGTCCCCATCATTGGTTTCAATGGGAGGAATAGTGCCTCATGGTTGGTGTCAGTGGGAAAAATAGGTCCCCATCGCTGGCATCAATGGGAGCAATAGTGCTCCATCATTGGTGTCAGTGGGAGGAATAGTGCCCCACCCATCTTTGGAGCACAGGTGTGTCAGGAGGAAGCTGTCTGGAGCTGCTGCAGGTGATCCGTGTGAGAGGGGAGTGGTGGTGAAACCTCTCCCAGCTCTCCTGGCTCCTTTCTGGGGAAGCCATGGAGGCCAGCGGGGCCTCTCCTGCTGTAAGCTCTCAGCCATCTCCTGGGCCATCAGGTGACATGCCTGCCCCTGTACAAACCATGGCTGGGGATCTCTCTGCCCCTGGTGAGGATGAAGGTTCCGAGGCCATTCGGGAGCGAGTGGTGGCCGGGATTAAGGTCCTGAATAGGGAAAGAGACAAGCTGTACAAGCTCAGAGCGGAGGTGAAGCGCTTGAGAAGGCAGCGTGAGGGCTTGCATAGCCAGAGACGTGGGTCCATGGATCCGGAGATCCAACTGGCCAAGGTCCGGGTTGAACACCAGGAGACCATTGTGGCCATGATGGAAGGAAGAGATGGGCCCTTTAAGGAAAAATTCTGTAATGACAGAAGGTTTGCCAGGATGACAAAAATGGAGGTGGAGGAGGAGACCCCCAGTTCAGACCCCCTGCCCCCTCAGGGAGAGGTAAGCAGCCCCAGGCCTTCCCAGGACTCAGGAGGCATGCTCAGGGTAATCCAGGCAATGGAGTCTCCTTTGCGGGAGGATCAGTTGGTGTTTCATGAAGAGGACATTGCTGATAATGTGCCTGACAAGGTAAAGCCTGTCAAGCCTCATGTGGTGCATAAAACTGTTTTTGTGAACACTGTGACTGATACAGACAATGTGCCCAGTGACAATCAGGCTGCTAATCCCATTTGTAGCAATGCTGTGCCTGCTGATGCTGCAGTGCAGCAAAAAATGCATTTAAAAAATGACATTCCTGCAGAGGAACTACAACATTCAGCAGATCCAATTAACCCCCCTTTAGCTGAGTCTAAAGTTGTTTGCCCCACAGCTGCTGAAGACTCTACAGCACAGCTTCAGGAGACAGCTGGTATTACATCAGAAACTGTGACTATTCCTGATGGGAATGTGAATGTTTGTGTGACTGATAAAAATCTTCCCAGCACAAGTGTGATGGACAGTCCTACCAACTCCATTCCAGCAGATAATAATAATAATAATTGTAATGTACAGACTAATGTGACATCAGTGTGGGGCCTTGGCCCCGATAAGCCTACATTTGCTCAGGTGGTACGCTCTGCTCCTGGTAGCTCCACCCCCAAGAGGGTTTTCCCCCTGCGACCTACCATCTTAAGCACCCCAGGATCTGGTCTTGGGTCTCTGGCTTCTGCTGGGGGTCCGAGACGAAATGTAGTGATTCTTAAATGGGAAGGTGGTGCAATCCCTCCAGCACAGCGTGTGGTGGTGGACATGATTTTGGAAATGGGTTTTGGGGCAAACGATCTGTATGCCCTAATACATGTTGCTGGGAGCCGGGAATATACTATTAGTTTCACCAGGCCAGAGGGTCTAGACCTGTTCTGGGAGAGATATGAGGCTCGGTGCAGGTCAAGACCCCAATGGGAAGGTCTGGCCCCAGTGGCGGTTTCACAAAGGTCTACAGTGAAAAAAATCACAATTATTCTCACTAATGAGAGTGTTCCTGCTCGAGATTTAGAGGTCTGGTTAAAGAATTATGGTGAGGTATTGACTAAGCCCAGCAAAATCCTTGATGAGCGTAACATCTGGACTGGGGGTTGGTCGGTTACAGTCAGGTTGGCCAGGGATGGGAATGTTGTCCGTCACCTGCCCTCCTCAGCTTTTATAGGGAGGGATAGGATGACTATTTTCTACCCTGGTCAGCCGAAGCTGTGTCACCGCTGTGGAGAAAAGGGGCATTTGAGCTCTTCCTGTTCAGCCTTGATATATTCAGTGTGTCGGGGTCAGGGTCATATGGCCAGGGACTGCACCGAGATGATCAGGTGCAACCTGTGCCTGCGCCTTGGCCACCCCTATAGCAGATGTCCTGAAGCCTGGCACAATATGGAGAAGGAGGTAATTGATGACATGTCAAGGCTGGACAGGATGGAGGGTGAGGCCCCTGGTGTACCATCCTCCTCTGCAGTGACTGACTCCCCTGGTCCTGCTCAGGATCCCTCCCCAGTTCCTGTGGCCACCCCTCCTGTGTCTGTAAGTATTCCTTCTGTATCTGTCTCTGTGTCCCCCCAGCCTACTGTATCCCCTCCTCTTGTGTCAGAACCTTCCAAGTCTGTGCCCCCCAAGTCAGTTACCCCCCAGGAGTCTACCCCTCCTAAGTCTGATTCAAAGGGAGCACCCCCCCCACCAGGAGTGGTAGCGGGTACTAAAAAGGTCGCTTCTTCCTCTGTAAAGAAGTCTTGTGGAAAGACTTCACAGAAAAAAGTAGGAGATGACGGCATCTCTGAAGCTGACCTGCAGTACCTGGAGGAGAGAAGGAAGGTTGGGAAGCGGAAGAAGCAGGTGGTGAGGACGGAACAGGCTCCAGTGCCTGTCTCCAACTGTTATAGGTCCTCTAATTGGGATATCTCTTCATCTGGAGCTTCTTCGGAGCAAAGTTCTGATTCTGAGATGGAGTTTGAGGCGGCCTCAAGAAAGAGAGAGGCTTCTGGTGATGAGCAGCAGAGGGGAGCTAAGAAGCAATCCACCCAATAACCCAAATGGCGGTTCCCCCTCCGTTAAAAGTGGTGACAATAAATGTCGCCAGCATTAAGTCAGTAAGAGCTCGTTCTATGGCCTTCTTTTTGTTCAGCCAATTAGATGCTGAAATTTTATTTTTGCAAGAGACTAGGCTCACCTCCTTGGCAGATATTCATATGGCCAAGAGAGAGTGGAGGTATGGTCCATCTTACTGGTCTCTTGCGGCCGAGCCTTACGGCGGTGTGGCGGTGTTGTTTAAAACCGGCATGGTAACTGTCCGGCGGGTTATTGAGGTGGAGATTGGGAGATGTATGGTCTTAGACGTCCTTGTGGGAGGGCAGGACCTGCGCCTAATTAATGTTTATGGGCCACACACAAAGTGGGACAGGAAATGCCTTTTTACAAGGATCAAGCCATTTCTTTTTACATCCCGGCAAGTGGTCTTTGGAGGTGACTTTAATACAGTAACTAGGCCCAAGGACAGGAAGGACTTCAAGGACAGGCTGGGATATGATAGCGTCTTTTTAAATAGTATGGTTAGGGATGCTGGTCTTGTGGATGTGCACATTAAGCACCTCCCGGATGACACTGGGTTCACCTTTCATCGAGGTAATAGTCAGAGTAGAATAGATAGGTTTTTTTTTAAGGAGACCTCTGCTTTCTCACCCCCAGTGGTGCAGGCAGTAGAGTTCTCTGATCACTGTATGCTATCTGTGGTCCTGAATGCTTCAGACGCCCCTCAGAGGGGTAAGGGCATCTGGAGATTGAATTCGACTCTACTCAAGGAAGAACATGTTAGACAATCCTTTGAGGAATTCTTTCAGGCACAGGTGACCATCCTGGACTTTTGTAGCAGCAAGGCTGAGTGGTGGGAGCTGACCAAAAAGAGGATCGCTGGATTCTTCAGGGGCCTAGCCAATAGAAAACAGTTTAATAAATACATGACCTACCAACGTTTACGGAGGAAGCTGGATATTCTTGTCTCGAGAGGAGGAGATCCTGGGGCAATCTCCAAAGTGAAACTCCTTCTCAGGAAGTGTCAATATGACCGGCATGCCTCTTTGGTTCTGGAGAGGGACTATGGGAAGTACCACTCGCCTGACCCTTACCAGAACTGCAAACAAGGTGTAGCTGTTAAAACGGTCGTTGGCCTTAAGGACAGTACAGGTTCCTTGACAAAGTCCAGGTCAGGGATACTGGAGGTCATGAGGTCCTTTTATGCTGACCTTCTTGGGAGGAAAGAGCTTGACCGTGACAAGATGGAAAGCTTTTTGGACTCTATTCCAGGTCTAAATGATGAAGCTGTCCCATTGATGAATTTGACAGAGGAGATCACAGTTGAAGAGGTGACAAGGGCAATTGAACAGCTTGCCATCAAAAAGTCACCTGGGCCGGATGGCTTGACGGCTGAGTTTTACAAAGCTTTTAAGCCTATTCTGGCCCCACATTTGGTAGAGGTTTTTAACAGTTGCCTTGCTGAGGGGGTACTTCCCCCTTCCATGAGGCACTCGGCTGTGATTCTTCTTTCAAAGGGTAAAGATCCTTCGATGATTGAGAATTGGCGCCCCATCAGCCTTCTTAATGTCGATAGAAAGATACTGGCAAAGATCATTTTCTGGCACCTATCGTCAGTAGCAGAGTCTTTGCTTTCTCGCCATCAGCACTGTTCGGTCCAGGGTAGGTGCACCTTCACAGCAGTTTTAGCTGTCCGGGAGGCCTTGGAGCGGTGCAGGGCTGCAGGCTGGGGAAAGTATTTGCTGACATTGGATCAGGCAAAGGCTTTTGATCGTGTTAACCATGAGTACCTGTGGTTGCTCCTTAGTAAGTACGGTCTGCCGGGTGGTTTTGTCGATTGGTTAAAAGTCTTGTATAAGGGGGCAGAGAGCTTTCCTCTTGTTAATGGTTGGGTTGGGCAGTCCTTTGAGGTTGGCTCCGGGGTGCGCCAGGGTTGTCCCCTGAGTCTCCTGCTCTATGTGTTTGCAATTGACCCCTTCATCAGGAGGCTAGAGAGCGGCATGTTGTGTGGGGTGCCAGTGGGGCTCCCGGGTGAGCCGCCTTTGAGGGTTGTTGCCTATGCGGATGATGTGTCGGTGATTGTCACCGGGGCGGATGAAGCAGAGGAGGTGGTCTCTCTGACATCACGGTATTCTGAAGCATCAGGCTCCAAGATCAATCAGGAAAAGAGTGAAGTTTTCTGGATGGGAAAGGAAGGTGAGGGGTTTGATCTCCCGGACACCTTTCCAGTGCCCCAAGAAAGAATTAAGATTTTAGGCATTGAATTTGGACCCGGTGATTATGGCCTCAAAAACTGGGAAGGCAGACTGGAAATTGCCAATACTAAGGTGGTCAGCTGGAAGAGATGGAAGTTATCTATGAGGGAAAGGGTTGATCTGATTAAGACTTACCTGATTCCGATCTTCTTGTATGTCAGCTTTGTCTGCATCTTGCCAGTGTCTCTCTATGCTAGGGTCAGTAGTGTGTTCTTCCAGATGTTGTGGGGGAACAGACTGAACCCCATCAAGAGGAATGTCACCTATCTATCCAGGAGGGAGGGTGGCTTAGGTATGGTCAACCCAGTTCTTTTCTTTTCACTGCTTTTTCTCAAGTTTAATTTTGGTAATATGCTTGCAGTGGAACCTCCTGGATGGGCAGGCAAATTTAGATCTTGGTTTAGGCCTTTTCTACGACTTTGGGAAGAAGGTGGCCAAGTGAAGAATCTCAGGGGTCATCGTGGTCAGCTACCAGCCTATGTCGCTCCGTGCTTGAAGTTACTACGGCAGTGGCGATTGTCGGCTGAAGATCTCAGATCGGTTCCGATGAAAGTCCTTATGAGTCGAGTCTTGAGCGAAGTCTTTCATGACCCACTGGCCTTAAGGGATTGCCCAGGCCCAGTTTTGAGGGCAGGGTTAAGACTTATTAATTTGGACAGAGTACCTCCTAAATTCAGGGATCTGGCCTGGATGTGCTTCCATGGGAGACTCTATGTTCGGGGCAATTTGAAATTCCGCAGTGGGATGGATCGTAGCTGTCCTCGGGAGGAGTGTGCAAGTGAGGAGGAGACTATGGACCATTTTCTGCTTCATTGCCCTTTTAACATAGAGGTGTACAAACAGGTGGGGCGGGCCCTCGGTGTTCCTTTCCTCTCCAGGCTGGGTTATGCTGAGTGGGTGTACGGAGCATTCAATACTGGTGGTGTTTTTTGTTTGGATACACTTTTTCTAGTTAGCCTAGTAGTCCGTTATTTCACTTGGAATGCACGGTGTCAGGTCTGCATTCGGCGTAAAATCCTTCCTGTCGAGGTGGTGGTGTATGACATTTTGCATGAGGTGGAGAAGATTCGGGTACTTGAGAGAGACAAGCGGAGTCAGGGGGCTTGGTTGAAGGCATGGAGGGGTTTCAAGCCTCCCTGACTGCCAGGAGTCTCTTTCCCGGGTGTGGCTGTCTGTCTCTTATCACCCTAGATTATTATTTTTTGAATTAATTTTTGATAAATGGCTGCATACATAGGTGATGGGTTGTGCCTCTTAGGCCCTCTCTGCTGCTTTATGTAAATAGTTTTCTAAAAATGTTTTGGTAGTGGATTATGTATATATTGTATATATTCTGAACATGGATGTGTATTCCTTGGATTTCTGTTGAAGTTTTGTACTATGGTTTTGTTTTTTACTTTTGTATAAAATTGGTTGCTTGATTCTTTTAATAAAAGATCAATAGTTACATAGTTACATAGTTAGTCAGGTTGAAAAAAGACACAAGTCCATCTAGTTTAACCAAAAAATAAATAAAAATACAATCCCATATACACAATCCTTCACCCACAATTGATCCAGAGGAAGGTGATAAAAACCCCAGAAAAGCAGGATCCTATTTGCTACAGCAGGGAAAAAATTCTTCCTGATCCCCTGAGAGGCAATCAGATTTTCCCTGGATAAATTTTACCTATAAATATCAGTACCCAGTTATATTAAGTACATTTAGGAAAGTATCCAGGCCTTTCTTAAAGCAATCTACTGAGCTGGCCAGAACCACCTCTGAAGGGAGTCTATTCCACATTTTCACAGCTCTTACTGTGAAGAAACCTTTCCGTATTTGGAGATTAAATCTTTTTTCCTCTAGATGTAAAGAGTGCCCCCTTGTCCTCAGTGTTGACCGTAAAGTGAATAACTCAACACCAAGTTCACTATATGGACCCCTTATATATTTGTACATGGAGATCATATCCCCCCTTAATCTCCTCTTCTCAAGAGAGAATGAATTCAGTTCCTCTAATCTTTCCTCATAGCTGAGCTCCCCCATGCTTCTCTACACTTTCTCCAGTTCCCCGATATCCTTTTTGAGAACTGGAGCCCAAAACTGAACTGCAAATTCCAGATGAAGTCTTACTAATGATTTGTACAGATGATATCTCTCTCTCTGGAGTCCATACCTCTCCTAATACAAGAAAGGACTTTGCTCGTTTTGGAAAGCACAGCTTGGCATTGCATGTTATTATTGAGCTTATAATCTACCAAAACCCCCAGATCCTTCTCCACTACGGATTCCCCCAGTTGTACTCCCCCAAGTATGTATGATGCATATTCTTATGAATTCTTCATATTCTCATTTGCCATTTAGTTGCCCAATTAGACAGAGCATTGAGGTCGGCCTGTAAATTGGAGACATCCTGTAAGGACGTTATTCCACTGCATAGCTTGGTGTCATCTGCAAAGACTGAAATGGTACTTTTATTCCCAGACCCGATATCATTTATAAATATATTAAAAAGTAAGGATCCCAACACTGAACCTTGGGGTACACCACTGATAACCTTAGACCAGTCAGAGTAAGAATCATTAACCACTACTCTCTTAATTCGTTTCTTTAGCCAGTTTTCTATCCATTTACAAAATGATCTTTCGAAGCCTGTAGACTTTACCTTACACATGAGCCGTGTGTGGGGAACTGTGTCAAACACTTTTGCAAAATCCAAGTATACCACGTCCACAGCCACCCCTCTGTCCAAGTATACCATGTCCACAGCCACCCCTCTGTCCAAGGTTTTACTTACCTCCTCTGGTGCTCCATCAATGGTGTCAGGGGAAGGAGCAGTACCATATAGTTGGTGTCAGTGGTAGGAATAATGCCTCATCATTGGTGTCAGTGGGAGGAATAATGCCCAATTGTTGGTGTCTGTGGAAGGAATAATGCCCCATCATTGGTGTCAGTGGGAAGAATAGTGCCTAATCGTTGCTGTCAGTGGGAGAAATAGGTCCCCATTATTAGCTTCAATTTGAGGAATAGTGCCCCATCATTGGTGTCAATGGGAGAAATAGGTCCCCATTATTAGTTTCAATTTGAGGAATAGTGCCCCATCGTTGGTGTCAGTGGGAGGAAAAGGACCCTATTGTTTGTGTCAGTGGGAGTAATGGTGCTCCATCAACGGTGTCAGTGGAAGGAGCAATGCCCCATAGTTAGTATCAGTGGAAGGAATAGTGCCTCATTGTTGGTTTCAGTCAGAGGAATAGTGTCCCATCATTGATGTCAGTAGGAGGAATGGTGACCCATCATTGGTGTCATTGGTAAGAATTACGTCCCATCGTTGGTGTCAGTGGAAGAAATAGTGCCCCATCATCAATGGTGTCAGTGGGAGTAATAGTGCACAGGCAGAGATAGCATTGGCAACTATCATCTTGGAAGTACTGCACTTCTGCTCTGCATTTCAGCAAATGCACAAAGCGAAAATCCACAGCAGACAACTGCAAAACGCTAAACAGACTACAGGTGACTTGTTTCCCCATTCAGCTTTTTCATCTCTCACCCAGTCTGCTTGTTATTCTCACAACTCTGCAACCTGTACTCCCCACTTCTCCTTCTCACAGTTGTTTCCTCTATCCTCAAACTCTCTCTCCTTCACCCCTCTTCTCTGCCCCACAGTTTGAACTGTATATATCACCCTCACTCCTGTCTTCACCCTATTACTGCACTCATCATCTCCTGCTAGTTCTGAACCCATATACCAATAAAACCCTTCAAGGACACTGAGACATGTCCCCCCCCCACATAAGTCACACTCCCATATCACCTCCCACCTTTCTGCTTCTCCTAACTTCTGGAGATATTTCCCCAAATCCCAGACCACCATCATTTACAGTACCTTTGGCCAACATGCCTACCACCCCCTATCCTCTGACAACAGCTACACAATCTGGTTTCTATTCCTCTTCTTCCTAGAACCAGCCTCCCCTTCTCCTGTGCCCTTTTGAATGCCCGCTGTTTCTGTAACAAACTCTCCTCTGTCCATGACCTTTTTTATCACAAAACTCCATTAACCCACTTGCAATTACTGAGACCTGGCTTCACGAATCTGACTTTGCCTCTCCTGCCGCACTATCCTATGGTGGCCTCCTCTGGACTCACTCTCCCAGGCCTAGTGGACAGAGATGAGATGGAGTTGGAATCCTCCTATCCCCTCAAAGCACTTTTCAGGTTTTTCATCTGCCTCCCTCTCTGTCCCTCTCCTAATTTGAAGCTCACTGTATCTGGCTATTCTCTCCAGTTTCTTTGAGAATTGCTGTGATCTATCAGCCTCCTGGACCGATATAAAGCTTCCTTGATGACTTCTCTGCCTGGTTACCCTACTTTCTCTCTTCCAAAATTCCCACTATCGTCCTCGGTGACTTCATCATCCCTGTTAATCTTGATGCTCCTGCTACTTCTAAACTTCTGAACCTAGCCTCCTCTTTTGACTTATAACAATGGACACACGCTTCTACTCACTCTGATGGCAACTGCCTGGACCTCGTATTCTCCTACCTATGCACTCCTTGCAACCTCTTCAACTTTCCTTTTCCTATCTCTCTGATCACCACCTTATTAATTTTACTCTCTCCTTGTCTTCCCCCCTCCTTGCCTTCCAACTACCTAACAATTACCCATAGAAACCTTCACCATCTGAACCCTTCTCTTCTTATTTCTTCAACAGATTATCTCTATAACAAAATCTCATCCCTGTCCTGCCCCAACCTGGCCACTTCTGTCTACAACAGTTCACTGTCATCCACCCTGGATACATTGCCCCCCCCCCCCCCCCCCCCCTCACTACACAGGCCCTGACCGCTAAAACCCTGGCAAACAGACAATACCAGAAGTTTTAAAAAGCATAGCCGCGCTCTTGAGCGTCTGTGGCGTATGACTAAGTCCCAGCAAGACTTCAACCAATATAAATCTGCCCTCCAAAAATAAAAAATTTTCCTCCACACTGCCAAATAGACAGATACGATAACTCTTTTCTACATTTAACTCTCTACTTCATCCTCCATTACCTCCACCCACTCACTTACTCACTGCCCAGGTGATCGCCAATCACTTCAAAAATAATACTGATACTATTCGTGAGGAGATCTCCACTGTACAGATATCTCCTCCACCTAACCACCTGCCCCCTGGACCATGTTCCCTCGTAAATGCTACGGTCACCCTCTGGCCCTATCCTAAACTCTTTAACTCATATCTTCAATCTCTCACTCTCTACTGGCATCTTCCCCAACCCTCTAAAACATGCTCTAGTCACTCCCATACCTTAAAAGGCCTCACTAGACCCTACCAATCTTAACAACCTAAGACCCATCTCCTTACTCCCTTTTGCCTTCAAACTCCTTGAATGTCTGGTCTACAACCAGCTGAGCGACCACCTCACTGAGAATAAACTTCTTGATCCCCTTCAGTCTGGATTTCGCCCGCAACACTCCACAGAAACTGCTCTCCTCAAACTAACAAACGATCTACTAACAGCAAAAACCAACGGTCACTATTCGGCACTCTTACTCCTGGACCTCTCCGCTGCCATTGATACAAACAAAGAGAGTGACCAGTCGCATAACTTAATATCAATGGCATGCTTCCATCCCGGGTCCATATATACAAGAAAAAGAGAGGGGCAAGTGGGACTTTAAATGAAGCATGTCAATTGAAAGTATAATAATGAATGCATGTGATTAGGTAAAATGATTGGATTTAATTTATAGCCAAGTCCATGATTTTGATGCATACAGTACCAATAAAGTAGTATAGATACAGACATAGTCGCATGACTTAATATATAAGCATATTTAGCAGTAAGTGCCGGTTCACACAGGGGCGACTTGTCAGGCGACCTAGTCGCCTGACAAGTCGCCTCTCGTTCTGTACAATGGAACCGTTCTAATCGGAGCGACGCAAGTCGCTCCGACTTAGAAAAAGGTTCCTGTACTTCTTTTGGGGCGACTTGAGGCGACTTGCATAGACTTCTATACAGAAGTCGTTTTGCAAGTCGCCGTGCATGTCGTGTGCAGGTCGCCTCGGTGAGGCGACCTGCAAGTCGTGCCGCCCCAGTGTGAACCGAGCCTAACAATCATTGAAGACTCAGTAGTGTAAACAAATCAATGGACATACACATATGCAATTCATAACAGAAATACATGAATTAAAATCGCCAATCAAAATCACAAAATCGCATGAAATGAAAAAACTCGATAAAAAATTGATAAATGTCAGGAATAGATTTAGGCTTGATAGGGCATCCTTAGTTTGAGAACCCGACGCGTTTCTTGGCTTCTTTACAACTCATTGATCAGTATATTGAGGGCTTAGGAATCAGTCGGCTGTGGTTTTTCCTGGCCCACCCTCCAATCACTTTGGGAGGATGGTCGGTGCCCTGCCTCAACCCCGGTTGAGACGGTTATATCGCACACCCTAACAGATCCCATTGCTGGTAACTCTTCTTGACTTTTGGGCTATTGTGTAAGTAGCTTTTCTATTCAAAGTAGACAATTTGTACATTTCTGATGCAATTTTCTCTGTTGGCCGGAGGTTCCACATGTATCAATATTTATGATATTCCTTTGTTTTTCTCAGTTAAATTATGCATCTCACCCCTGATGACTGGCAAGAAGCCAAGAAACGCGTCGGGTTCTCAAACTAAGGATGCCCTATCAAGCCTAAATCTATTCCTGACATTTATCAATTTTTTATCGAGTTTTTTCATTTCATGCGATTTTGTGATTTGATTGGCGATTTTAATTCATGTATTTCTGTTATGAATTGCATATATGTATGTCCATTGATTTGTTTACACTGCTGAGTCTTCAATGATTGTTACTGCTAAATATGCTTACATATTAAGTCATGCGACTATGTCTGTATCTATACTACTTTATTGGTACTGTATGCATCAAAATCATGGACTTGGCTATAAATTAAATATAATCATTTTACCTAATCACATGCATTCATTATTATACTTTCAATTGACATGCTTCATTTAAAGTCCCACTTGCCCCTCTCTTTTTCTTGCCATTGATACAGTTGACCACCCCCTCCTCCTCAAAAACTCTGTTGCTATGCTCTCCATTGGTTTGAATCTTACCTATCTTACTGCACCTTCAGTGTCACTTACAACTCTACATCCTCTTCTCCTACTCCTCTTACTGTTGGGGTCCCCCAAGGTTCTGTCCTCGGACCTCCCCTATTTTTCATCTACACCTCCTCCGTGGGTCAACTGATTGCCTTCCATGGCTTCCACTACCATTTCTATGCTGATGACACCCAAATCTATCTCTCTACCCCTCAGCTCACTCCATCAGTCTCCTCACGCATCACTGATCTACTAACAGACATGTCTGACTGGATGTCCCACCACTTCCTCCAACTCAATCTATCCAAAACCGAGCTCATAATATTTCCTCCCCCACGTGCCCCTTCCCCTGACTTCTCTGTCAAGATCAATGGCACAACTATCAACCCATCCCCACATGCCAGGGTGCTAAGGGTTACCCTGGACTCTGAACTTTCCTTTCAGGTCCACATCCAATCCCTGTCCAAATCATGCCGCCTTAACCTCCGCAACATCTCCAGAATAAGCCCCTTTTTAACCAATGACACCACCAAGCTTCTAATTCACTCCCTGGTTATCTCTCCCCTCGACTACTGTAACTCCCTCCTCATTGGATTACCTTTACATAGACTATCCCCCCTTCAGTCCATCATGAATGCCGCTGCAAGACTCATCCACCTTACCAACCATTCAGTGTCCTCCACCCCTCTCTGCCAATCTCTCCCCCAGCTTCCGCTCATCCAACGAATAAAATTAAAAGTACTAACAATAAATTTACAAAGCCTCCAGCTACATCACTAACCTAGTCTCAAAATATCACCCATGCCACTCTCTTCGGTCCTCCCAAGACCTCCTGCTCTCTAGCTTACTTGTCACCTCTGCCCATGCTCTCCTCTAGGATTTCTCCTGAGCCCCTCCCATTCTTTGGAACTCCCTACCCCAATCTGCTTGATTATCTCCTAATCTATCCATCTTTAGACAATCCCTGAAAACCCTTCTCTTTAACCACTTCCCGCCCCGGCCTATAACAGATTGACGGCCGGGAAGTTATTCTGTTATCCTGACTGGGCGTCATTTTGACACGCTGCATCTCCGATAGTAAAAGAAGCCTCTGACAGAGGCTTCTTACCACATGATCAGCCGTGACCAATCACAGCTGATCATTGCGTGAACCAGGAAGTGCCGGTAAACGGCATTCCTCGGTTCGCGCTGACAGGGAGAGCCGATCGGCGGCTCTCCCTGTCAGAGGGGGGGTCTGTGCTGATAATCAGCACACTGATTATCAGCACAGCCCCCATCAAATGTACCAATAAGCTACCAATCGGTGCCCAGTCAGTGCCCCATTATAACTCACTGCCAGTGCCCAATAAAGTGCCAATCAGTGCCCACCACAGTGCAAATCAGTGATCACCATAGTTCCAATCAGTGTCCATCACAGTGCCAATCAGTGACCAGCATTAACACCTGTCAGTACCTGCCCAATCAGTCCTGCTCATCAGTGCCATCTATTAGTGTCCATCAATGCCACCTGTCAGTGCCAATCAGTGCTGCCTATCAGTGCCAATCAGTGCCGCCGATCTGTGACCATCAGTGCCGCCTATCAGTGCCCATCAATGCCGCCTTTCAGTGCCCATCAGTGCCGCCTGTCAGTGCCCATCAGTGCCGCCTGTCAGTGCCCATCAGTGCTGCATATCAGTGCCACCTATCGGTGCCCATCAATTCTACATATCAGTACCTCCTCATCAGTGCCCATCAGTGCCACCTTATCAGTGCCAACTCATCAGTGCCCATCGGTGCCGCCTCATCGGTGCCCATCAGTACTGACTCATCAGTGCCCGTCAGTGAAGGATAAAACAAAATTTTATAACAAAAACAAAGAAAAACTTATTTTTTTTCAAAAATGTCTGTCTTTTTTAGTTTAGCAAAAAATAAAAAACGCAGAGGTGATCAAATACCACCAAAAGAAAGCTCTATTTGTGGGAAGAAAATGATAAAGATTTAGTTTGGGTACAGTGTTGCATGACCGCGCAATTGTCATTCAAAGTGCGACAGCTCAAAATTGTCCTGGGCAGGAAGAGGCGAAAGTGCCCGGTATTGAAGTGGTTAATGAAGCCTATCCTGCTTCTAACTAATACGCTGTGCTTTTACTTTCTCCATCAGCTCATCCCGCACAGCTATTACCTTTTGTATCACTTGATCCCCCCTCTTAGATTGTAAGCTTTAACGAGCCGGGCCCTCCGATTCCCATTGTGCTAAATTGTATTGTAACTGTAATGTCTGCCCTCATTTTGTAAAGCGCTGCGCAAACTATTGGCGCAATATAAATCCTGTATAATAATAATAATAATAATTGGTATTAGTGGGAGCAATGGTGTCCTATTGTTGGTGTCAATGGGAGGAATAGTGCCATCTTGTTGTTGTCAGTGGAAGGATAGTGCCCCATTGTTGGCATCAGTGGGAGAAAGAGATCACAATCATTGGTATCATTTGGAAAAATAGTGCACCACCTTTGGTGTCAGTGAAAAGAATAGTGTTCCAACATTTATATCAGTGGGAGGAATAGTGCCCCATTGTTGGTGTCAGTAGAAGGAATGGTGCCTTATCGTTGGTGTCAGTGGGAAGAATGGCGCCTTAAGGGCAGGATAAATCCAAGCAAAGAGCCTTATCCAGCCTATGGGCCACAGTTTGGAGACCACTGCAAAAGTGCACAGCTGGCAGAAGAGATTAGTATGGGGGCTCCTCAAAAATAAACCTCAAAATATAAAGTCAGAAAGAAATGTAATCAGAAAGTATCTCCACCAAAACTGTAAACTTTGTTCCTTTTAGTGTACATTGCTATTTTGCTTCTTATTTAGCAGTATGATTGCACAACTCTGGCCGGGTCATGTTGAATGTGAAAGAAACCCATATAGACCCAACTGAAAAATCCGTGAGAAGATCTGCGAGTTCTCCATTCCACCACCCCGAGTACAAAGAACGCATATGCAGCAAGTTTCATTTATTTAAGAACAAAATTCACTTATACAGTTTTTTTTTTTTTGCTTGTTTTTTTTTTTTTTTTTAACCTTTAGAACAAATGGAGTTTTGTACATAAGTTGGCGGATTTCTCCTTAAAGTGCTCTTATTACATCATCCAAAATACAAAAGATGGTAAAACCAAACAAATATAGAAAATAATCCCAATAACTTAAAAAAATACTGCTTTAATAAGAATCACAGTACATAGATATCCATTGCACGTGGTCACTCTACCACCAATGACCCCCCTAGTGTCACGCGTCTTCCGGTGCCGGAGGAGCACCCCCTCGGGTACTACTACTGATGTTCAGCGGGAACATACGGAATAGGAGTTAAAACAATTAATACATTGAACTTTTTTTTTTTTCCTTTTTTTTTTGCAAGAGTCATTTATATATATATTTATATATATTTATATTATATATATGTGTCCTTTATACACAACGCCTTATAATACATGGTTGATCTGGGGATCATTCCTGGCTCAGATTCCTCAGTGCACAGACGTCCTGCTGTTTACTGTACAATATTTACAGGTTGGCCCATCGTCTCAGGGAGGGAGGCTTCCCCCCCCCCCCGGCCTGTTTGCGGGTCACTCGCGGGTTGTCTTTCACACGGAGGCCGGAAATGGCTTGGGTTTTTTTTGCGGAGATGATTCCCTGTCCATCTCAAGGGGCTGGAGGGTACATCAGCTTTCGTGGTGCCCAGATGTAGCTCAGCGGGGCCGGACTGGAGGTCTGAAGGAAGAGTTCTCTGTGCAGGCTCTTGGTGTCGGCATCTTGGAAGAGAACACATGGACAACGTTAGAGTTCAGATAGAGTTCAGGCATACATGCTTGACATACATTTCATGCATGATAAGGAACATCTACAGCCTTTCTAACCCTAGAGCAGGGGTCTCCAAACTTTCTAAACAAAGGGTCAGATAGCTGTCCTTCAGACTTTAGTGGGGCCGGACTGTGGCCATTAAATAGTGTCTCAGGCATGGTGGTCAGTGGAAAAAAAAAAGAATTACATAATGCATGTGGTCAGTTGAAGGAGGAATAGTGCCCCATATATATTGTTAGTGGGAGAAATGGTGCCCCGTCATTGGTGTTAATGGGAAGAATGGTGCCCCGTCATTGGTGTCAATGGGAAGAATGATGCCCCATCATTGGTGTCAATGGGAAGAATGGTGCCCTGTCATTGGTGTCAATGGGAAGAATGGTGCCCCATCTTTGGTGTCAGTGGGAAGAATGGTGTCCCATTGTTGGTGTCCATGGGAAGAATGGTGCCCCATCATTGGTGTTAATGGGAAGAATGGTGCCCCATCTTTGGTGTCAATGGGAAGAATGGTGCCCCATCATTGGTGTTAATGGGAATAATGGTGCCCCATCATTGGTGTCAGTGGGAAGAATGATGCCCCATCATTGGTCTCAATGGGAAAAATGGTGCCCCATCATTGGTGTCAATGGGAAGAATGGTGCCCCGTCATTGGTGTCAATGAGAAGAATGGTGCCCCATCTTTTGTGTCAGTGGGAAGAATGGTGTCCCATCATTGGTGTCAGTGGGAAGAATAATGCCCCATCATTAGTGTCAATGGGAAGAATGGTGCCCCATCGTTGGTGTCAGTGGGAAGAATGGTGCCCCATCGATGGTGTCAGTGGGAAGAATAGTGCCCCATCGTTGGTGTCAGTGGGAAGAATGGTGCCCCATCGTTGGTGTCAGTGGGAAGAATGGTGCCCCGTCATTGGTGTCAATGGGAAGAATGGTGATCCATCTTTGGTGTCAATGGGAAGAATGGTGTCCCATTGTTGGTGTCCATGGGAAGAATTGTGCCCCATCATTGGTGTCAATGGGAAGAATGGTGCCCCACCATTGGTGTCAGTAGGAAGAATGATGCCCCATCATTGGTGTCAATGGGAAGAATGGTGCCCCGTCATAGGTGTCAATGGGAAGAATGGTGCCCCATCTTTGGTGTCAGTGGGAAGAATGGTGCCCCATCATTGGTGTCAATGGGAAGAATGATGCCCCATCTTTGGTGTCAGTGGGAAGAATGGTGCCCCATCATTGGTGTCCATGGGAAAAATAGTGCCCTACCATTGGTGTCAGTGAGAGCATTACCATTTAATAAAATGGTGGTCGTTGCAACTTTTTACGTTACGCGGTATTTGCGCAGAAATTTTTCAAATGCCTTTTTTTTGGGGAAAAAACCTGTTTCATGAATATTAAAAAAACACTAAAGATAACCGGATTCTTTTTGTACACTATGAAAGATGATGTTACGCCGAGTAAATAGATACCTAACATGTCACGCTTTACAATTGCGCACACTCGTGGAATGGCGCCAAACTTCAGTACTTAAAAATCTCCATAGGCGATGCTTTAAAAATGTTTACACATTACATGTTTAGAGTTACAGAGGAGGTCTAGTGCTAGAACTATTGCTCCCGCTCTACCGATCGTGGCGTATGTAACCTGTGTGTATCTGGCTCTGATACTAGCCGGTGCCTCACCAGCCAATCACCTCACCGCACGGCCCTGATTTATAGGGAGAAGTAGTGAGAACAAATTCCCAAAAAATATGTATGTGAAAATGCAAGCCTTAGGTTAAAGTATAACTAAAGGCAAAACTTTTTTTTTTTGGATAGAGTGGAGAGGGGATTAGAACCCATGTCAGGTTTTTATTAGCTGTCTGTGTCCCTGTTAGGGAGATTCACCCTTTCCACCTCAAGCCTTTCCTAGCAAATGAGCATTGCCAATTGTACATATTCAGTAAGGGTACACTAAAAAGCACTTAGCTTCTGTTATAGCTGGTTCACAATTTCCATCTTGAACAGGACTACAGGCATTAAAGTGTAACTAAGGCCAACTTTTGGTTTTGTTTTGGATAGAATGGAGACAAATTAGAACCCCTGTCAGGTGTTTATTGCTGTCTGGGTCCCTGTTAAGGAGATTTACCCTCTCCAGTTTGTCCTGTTTACGATTATCACCAAAAGTGATCGTAAAGGAAATTTTGGGTTGTCCTCAGAAGAGTAATAGAGTGGAAATCCTCCAATGGGGACACTAGTTCTAGTGACAAGCAGGGCTTCTCTCACTTTGAAGGGATTTCCTCTCATGTTCTGTTCTGGCTATGAGGCAGGAAGTGAAGGGAAAGCTCCCCAATGGGACACATATGGAAAAAATAAAAATGAGAGGGGTATAATCCTCCCTTACTCTATCCAAAACTCGTCCCTATTTATTACACATATGTACATAATGGGTACCTTATTTTTGTATTACCCCCATATCCTCTCTTGGTAAGCCATTCCTACATCCACCATTTGCTATGTAGACCTTTGATAGATCCTCATACAGTGGATCCATTACATGTGCTGTTCCTCTAATCCCCAATACCTTACAGTATTTTGGTACCCCCCCCCCCCCATGACTTTTTTTCCACAGTAAAGTCTTTAATTATTGAGACTCAGAACGGGTATATTGGCAGAGGATACAATATGAAACAAGCTACTACTTTCATGGAGCTGTTATGGCATTGCAATACTCTGTGCCCATTGAGTAGAGGGAAGGGAAACAAAAATTCGGAATCTATTTTACCATTTATCATCAGGGTGGGGAGTGGTAAAGTTGGGGGGAGCGTTGGTGTGAAAAGGGAAAATAAAAAGTGGTGGGATGGAAGGGATATCAGAGTGGATGTTGGGGAGGAGACGAGACATTAATTGGAGGGAGACAGGGAGAGGAAGAGTGGTATGGAGGAGAGGGTGGTATGACGGCGGTAGGGGAGAAAGGTAAGCAGAGGTAAGAGCAAGGGGAGAGGTGGTGACAGGGCAGGTAGTGTAGGAGATGGAGCAGGTGGTGAGCACTAGGGTGAGGTGCAATGGATCAGGTGGGCACTGGGGTGAGGTGCAATGGATCAGATGGGCACTGGGGTGAGGTGCAATGGATCGGGTGGGCACTAGGATGAGGTGCAATGGATCAGGTGGGCATTAGGGTGAGGTGCAATGGATCAGGTGGGCACTGGGGTGAGGTGCAATTGATCAAGTGGGCACTAGGGTGAGGTGCAATGGATCGGGTGGGCACTAGGGTGAGGTGCAATGGATCAGTTAGGCACTAGGCTGAGGTTCAATGGATCAGGTGGGCACTAGGGTGAGGTGCAATGGATCAGGTGGGCACTGAAGTGAGATGCAATAGATTAGGTGGGCACAAGGCCAAGGTGCAATGGATCGGGTGGGCACTGGGGTGAGGTGCAATAGATCGGGTGGGCACTAGGGTGAGGTGCAATGGATCAGGTGGGCACTAGGCTGAGGTGCAATGGATCAGGTGGGCACTAGGCCGAGGTGCAATGGATCAGGTGGGCACTAGGCCAAGGTGCAAGCAATGGATCAGGTGGGAAGTGGGGTGAGGTGCAATGGATCGGGTAGGCACTAGGGTGAGGTGCAATGTATCAGGTGGGCACTGGGGTGAGGTGCAATGGATAGGGTGGGCACTAGGATGAGGTGCAATGGATCAGGTGGGCACTAGGGTGAGGTGCAATGGATCAGGTGGGAACTAGGGGGGGTGCAATGGACCAGGTGGGCACAGGGGTGAGGTGCATTGGATCAGGTGGGCACTAGGGGGAGGTGCAATGGATCAGGTGGGCACTAGGGGAAGGTGCAATGGATCGGGTGGGCACTAGCGTGAGGTGCAATGGATCAGGTGGGCACTAGGGGGAGGTGCAATGGATCGAGTGGGCACTAGGGGGAGGTGCAATGGATCAGGTGGGCACTAGGGTGAGGTGCAATGAATTAGGAATCTCCATGAAGAAAGGCTTTACCAGCTTCCGAGAACATAAAATCACTCCAATAAAACCATGTATTTTGGTATGTGTCATGTCTGTTTTGGGAGGAGAGAATGAGGTCCTTCATTTGCCTAATATCTTCTACTCTATGTAGCCATAAGAATAATGTGTGTGTGTGTGTGGGGGGGGGGGGTAACTCCATTTTAAGGGGAGGCAGGATTGTAAGGAGACAGGGGGAGAAAGGGTGGTATGGGAGAGAGGGCAGTATGAGGGGGTAGGGAAGAAAGGTAAGCAGAGGGAAGAGAAAGGGGAGATCTGGTGATGGGGTAGGGTATGGAGGAGATGGAGCGGGTGGTGAATGGAGTGGTGGGGGTGTGGGCTCAATCATGTGGGCACTAGGGTCTGGTGCAATAGATCAAGGATCTCCATAAAGAAGGGCTATACCAACTTCCAAGACATGGAATCAGTCCAATAAAACCATGTATTTTGGTCTGTGCTATGTTTGTTTTGGGAGAAGAGAACAAGGTCTTCCATTTGCCTAATATCTACTACTTTATGTAGCCACATACGGGTGTTTCTCCATTTCAAGGGAATGCAGGATTTTGGCAGCATTCCATGGGTGGCCAAGAATGGATTTCTTGTAAGTTTAATGGGGATGAAAAAATGGAGCAATAGGAAGGAGGCTGGGTCATTTGGAATGGGGAAATCAGTGATTTTTTGGGAGATTTCACTGACCTTCTTCCTGCATAATTACTTTAGTGTTTGAATTGAATTGCACGTTCACCTTCCACTGTGTGCTCAACAAACATTGTCCCTCTCTATTCTGTGTGCCTCGAATTTCCTAATTTCCTTCTCCGTACAATGACTTTCTGTAAAACACCAATGCTCCCCGTACGTTCTCAGTGTCTATGGAGTCCCACTCGTTCTGTATGCACAGTTTTTATACACTTTAAATTGCTCTGTGACACACTTTTCTCCTGTCTCCTTTGTTAATACCTTTTAATTTCTGCTGGATGGCATAGCGTGCTTTCCTCTCCTGATCCAGTTCATTACACAGGGTGTCTGGGGAAAAAAAAGGAGATGTTAGCTTCTCATGCTCAATGACAGGCTCAACCCTTTCCTCACCAGACGTGTTTCCAATACCACCAATCTCCTCCAGAACACAGTCATGCTTCTTACCGATTAACTGGGTAACATAACCAAACAATGGCTTCATCCCCTCAAAAAATAATAGTTTATTGAGAAATAATATACATTACAGAAGAATATACATTATTGAATAAAGGCATCACTACAAAGGATGATCTGACAGGTCAGGGATACAATTGTGGAGAACCAGTCTACTACAAGAAGCCAACACAATTGCTGAGGTATTACAACAGAATGTACATTTGTGTAGCATAACATATAGAACCCATGAATTCTTAAACCTAAGAAGATTTAATGAATAAATCCTGGCAGTTCCTGCCAGCTAAACTGATATTGCACAAGGTCGGAGGCTAGCAAACTTACATATCTCAAAAGTATGCATCAAAAAATACGATTTTATCATATTTCCCTGAGCAACCTCTATGCTTTCTGGCCCCCTCGTCACCTCCTTCCATGCTTACCTCCAGGACTTCCCCAGAACTTCTCCCACCCTTTGGAACTCCCTAGGGTACTCTGTTCACCTTTAGGCAAAAAACAATTTCTTCTGAGAAGCCTATGCCACCTCCATTTAACAAACTGAACTTTTCCTCTCTCCATCAACTCATCCCCCCTACAGTTATTACTTTTGTATCACTTGACCTGCTCTTTTAGATTGTAAGCTCTCACGAACAGGGCCCTTTAAACCCTGTTGTATTGAATTGTGTTGTAACTGTACCGACTTTATTTTGTAGAGCACTGTACAAACTGTTGGCACTATATACTGTGAATGGCAAATAATATTAATAATGTTCACATGTTGGTTTTTTAAAGTCCAAGGAGTCGTCTAGGAGCTTTACCCAATAGGAAACACGAGGCTGATTGGGCGATATGGGCTAATTTTTTCATACAAAGATTATCAAATATTAGTCCATTTCCAACCCGATTTATAATGATTCCCAATATTACATTGAAGGCTCAGCTAGTCATTGACTCATCTTGATATAATTCAGACTACATACAATTAAAGGCGCCAATTCTAAATCCAGCCATGAAGGCACGGAGGATGCTCCTATGGACAACCATTTGTAAATGGCTCGTCTTGATACAATCCAGACTACATAGAATGAAATGCGCCAATTCTAAATCCATTAATGAAGGTACGGAGGCTGCCGCTATGGACAACCAGCTGTTATTGACTTGTCTTGATTTAATTCAGACTACATACAATAAAAGGCACCAATTCTAAATCCAGCCATTAAGGCATGGAGGATGCTGCCATCAATGACCAGTTGATATTGACTCGCCTTGATATGATTTAGACCACCTATAATAAAAAGCGCCAATTCTAAAGCCAGACATAAAGGTGCAGAGGATGCCGCCATTGACAACCAGTTGTAATTGACTAGCTTTGATATAATTAAGGCTATAATAAAAGTCAACAATTCTATGTACAACCAGGAAGACATGGAGGACCCCGCTATGGTCAACCAGCTGTTATTGACCCATCTAGATACAATTCAGACTACTTACAATAAAAGGCGCCAGCTCTAAATTCAGCCATGAAGGCACAGAGGACACCGCTATGGACAACCATCTGCTATTGACTTGTCTTGATACAATCCAGTCCACATACCGATAAAGCACCAATTATAAATCCAACCATGAAGGCACGGAGGGTGCCACAATGGACAACCCTATGTTATTAACTTGTCTTAATAATATTCAGACTTTATATAATAAAAGGTGTCAATTCTAAATCTAGCCATGAAGGTGCAGAGGACGCTGCCATTGGCAACCTGTTGTCATTGACTAGCCTCAATAAAATTCAGAGTACATATAAAAAAAAGTCGCCAATTCTAAGTACAAACAGGAAAGCATGAAGGATGTCCCTATGGACAACCATTTGTGATGAACTCATCTTGATATAACTTAGCCTACATACAATAGAAGGCACCAATTTTATATCCAACCATGAAGGCACAGACGATGCCGCAATGGACAACAATTTGTATTTGACTTGTCTTGATATAAATTAGAATACATACAAGAAAGGTGCCAGATCTAAATCCAGCACCAATGAAGGTGCAGAGGATGCCGCCATTGACAACCAGTTGTCATTGACTAGCCTTGATATCATTCAGACTGTAATAAAAGTCAACCATTCTACGTACAACCAGGAAGGCATGGAGGACACTGCTATGGACAACAAATTGTTATTGACCTGTCTTGATACAATTCAGACTACATACAATAAAAGTCGCCAATTCTTAGTACAACCAGGAAAGCACGAAGGATAACGCTATGGACAACCATTTTTGATTAACTTATCTTGATATAACTCAGCCTACATACAATAAAAGGCACCAATTCTAAATCCAGTCATGAAGGAGCAGAGGACGCCACTAAGGACAACCATTTGTGATTAACTCATCTTGATATAATTCAGCCTACATACAATAAAAGGCACCAATTCTAAATCCAACCATGAAGGCTCGGAGGATGCCGCAATGGACAACAATTTGTTTTTGACTTGTCTTGATATAAATTAGACTACATACAAGAAAGGTGCCAGATCTAAATCCAGCCATGAAGATGCAGAGGATGCCGCCATTGACAACCAGTTGTCATTGACAAGCCTTGATATCATTCAGGCTATAATAAAAGTTGACCATTCTAAGTACAACCAGGAAGGCATGGAGGACACTGCTATGGACAAACAATTGTTATTGACCTGTCTTGATACAATTCAGACTACATACAATAAAAGTCGCCAATTCTAAGTACAACCAGAAAAGGATGACGCTTTGGACAACCATTTGTGATGGACTCATCTTGATATAATTCAGCCTACATACAATAAAAGGCACCAATTCTAAATCCAGCCATGAAGGAGCAGAGGACGCCACTAAGGACAACCATTTGTGTTGAACTCATCTTAATATCATTTAGACTAAACAGAATAGAAGTCGCCAATTCTAAGTACAACCAGGAAGGCACGGAGGAAGCCACCACGGAAACGACTGAGTTAAATGCAGAGTGCTCAGCGAGACAATGCAGCGCAGTTTGTTAGAAGTGAGTTACAGTAAGGACACTGCCTGTGATTTTGTGCTGGGAGGCAGATGGATACGAGCAGAATTAAACACAATCGCAGGCATTAACACGCAGGTAATTTTACGCCTCGATTTTTAATTTAGAAACCCATGCAAATTAGTGTGCAGAGGAGTTCAATCACTGTTTGGTAATGGTGCCTGCAAGGCCCAAGCGAGGCTTGTTTGCTATGTTTAGGCTAATCAGAGGATATTAAATAAGAAAAAATAATTGTTAAATTACCTTACATTTAAACCTAAGACGAAGGAGCTGATTGTAAACAGCCTCCGATGACGGTGGAACGGCTTACCTCTCACAATCTGCAGCTGCTGGACCATCTCCTCTCTGTAGGCCAACTCCCTCTTCATCTGGTCTTGGAAATTGTCTAGGAAGAGAGGCAGGAAATCAGCTCAACAGAAACAAATACCTTTACGGGTAAAAGACATCAGTGAAATGGGTGCAAGCTGACATTCGCCATGACCTGACTACCCCCCCAAGCAGCCAACAGAAGCTCCTACGGGGCCAAGCCTCAAGCAGTGACATTGTGAAGACAATAATCATGGCTCTCGTGTTAATCTCACCTATGGTATTAGCATGGTACGTCAATGTGTGATTGGGAACAGGCCACTGGAGACCTAATGCAAGGCTTTGACTTCACAGTTTCTGCATTTTAACTCCAAATTAATTACTTTCCTTCGCCTAAAGAACTATTGTTGTAACAAGAGCAACATGGTACTGGCTGTGCTGCCTGTGGGAGCCAGGGGGGATGAATGTACAACGGATGTCTGATCATGTATTCCCTTGTATTTCTAATCTGTTCTTGGCGGGTGACATCTTTGTGTTACAAAACTCAAGTGTGTTCTAAAGATACTGCAGCGGAAGAAGGTCAACCAGTGGCAAAAGCAAAGATGCCAAACTGTGACCCCCCTCCAACCCTGCCCGATGTGGGAGCCCTCGATTGTCTTCTGCAGTTGAGATCCCCGATACTGGCACCACAGCACCGCTTCTGTCTGTCTGACCATTGCGAGGTGCAACAAAAACAAAAATTGTTGGGTGGCCAGCTGGCACCCCTAGAAGGCCGGTGCCTGGTGCAAACCAAACCCCTCTACACCCCTCACACCCCTCAAAGTATGCCACTGGTGTAGACAATGGACCTCACCTCCGCAGACATCACTTCTTCTCTGCTCGGGCTCTTTCTGTCAGATAAGGAAGCCCCCAAAGGCAACAGGACATAAAGGATGGATGGGGTGAGAGCAGGCTCTCAGTTCTGTTAATTGTACTTGCCAGCTGCTGCTTTATCGTAACCCCCCAACACAAAGACTCTGCACCCAGGACAGCTGCCCTCCCTGCCCCTCCTCTCAACACAAAGACTCTGCCCCTACTGTCCCCTTCCCCCGATCCAAAAACTCTGTGCCTAGGACAGCTGCCCCAAGTGCCCCCTCCCCAAGACAAAGACTGTGCCAAGGATAGCTGCCCCTACTGTCCCCTCCCCCAACAATAACACATTGCATCCAGGACATCTGCCCGTACTGAACCCCCCCAACACAAAAACTCTACACTCAGGACAGCTACCCCTACTGCCCCCCCCCCCAACATAAAGACTCTGTGGCCAAGACAGCTGCCCCTACCGTCCCCTTCCCCCCAATGCAAAAACTCTGTGCCTAGGACAGCTCCTCCAAGTGCCCCTCCAAAACAAAGAATCTGTGCCAAGGATAGCTTCCCCTACTGCCCCCTCCACCAACACAAATACAAGACACTGCATCCAGGACAGCGGCCCCTACTGAACCCCCCAACACAAAGACTCTGCACCCAGGACAGCTACACCTACTGCCCCCTCCCCCAAACATAAAGACTTTAAGCCCAGGACAGTTGCCCCTACTACTCCCACCCAACACATAGATTCAGTGACCAGGACAGCTGTCCCTACTACCCCTACCCAACACATAGACTCAGTGACCAGGACAGCTGCCCCTACTACCCCTACCCAATACATAGACTCAGTGACCAGGACAGCGGCCCCTACTGAACCCCCCAACACAAAGACTCTGCACCCAGGACAGCTACCCCTACTGCCCCCTCCCTCAAACATAAAGACTTTGAGCCCAGGACAGTTGCCCCTACTACCCCCACCCAACACATAGATTCAGTGACCAGGACAGCTGCCCCTACTACCCCTACCCAACACATAGACTCAGTGACCAGGACAGCTGCCCCTACTACCCCTACCCAACACATAGACTCAGTGACCAGGACAGCTGCTCCAACTACCACCCCCCTCTCCAACCCAACACAAAGACTCTGTGAGAAAGGACAGCTGCCTCTCCTGCCCTCTCTCCATTAGTCCTGGCTCTAGCAATAGTTATATGGGTGTACTGCATATGTATGATAATGGGATGCCTACAGTGTATTATATTAAACCTGGATTGAATGGTGCAACCCAACTTAAAGGGGTTTTCCACTTTTAGCAAGAAGGTAGAACAAATGCTCTCTACTTTTTCTGGAAACTCTACAGAACACAATGGGATTCCAAGGCTAGTGGTCTGTCCAACAGTGAATACCTTCACAGACCCAAGGAGCCGGGGGAACAAACCGTCATTCTAAAATGCCCAACAAGTGAAAAGGTTAGACATGTAAGTTGCAATAGCTTACCTCTATGTAGTACCTCTATGTAGTAGGTGCTACTACTAGATATTAAATGCTTTCTGGGTATACTATGTGCTCCCTACTTGAACCTTGTACCTGTACCTGTACCCTGATACCCCACCCTGGCGTGGTCTAATCCTTTGCAACTCCAATTGTCTACTATTACTAAACTTTCAATAAAGGCAATTGAAGAAGAAAATATTAGACATTTCCTAGTATTTAGTATTAGATATTATTAACTATTTAGATTTGGATAAAATAACCATTGGTGTCCATGTTATGGAAATTTACACTGTCTAGCTGCCCTGATCACCAACGTCATAGGCAACAAAAATTTGGATAAATCCAAAATGTCGAGCAAGAAAAAAACAAAACTTCCAATAGGGACACTTGTTCTCGTGACCTTATTTAAGGCTTGGTTTACACCGGCAGCTGGGAAAGTGGTAAAAAATAGGGAGCTGAGCCACAGTATTACTGCCCCCCCCCCCCCCGACCACCCAGTCACAAGTTAACATGGCCATCACCCATGTTAGTACACACTGACATAGTTGCAGGTAGGGTTTTGGCAGGCAATACCGCCGCCAAACGCAATGCATTCAAGTGAAGAGGGCCCAAATTTGGACCAAACCTGCGCTCATCCTTACCCGGTAGACCACTTAATAAACGGTGACAAGCTAAAGCATTAAAAAAAAACCAAAAGCTTTATCATACAATTCATCCATAATAAATTCCTGCATTCCATAATTGAATAATCTATGTGGGATCAGTCCAGATCCGCATACAAAAAGCGGTCTAGCGGGAGATCCACGAATGCTGGAGACACAAGCACGGTCACCCGTGTCACCAGCAGGGCTATATACATTATACCTATTGGATATGTAAACTTATCAATAATATTATGGTGCCACGGATCTTATTGAAATAAATAAGAAATATAACGGGAAGTCCTGATGTAAAATACAGACAACCGTTAACAACCTCAAAGCACCTGTGTCCTATCGCTTGTGTGAAGACGATTCAGTGCTGGTAGGTATGATGAGTAGTGCCTATCATTTATCCAGTTTTCACACTGGGGCCGCCCGAGCGTTAGCGGTAAAACGCCGCTGTTTAAGCGGCACTTTTCGGCCACCAGCGGGGCGCTTTTAACCCCCCCCCGCTACCGGCCAAAGAAGGGGTTAATTAATAGTGCCCGTGTGGCGCCTGAAAAGCGATTTGGAAGCGCTTGCCATTCATTTCAACATTTAATCTGCAGGGCGTTTTGGGAACGCGTCAAGCAAGCGCACCACCCCAGTGTGAAATATCACACTGAAATGAATGGGAGGCGGTTTTCAAGCGATTTACAGGCACTATTTCTAGCGTTAAAACGCCTGAAATTCGCCTCAGTGTAAAAGGGGTAAAGGCTACGAACCTAAACCACAGCCCTCCGCATAAGTGATGGCTGATAACACAGAGCATTTGGGATTGCATTAAAGTGGTTGTAAACCTCTGAAATGAAAAATGAACAAAACACATCCTTCTATAATGTGTACTTGCCTCAACCCAAAGCACCGAGTGTGATTTCTGTCTCCTGCTCACTCATTACCTTGCTATCTGCATGACTCAGTTTTTTTTTTTTTGGTGCCCCGTGCGAGGATCGAAGACTCACTTTTGACAGTTTATGGCAGTGATCATCAACTCCTGTCCTCAGGCCCACTAAAAGCCAAGATAACTGAAATACATCACAGGTGATATCATTTGCTGCTCAGTGATTGCAGTATTCTAGTCCTGCATCTCCCCCCAAGGTAATATATAAAACCTGGCCTGTTAGTGGGCCCTGAGAACGGGGTTGATGACCACTGGTTTATGGGACACCATGCAATCCCGGCCGGGAGACAGCATCGCTCCCTTTGCAGCACACAGCAAGTGATTTAGGGCACTTTTACACTGAGGCTGTGGGCGGCGGTAGCGGTAAAGCGCCGCTAGTTTTAGCGGTGCTTTACCGCTGTTTAAGCGGCGCTTTGCTGCTGCTAGCGGTGTGCTTTTAAGCCCCCCCCCCCGAAGGGCTTAAAAGCTCCCGCAAAGCGCCACTGACGATACGCTTTGGTAGCGCTGCCCATTGATTTCAACGGGCAGGGGCAGTTTAGGAGCGGTGCATACAGCGCTCCCGCACCGCCCCAAAGAAGACTTTTTTCTAGCCCTGCAAGCGCACCGTTCCAGTGGGGAAGCACTCGGCCTTTCACAAGGGTATTCAAAGGAGAGGCGCTTCACAGGCGCTATTTTTAGCGCTAAAACGCCTGTAAAGTGCCTTCAGTGTGAAAGGAGCCTAACAGCCTCAGCTATGCATGTTTCTGTGCTTGTGTGGGTATAATGGGGGTGTGTCTATTCCCTCCGCTCAGGTCTCAGATTACACTTAGCTCCCTAATCTATGCTATGCAGTGTATGCCATCAGATCCCTGCCCCCATGCCTTCTGGAGCTCAGAAAGGCTGTATCAATTCTGTACTTTGAGCTGGATGTTGGGAAGAGAGGGCTGCAGATAAACAGATACAACTTACTGTATGTAGGAGGATTTGTTTCATCTCAGTTTATCACTGAGGGCAGTCACTCCACTGGGTATATGTAAGGGTCTACAACCACTTTAAAGCACCTGTGTCATACCAAGTGTGAGAATACCTACCAATGCTGGTAGGTATGATGTTATGAGAAGTGCTATCATTAAAAGACTACAAACCTAAACCACAGCCCTCCGAATCAGTGATGATAACTGAGACCAAGTTTAGCTCCCCAGCAAAAAAGTGTCCGATAACACAGAACCATTAAGTTTGCGTTAACAACAACGAGACAGTCACTTGAGTATTTAGGGCAATTATAACAGTGACTCCGATCCCTCCCCTAGCAAGGTGTACCCACCAATCCACTCACTGCCTGCTACAGAAGCCCGCCCCTCTGTAAACTCTGGTGTCAGGGCTCACTAGATTGGATGATATCATTGCCCCACCCACGTGACAGTGTTCGGGTCTGACGATTGGCTGCTCAAAGCAGAGCACTGTCAGTTGGAGGAGGGGCCAGGACAAAAGGCGGGCAGGAGGGGTGGCTGGGGATTTTGGGGAGGTTGTGCTAGAATGGGTGATTTGCAATAAGAAAGTGGATTTCCGTTAGGAAAAGTGATTTGGAAAGGGGGGGGGGGGGGTATTTGTGCTAGTAGGGATGATTGAAGGTATTTGTGCTAGGAGGGGGAAATTTGGGGTAGAGGATTAGTACTAGAAGAGGAGATGGGGGTAGGGCTTTGTGCTAGGAGGGGGGAGTTGGGGAGGGAGAGGATTTGAGATGGGGAACCGGGACATGTACTGGAAGAGGGGGAATTATTTTGGGGGGAGAATTTTGGCTTGCAAAAGGAATTTATGCTTAGGGGATGCAGTGCCCTGAAAAAGTATTCATACCCCTTGAAATTTCCCACATTTTGCCATGTTACAACCAAAAACATAAATGTATTTTATTGGGATTTTACGTGATAGACCAACACAAAGTGGCACATAATTGTGAAGTGGAAGGGAAATGAGAAATGGTTTTCCAAATTATTTACAAATAAATATGTGAAAAGTGTGTGGGGTACATTTGTATGGCGCCCCCCGGAGTCAATACTTTGTAGAACCGCCTTGCACTGCACTTACAGCTGCAAGTCTTTTTGGGGATGTCTCTACCAGCTTTGCTCATCTAGAGAGGACATTTCTGCCCATTCTTCTTTGCAAAATATCTCAAGCTCTGTCAGATTGGATGGAGAGCGTCTGTGAACAGCAATTTTCAAGTCTTGCTACAGATTCTCAATGTGATTTAGGTCTGGACTGTGACTGGACCATTCTAACACATGAATATGCTTTGATCTAAACCATTCCATTGTAGCTCTGGCTGTGTGTTTCGGGTCGTTGTCCTGCTGGAAGGTGAACCTCCACCACAGTCTCAAGTCTTTTGCAGACTCTAACAGGTTTTCTTCTAAGATTGTCCTGTATTTGGCTCCATCCATCTTCCCATCAACTCTGACCAGCTTCCCTGTCCCTGCTGAAGAAAAGCATCCCCACCACATGATGCTGCCACCACCATGTTTCACGGTGGGGATGGTGTGTTCAGGGTGATGTGCAGTGTTAGTTTTCCCCCCACACATAGAGTTTTTCTTTTAGGCTAAAAAGTTAAATTTTGGTCTCATCTGACCAGATCACCTTCTTCCACATGTTTGCTGTGTCCCCCACATGGCTTCTCACAAACTACAAACAGGACTTCTTATGACTTTCTTTCACCAATGTCTTTCTTCTTGTCACTCTTCCATAAAGGGCAGATTTGTGGAGAACACGACTAATAGTTGTCCTGTGGACAGATTCTCCCACCTGAGCTGTGGATCTCTGCAGCTCCTCCAGAGTTACCATGGACCTCTTGGCTCTTCTCTGATGAATGCTCTCCTTGCCGGGCCGGTCAGTTTAGGTGGACGGTCATGTCTTGGTGGGTTTGCAGTTGTGCCATACTCTTTCCATTTTCGGATGATGGATTAAACAGAGCTCCGTGAGATGTTCAAAGCTTGGGATATTTTTTTTATAACCTAACCCTGCTTTAAACTTCTCCACAACTTCATCCCTGATCTGTCTGGTGTGTTCCTTGGCCTTCGTGATGCTGTTTGTTCACTAAGGTTCTCTAACACACCTATGAGGGCTTCACAGAACAGCTGTATTTATACTTAGATTAAATTACACACAGGTGGACTCTATTTACTAAATTAGGTGACTTCTGAAGACGATTGGTTCCACTAGATTTTAGTTAGGGGTATCGGAGTAAAGGGGGCTGAATACAAATGCCCCCCTCACACTTTTCACATATTTATTTGTAAAAAAAATGTTGAAAACCATTTATCATTTTCCTTCCACTTCACAATTATGTGTCACTTTGTGTTGGTCTATCACATAAAATCCCAATAAAATACATTTACGTTTTTGGTTGTAACAAGACAAAATGTGGGAAATTTCAAGGGGTATGAAAAGTATGAAGATTAGTGTTCAAATTCTTTTTGGGGGGATTTTCGCTGACACATAATGCTCATACATTTGGGGGGGGGGGGGGGTCACCGTTTGGAATCTTTGCCCTGGGCACTATATGACCACCAGGGGGGGTCACATGCACCTCCATACCTAAAAAAAAACCCGCTCCCTGGAAGAAAGGAGTGGGGAAGCAGCATGGAGCGCAGGCAGGCAAATATATTATTGTGCATGGCAATAGTGGCTCTTCTACAAAATGGTATTGACTATTTGACACTTAATAAAATATTTTATATAAAACTTTATTGACTTAAGGCAAGCTCTTGGAGAAAGGGATATTCCATAATACCTAATTCAAAGCTGACCTCCAGGTATGATGTGTATTGTATAGGTATAGTGGTCCAGCTTGGCACAATGTAAGGATGGATATCTCATACCTGAAGGACCCCTGCTGGAAGCTGACAATCACTGTAGTAGTCGGCGCTACTACAGTGATAGCTGTGATCTTCTGGGTCCTGTGCTGAGCAGCTGGCCCACTGCACACGGATTATAGAAGTCACTCTCTGATTGGATGAAGTGGAGGTCATGACATGCGAAAGGGCAACTACTTTGGCACAGGACCCTGGCTGCAGTAGCATAAACTACTACAGTGGTTGTAGTCTTTCCACTGGCTCTACATACTTCATTGTGCCAAGATTGACCAATACAACTATGCAATATAAAAAGGAAAAAAATCTGCCATGCAAATGTCTCAAGTATTCGCACAGCTTTCACCAATATTCACCCTAATTTGTGATCACTAGCTCCACCTAGTGGCCATAATATAGTAATTTCATGAAGTACCCCGATCAGGAAAATGCTACAGTTTGGCCACTAGATGGAGCTGATAATCACTGTAATCAATGTATAATAATTATCGGGAAGGCTCCCTGGCAGGTGGCTAACGAGAGATCCACAAACACACACACACATACAAACACACACACATACAAACACGCACACACATACAATGAATGACACATGCACATGACAGTGTAGAATGGGGAAGCAAGAAAAACAAAGAAATGCAAAGGTATGAGTGTGCATAGGTGTGATGAATGCGGGTATTAAAGTGCAACCCCAGCTGTATTTTTTTTTCTCAGTTTTGGATAGAGTGGGGCTTTTATTCTTTCCTGCGTCGTTGTTGGGGAGATTCCTTTGTCACTTCCTGTAGCCGGTGGCGCAACAGGAAGTAAGGGCATTGTCCCCAGTGAGAGACTTACCCTCACCTCCTGCTGCTGTGACAATGCAGTGGGAGCACAGACAACAAAACAGAGGATTTTTCAACCCTTTCCCCCACTCTTTCCAAAATTTTTGTTAAAAAAAAAAAAAAAAAATCGGCTAGAGTTTCACTTTAAGATCCAGCAATGGTTTTTGCAGTGAGCTAAATACCTTTTAGACTTTGAAATTCCCGTTCTAGCTTTTTCCTTAAATCCATCTGCTCCATTAAAAGCTTCTGCAGCTCATCTGTGGAAAAGAATCCGTCAGTGAGGAAGTTTTTTTCCATATAACACATGCACTCCCTGAAATCATCAACCTGAAGTGTCAGCTCTGCGGTACAGGGTAGGTGGGGCCTGCTTCATATGGCAATTTACAGTGCCAAAGGGGGTCATAACCCTCAACAACCACCAAAAAAATATTCTTCATTGTCATGACGGATAAAATCTGATTGGTTGCTGTAGGTTCCGTAGGTTCTGTATGTCCCTTCCCTGGTTAATAAGCGTTGCTCTTTAAATAATTATAAAGTTTTTAAAGCAAACTTGGGAGCCGTTTTTAGTGTTTTAGCTCATTTTTAGTGTCTACAATTTAATTTTTTTTTTGGAGTGTCACAAAATTGGCAAAAAAATGGGTGAACTTTAACACCCACATACCATGCATATGCGTCAATGGACGGCTGGGGTTTCTGTGAAGAGAGCACACTATCAAAGACAGCTACCGTCCTCCATTAATAACCAACAGGTCCAGGTCCCTATCATGTGACCACTGTGACAGCCAATCACAGTGGTCACATGAGCGGGCAGACCCCCCCCCCCCCCGGAGTTATAGCCCTTTAACTGGATGCCAGGGCTGGGTTGCCTTTAAGGGATGCCAGGGTTGGGCTGGAAGGGGTCAATAAAGTTTATGCAATACAGCTGAGCTGCGGTACATTGACAAGCAGTGCAGTGCTCTGTGTTGTGGTGTGAACATGACACATAGAGAACAATTGTTTTTGATGTGCCCTAGTGGAGATCTGTGTTGTGCAGAACAGGGCAGGACACCGCATAGTGTGGAGGAACCCTTAGTCCTGCCTAACAGCACAGTATAAGATGCCAGCTGTTACCTTTGTAGGCCAAAAAAAAACCTTCTCTGTGTGCCTCTCAAAAAACCAGTGCCTCTCCAAAACTAGAGCCTCTCAAAAACCAGTGCCAATCAAAAATCAATGCCTAGCCAAAACCAGTGCCGCTCCAAAACCAATGCCATTCCAAAACCAACGTCTATCCAAAACCATTGCCTTTCCAGAACCAGAGCCCCTCAAAAACCAGTGCCACTCCAAAACCGCTGCTTTTCCAGAATCAGTGTCACTTCAAAGCCCATGTCTATCCAAACCCAGTGCCCCTTCAAAACCAAAGCCTCTCAAAAACCAGTGCCACTCCAAAACCATTGCCACTCCAGAACCAAAGCTTCTCAAAAACCAGTGCCTCTCCAAAAGCAATGTCTATGCAGAACCAGTGCAACTCAAGAAACAGAGCCTATCCAAAACCAATGTCTATCCAAAACCAGTGCCTTTCCAGATCCAGACCCTCTCAAAAACCAGTGCCACTCCAAAACCAATGCCTATCCAAAACCACTGCTTTTCCAGAATCAGTGTCACTTCAAAACCCATGTCTATCCAAAACCAGTGCATTTCCAGAACCAGAGCCTCTCAAAAGCCAGTGCCACTCCAAAACCAGTGCTTTTCCAGAACCAGGATCACTTCAAAACCAGTTTCTCTCCAAAACTGGAGCCTCTCAAAAAGCAGTGCCTGCCCAAAACCAGTGGCGCTCCAAAACCAATGCCATTCCAAAACCAATGTCTATCCAAAACCAGTGCCTTCCCAGAACCAGAGCCTCTCAAAAACTAGTGCCACTCCAAAATAAGTGCCACTCCAAAACCAGTGCCACTCCAAAACCAATGCCTATCCAAAACCACTGCTTTTCCAGAACCAGAGCCTCTCAAAAACCAGTGCCATTTCAAAACCAGTGCCACTCCAAAACCAGTGTCTTTCCAAAACCACTGCTTTTCCAGAATCAGTGTCACTTCAAAACCTATGTCTATCCAAAACCAGTGCCTTTCCAGAACCAGAGCCTCTCAAAAGCCAGTGCCACTCCAAAACCAGAGCCTCTCAAAAACTAGTGTCACTCCAAAACCATTGCCACTCCAGAACCAAAGCTTCTCAAAAACCAGTGCCACTCCAGAACCAGAGCCTTTCAAAAGCCAGTGCCACTTCAAAAACCAGTACCTTTCTAGAACCAGTGTCATTCCAAAGCCAATGCCTACCCAAAACCAGTGCCACTTCAGAACCAGAGCCTCTTTCATAAAACAGTGCCACTCCAAAACCATTGCTACTCCAGTACCAAAGCCTGGAGTGGCACTCAAAAACCAGTGTCTCTCCAAAACCAATGCCTATCCAGAGTCTTTCTAAAACAGGTGTCACTCCAAAACCAATTACTAGAGTCTTGATTTTCCTGACCCCAGGCCCGAACCCCACTAACTAACCAAAAAGAGAGCCATTTTTTGACATTGAGGCATAATTATTGCACAGAGGGCTGGCAGAAGAATGGACTTGGCTATTATGTTAGGTAAAACACTGAGTAGGTATGAGGTGCTGGACAATCTTTTATTCGTCAAAGGAAATGAGGTGGCAAGATTTTACTAAATGACCTTGGCAGCTCTACAACAAGGCAAGAGGTCCCCTAGGTAAAAGTGTCTGCCTGAAATGAGGAATTCACATGAAAACTGAAAAAAAGCACAAAAACCCAATAACAGAAAAATAAGTAGAAGCCAATCAATTTTGGGGGTCAGCAAATCCCCCTTTATCAGGGCTGAAACAAAATACATCAATAGTTAGGGAATCAAATTCATGCAGAAAAAGAAAAGAAAATGGTTTCATAAACCAATACAATGTAATATTTAATAAAATGCATCTCTAAAACCAATAAAAGAAGATATCTATATATGAGGGTTCTTCAAAAAAATGTACGCACTTTTTTAAACTCTTTTTATTAAGAATTTACATCACTTTTCTACATAGTCACCTTCCCTTGCGATGCATTTTTCCCAGAGTCGTACCAACTCTCAGGCATGACATTTGTGAGGTCAGGCACTGATGTTGGACGAGAAGGCCTGGCTCGCAGTCTCCACTCGAATTCATCCCAAAGATGTTCTATCAGGTTGGGGTGAAGGCCAGTCAAGTTCCTCCACCCCAAACTCGCTCATCTATGTCTTTATGGACCTTGCTTTGTGCACTGGTGCAAATCATTTGGTGGAGGGGGGGGGATTATGGTGTGGGGGTTGTTTTTCAGGGGTTGGGCTTGGCCCCTTAGTTCCAGTGAAGGAAACTTTTATACCAAGACATATTGGACAATTTCTTGCGCCCAACTTTGTAGGAACAGTTTGGGGATGCCCCCTTCCTGTTCCAACATGACTGCGCACCAGTGCACCATGCAAGGTCCATAAACACATGGATGAGCGAGTTTGGGGTGGAATAACTTGACTGGCCTGCACAGAGTCCTGACCTCAACCCGATAGAACACCTTTGGGATGAATTAGAGTGGAGACTGAGAGCCAGGCCTTCCTCGTCCAACATCAGTGCCTGACCTCACAAATGAGCTTCTGGAAGAATGGTCAAACATTCCCATAGACACACTGCTAAACCTTGTGGACGGCCTTCCCAGAAGAGTTGAAGCTGCTATAGCTGCAAAGGGCGGACCAACTCAATATTGAACCCTACGGACTAAGACTGGGATGCCATTAAAGTTCATATGCGTGTAAAGGTCCCAATACTTTTGGTAATATAGTGTATATATTGCCAGTTTAATGTCAATTTTGAAACTTTGTAACTTTGCTACTTTTGATGAATGCTGTTGTCACCTTGCATTTATATATATATACACTGTATATTTTGGTCTTAGAGATGTATTTTATGAAATATCACATGGTATGTGTTTAAGAACACCTTTCTTTTATTCTAATTAATATTTTTTTGTATTTATCACATGTATGATGAACTTGATTCCTTTGACTAGGTATTGAAGCATTTCGTTCCAGCTCGACTGATGGGAGATTAGGTGGCCCCCGAACTGCATTGGATTCTGCCCATTCTTCTGTTACAGAGTTTTTGGAAATAAAGCATCTTGGACTCACAAAACCTTTTTGCCTTTTTTTTCAGCTCCTATTATGTCAGGTAAGTCAGAGCTCTAGTAACCAGTGAGCGAGGTAACCTATAACCTACAGTTGTGATTGTTCCATTGAGTTGATGGATGTGATTGGTGCGAGACTGCTTTTATCTGTTTGGTTGTTTTTTAGAAGAAAATATGATTGAAATGATTGAAATAGCTGAAAACTGTCCTATGCATGACCATCATAAGACAAAACCTGCTCTATCATAAGACTCCTGTGCAACATAAGGTCAAATAAACACATGTAATCTAGATGTTTCCATAAAAGCTTATGGCCATTAGGGATGAGCCGAACACCCCCCCGGTTCGGTTCGCACCAGAACATACCGAACAGGCAAAACATTTGGCAGAACATACGACCACCATTCAAGTCTATGGGACATGAACACGAAATCAAAAGTGCTCATTTTAAAGGTGACCCCGCCCCCCTCTGAGGCCTCAGAGGGGGGCAGGGTCACCCGTTTACGACACCGGGTGGCCCCGCCCTCAGCTATATAAGAGCTGTCACAGAGAAGAAGCGTCAGTCGGCGGGAGCCTCCCATGGAGCGGCGTGAATTTACATTGCGGAACATTTTAATTTTTTATTTTTTAATACAGGACTTGTCCCAAGCTGTCTCTTGTCTTTTTTACCATTTATGACACTTTTTTTTGTGAAATGGTAGGGGTACAATGTACCCCATTACCAATTCACATAGGGGGGAGGCTGGGATCTGGGGTTCCCCTTGTTAAAGGGGGCTTCCAGATTCCGATAAGCACCCCGCCTGCATACCATCACAACCACCAGGCAAGGGTTGTGGGGATGAGGCCCTTGTCCCCATCAACATGGGGACAAGGTGCTTTGGGGCTCAGACCCCAAAGCACCCTCCCCATGTTGAGGGCATGTGGTACGGTTCAGGAGGGGGGCCCTCTCTCGTCCCTCCCTCTTTTCCTGCGGCCTGCCAGGTTGTGTGCTCGGATAAAAGTCTAGTATGGATTTTGGGGGGACCCCTACACCATTTTTTTTTATTTTGACGCAGGGTTCCCCTTAAAATCCATACCAGACATGTCTGGTATGGATTTTGGGGGGGACCCCTATGCCATTTTTTTTAAAATTTGGCGCATGGTTCCCCTTAATTTCCATATCAGACCTGAAGGGCTTTGTATGGATTTTAGGGGGACCCCACGCAATTTTTTCAAATTTTTGGTTCGGGGTTCCCCTTAATATTCATACTAGACCCAAAGGGCCTGGTAATGGAGGGGGGGGGATCCCATGCTCTTTTTCTCAATCAGTTTTATCTATATTGCCGAGACCCGACAATACATTACAGCCGCGAGCAGTTTTAAATGACATTTTCTTTCTTTAGAAATGTCATTTTGCTCTCGGACTGTTCTAAACACAGGAAAAATGTGCCACTTTACAGGCATACTATAGACACCCCCCAGGCACAATATTTAAAGGAATATTTCATTTTTATTGTTTCACTTTAAGCATTAAAAAAAATCACTGCTCCCAACATTTTTTGCATTGATGCATGTCCCCTGGGGCAGGACCCGGGTCCCCAAACACTTTTTATGACAATAACTTGCATATAAGACTTAAAAATGAGCACTTTTGATTGTTCATGTTAATGTCCCATAGACTTTAACGGTGTTCCGGCGGCTTTCGAATTTGCAGAGAACACCGCATATTATTCGCTGTTCGGCGAACACCCGATGTTCGACTCAAACAACGGGCTCAACCCAAATGTCCATATCTAAGCGATGTTTAAATCTGGCCTTCCAGACCCTTCTTCACGGTCCCACAGGTCCCACAAAGTCTAGTCGTATTATGCCTGGAATGTTAAACCTGACCCCCAGGTATGCTGTGTATTGTATAGTTCTATTGGTCCAGTATGGCACAATGTAAGTCTGTATATCTTATACCTGAGGGGCCATTGGGGATGCGGACAATCACTGTAGTAGTCGGCGCTACTACAGTTACACCATGATCCTCCAGGTCCTGTGCCAAGCAGGTGCCCCACCGCACACTGATCACAGGGGGGCACTCACCCCATTCATATAACACCTTGTATTTTTTCAATCAATAAAAGTTGTCTAAGTTGGACAAGGTTGAGATCGTGACAACACCGCCCCTTTTTTCCACTTCATCCAATTAGAGCAGGGGTCTCAAACTGGTGGCCCTCCAGCTGTTGCAAAACTACAAGTCCCATCATGCCTCCGCCTGTGGGAGTCATGCTTGCAACTGTCAGCCTTGCAATGCCTCATGGGACTTGTCCTTTCGCAACAGGTGGAGGGCCAACAGTTTGAGACCACTGAATTAGAGAATGCCTTGTATTAACTGAAAAAAGTACAAGGCATTCTATGAATGATGACTGTGCCAAGTGAGCGCCACCCTGTGGTCATGGCTATCGTGTAGCGCCAACTACTGTACAAAAAAAGGTAAGCCACCCCCCCCCCCCACCTATAACTGGCCCTTACAGCAAGGAGCATTGGAGGGCAACATATGTTAGAAAAAGGTCAAGGAAAGTTCCAAGCTCACTTACCGACCAGCCTGTGGACAACCAAATTATCTTGTCTAACAGTATGCGTTAAAAACAAAGGGTTTAGTCTTCACACATTTGCAAATACATGCGTAAGCTACAGAGCCCCGCCAAGGCACCCTGGTATCTGGTATCAGGCTGGTCAGTAAGTGAGCTTGGATTTTTTCCTTGGCCTTTTTTCTAACGCCAACTACTAGAGGGATTGTCAGCTTCCCCAGTGGGGCCTCAGGTATGAGATACACATAGTGACCCATATACAAAGAAATCTAAAAGTGCTACAAAGCCTCCCCTGCAGTCCAAAGCACAGATCGAGTAAGTAAGCTATGAAGATCATACCATGAGGTCCATTTGAACAAATTCTTAAGGCATTTGCACAGCTGTCACGAATAATTGCTGTAATTCGTGTAATGTGTCTACTTTCTATAATTATCAGCTCCCATCTAGTGGCCATAATAAGACATCTTCCTAAAAGCACCCTGATCAGGAAAATATTGCATCATCGCCACTAGGTGGAGTGGATGATCATAGGAATGTCAATGACTGATATGCCGCGTACACACGGTCGGACTTTTCGTCTACAAAAGTCCAACGGACGCTGACGGACTAAAGCTGGCTGGTAATCCGATCGTGTGTGGGCTTCTCCGGACTTTCAACGTACTTTTTTAGCCTCAAATCCGACGTACTTTAGATTTGAAACATGCTTCAAATCTTTACGTCGTAACTACGACGGACCCCGAAATCCGCTCGTCTGTGTGCTAGTCCGACGGACAAAAAGCCACGCTAGGGCACCTATTGGCTACTGGCTATGAACTTCCTTATTTTAGTCCGGTGTACGTCATCACGTACGAATCCGTCGGACTTTTGTGTGGTCGTGTGTAGGCAAGTCCGTTCGTTAGAAAGTATGCCGCAAGTTCGCCGCAAGTCCGCCGAAAGTCTGCCGGAAGTCTGTCGGACAGGCTGTCTGACTTTTGTAGACGAAAAGTCCGACCGTGTGTACGCGGCAATACAGTTTGTAGCTCATCAATGTGTTATTCCAGGACACGGAAATCAAAAATTCTCTCTCCTGTGCAGATCTCCTGATGAATGGAGATGAATATAAAAAAAAATGATAATAAAGTGATAATAAGTGTTGTAAAAATGAAATAAAAGTTGACAAGATTCCCTTCCAGCTGTTCTATTATCTGTCTGTATGTTTTCTGTGATAATTGTAAGAAACCATTACCTACTGAACGAATGTACCGTGCAGAAGTAGAAATGCCGATGTTTTACACAAATAAACAAATGACCTTGAAATAGAAGGCTAGTGGTGAATGTAGAGCTTGCAAAGATCGTTTCCAGGCACACAACAATCGTAGCTCACAAATATCATTAAAGGGAACCTATACTGAAAAATGGGTCAGCCATTGAGGACCAGCTCCCACAATGCCAGCTGTCTGGTTGTCTCTGGCTTTAAAGAAGAACTTGTTACATTTTAAATTTTTTATCTAATCCTGAAGAGGACCATGTGTATATTGCACTTGATCCCGTTCAGATCTGTGGATTAAAAGCCCCTCTTTTGCTGGGTGTAGCTCATTCCCCCATTCCTAAACCTAAATTATGGGCGTTCCTGTGGGGGGGGGGGGGGGGAGGTACAGCCAGCACTGAGCCACCTCCCTCTCTCTTAAAGAAGAACTCTCAATAAATAGTTTTAACTTTTATTTAATCCTGAAGGGGACTGAGTGCATGTTGTACTTGGTCCCTTTTAGATCTGTGGATCTGTAGCCCCATTGGGGATTTAAAACCTGTCGTTTGCCAGCTGTCGCTCTACCTTATTCTTAAACCCAAATTATGGGCGTTCATGTGTGGGGGAGGTACAGCTGGCACTGAGCCACTGCTCCGTCTCTTACAGAACTTTCATTACATTTTTTTTTAACTTTTATTTAATCCTGAAGGGGACTGAGTGCATTAAGTACTTGGTCACATCCGGATCAGTGGCCCCCATTGGGGGGATTAAAAGCCCCTCCTTTGCTGGCTGTAGCTACACCCTGTTCTTAAAGCCAAATTATAGGCCTTCTTGTGGGATGGCGGTATACCTAGCACTGAGCCCCCATCACCTCTCTCTAATCTGACTGTTCTTTTAATATTAGGAATAAATGATCAGTGTTGCCCCATCAATAGCAAAAGAGCCCTAAACTCTGCGGCTCTGTGTGATCTATCTGGCGGTGCTTGTACACATACACAGCCTCCAGTCGATAGATCTCATAGCCCTTCAGCAATAAGCGATCTTTTAATCCAGGGGCCTCCAAACTGCGGCCCTCCAGTTGTTCAGGAACTACTATTCCCATCATGCCTGGACTTGTCTGTGAATGTCAGAGTTTTACCATGCCTCGTGGGATGTGTAGTTCCGCAACAGCTGGAGGGCCGTAGTTTGAAGATCCCTGTATAAATCTAGTCCTAAATTGGGCCACTGAATCAAACAGGACCAAGTGCTATATGCACTTGGTCCTTCTCGAGAATAAACGTTTCCAAAATTTAATGAGAGTGTTCTTTAAGAGAGGAGGCGGGGGCTCACTGCTGGTACTACCTCCCCCTACAGGAATGCTCATAATTTGGGCTTACCTATGGGGTGAAGCTACAGTCAGCAAAAAACTTTTAATCCTCAATGGGGCTACTTAATCGAACAGGAACAAGTGCTATATGCACTTGTTCCCTCTCGAGATGAAATAAAAGTTTACAAAATTTATTGATATATGCACTTGGTCCCTCTCGAGAGTAAATAAAAGATTACAAAAAAATAATGAGAGTGTTCTTTAAGAGAGGAGTTGGGCGCTTAGTGCTGGCAGTTCCTACAGCCAGCTCTGGGCTCCCACCTCCTCTCTTAAAGAACACTCTCATTATTTTTTGTAATCTTTTATTTACTCTCGAGAGGGACCAAGTGCATATAGCACTTATTCCTGTTCGATTAAGCGGCACCATTTAGGATTAAAAGTCTTTACTGACTGTAGCTCCACCCCATACGTAAGCCCAAATTATGAGCATTCCTGTAGGGCAGTGGTTTTTAACCTCAGTCCTCAAGTACCCCCAACGGGCCATGTTTTGGGAACTTCCCTTAGATAAAATAGCTCTTATCAATACCATGTCATTGATTTTGACTTAAAGCAGCTGTGCAAAATAAAGGAAAACCTGAAAACATGGGCTGTTGGGGGCAGTGGCGTCTCCAGCTTTCATATTTAGGGGGGACACATGGGGGGGACAGAGACAAAAGTAGGGGGGCCAACTATAAAAATGTATACATATATACCGGTATATATATATATATATATATATATATATATATATATATATATATACACACACACATACAGTACCTTGAAAAAGTATTCACACCACATTTTGTCTTGTTACAACCAAAAATGTAAATGTATTTTATTGGGATTTTATGTGATAGACCAACACAAAGTGGCACATAATTGTGAAGTGGAAGGAAAATGATAAATGGTTTTCAAAATTGGCACCTGGGGCAGATCCTATATCTGGCATCCCTCCCCCCAGGCGGACAGGTAGCACACCATACGTCAAGTGATGTTAGGGTAGTATACTGGCAGATTGGGGTGATATAGTGCTAGTTTAGGGTGATGTAGTGCCAGGTTAGGGTAATATACAATAGTGCCGGGTTAGGTGGTAGTGCCAGGTTTGGTGATATACAATAGTGCCAGGTTAGGTGGCAGTGCCAGGTTAGGTGGTAGTGGCAGGCTAGGTGGTAGTGCCAGGTTAGGTGATATACAATAGTGCCAGGTTAGGTGGTAGTGCCAGTTTAGGTGATATACAATAGTGCCAGGTTAGGTGGCAGTGCCAGGTTAGGTGGTAGTGCCAGGTAAAGTGATAGTGCCAGGTAGGGTGGTAGTGCCAGGTAGGGTGGCAGTGCCAGGTAGGGTGGTAGCGCCAGGTTAGGTATTAGTGACAGGTTAGGGTGGTAGTGTCAGGTTAGGGTGGTAGTGCCAGGTTAGGTAATAGCTCCAGGTAGGGTGGTAGTGCCAGGTTACGGTGGTAGTGCCAGGTTAGGTAATAGTGGCAGGTTAGGGTGGTAGTGCCAGAGTAAATACATGACAACATGAATAGATAAGTGTCCTGTTCCCCTCTCCCTCCATCATCTGCACTAAAAGCATGAATCTATGACTGTCCCTGCTGCTGCAGAACCTCCTTCTCCCCCTCCCCGAAGTAAACATAAAGAAAAAAAAACTCACATGGGTGCTGGCAATCTGAGGATTGATTCTGGCTTCTTCTTCCTGGAACTGTAATCAAAATGTGGCGGGTGGGAGGGGAAGAGGGAGGGGCTGCAGCACGGCCAAAGCATTGCAGCCTCACCGTGCCCATCATTGCCGCCTTACTGTGCCCATCATTTCCACCTTACTGTGCCCTTATTGCAGCCTCACCATGCCCTCATTGTAGCCTCACCATGCCCATCTCATTGCCACCTTACTGTGCCCTCATTGCAGCCTCACCGTGCCCTCATTGCAGCCTCACCATGCCCAACTCATTGCCACCTTACTGTGCCCTCATTGCAGCCTCACCGTGCCCTCATTGCAGCCTTACTGTGCCCATCATTGCCGCCTTACTGTGCCCATCATTGCTGCCTTACTGTGCCCTCATTGCAGCCTCACCGTGCCCTCATTGCAGCCTTACTGTGCCCATCATTGCCGCCTTACTATGCCCATCATTGCCGCCCAACTGTGCCCTCATTGCAGCCTCAGCGCGCCCTCATTGCAGCCCTACTGTGCCCATCATTGTCGCCTTAATGTGCCCATCATTGCCGCCTTACTGTGCCCTCATTGCTGCCTCACCGTGCCCTCATTGCAGCCTCACCATCGTTGCAGCCTTACTGTGCCCATCATTGCAGCTTCACATGCCCATCATTGCAGCCTCACCGGGCCCATCATGGCCGCCTTACTGTGCCCATCATTGCTGCCTTACTGTGCCCTCACTGCAGCCTCACTGTGCCCTCATTGCAGCCTCACCGTGCCCTGATTGCTGCCTCACCGTGCCCTCTTTGCAGTCTCACCATGCCCATCTCATTGCAGCCTTACTGTGCCCTCATTGCAGCCTCACCGTGCCCTCATTGCAGTCTCACCATGGCCATCTCATTGCAGCCTTACTGTGCCCTCATTGCAGCCTCACTGTGCCCTTATTGCAGCCTCACTGTGCCCTCATTGCAGCCTTACTGTGACCTCATTGTAGCCTCACTGTGCCCTCATGACAGCCTCACCATCGTTGCAGCCTTAGCGCTGTGTCACGGAGCTGTGAAATGTTCTGCCGCTCTATGACAAAACTCCCGCCCTCCTCCTAGACCAGCTCGTGTGATAGACAGAACACTGCGTCTATAGACAGAACACTGCGTCTATCACACGAGCTAGTCTAGGAGGAGGGCGGGAGTTTTGTCAGAGAGCGGCAGAACATTTCACAGCTCCGTGACACAGCGGTCCACCGCTATGCCTGTGCGTGAGAAGGAGGGAGGGGAGCGCTGTGCTGCAGCCACGCACGGCAGAGCTCCAGGGCAGGCAGCCCCGGTAGGCTAGTCCGGCCCTGTTGGGGCGGCACATGGGGGGGGGCCCAGTATGATGTTGGGGGGGTCAGTGCTCCCTGTGGCCCCAGGCTGGTGACGCCAATGGTTGGGGGTACTTGAGGACTGAGGTTAAGAACCACTGCCCTACAGGAATGCTCATAATTTGGGCTTACGTATGGGGTGGTGCTACAGTCAACAAAGACTTTTAATCCTAAATGAGGCCACTTAATCGAACAGGAATGAAATTAAATAAGATTAAATAAAAGATTACAAAATTTAATGAGAGTGTTCTTTAGGAGAGGAGGTGGGGGCCCAGAGCTGGCTGTAGCTCCTCCTACAGGAATGCTCATAATTTGGGCTTACATATGGGGTGGAGCTACAGTCAGCAAAATGTACTAAATTTAATGAGAGTGTTCTTTAAGAGAGGAGGTGGGGGCTCAGAGCTGGCTGTATCCCCCCCCCCCCCAGGAACGCCCATAAATTGGGATGCAGCCACAGCCTATAAAAGAAAGACGTTGAACGCTCATTGGGCCACTAAATTGATCATATTGGTTGAACTAGGTGGACTTGTGTCTTTTTTCGAACAGACTAACTATGTAACTATGATCTCATAATTCTGCCTCCTTGCTAGCAGCGTTGTCGTCGGACAGCAGGGAAAAACTGTCCACACACCCTGCTTAGAAACGTCAGGACAGATTCCAATTGGTCCTAGCGCTACAGGCTACTCGGCCCCCAAAAATAAAAATGGAAAAAGTCTTGTGAGACTTCATCTTCAATACTTTGTCACTGACCCAGAAGAGGAATGTGGATTAGAAGGTCAGAGCGGAGGCACAACCCCTGTTTTGCATACCTGCTCCAGGCAGTGACACAAAGTATTGGATCAGCATAGCAGCCAGGCAGTTAGTATTTTCAGGAAGGGTCTGCAATGGACATCTCCACATTATCTCTGTACAGGCTTATCTTTAATTGTCTCGTTCGTCACCATTCACCTTCTGTTATCTGGCTAGAGCATGATACACGTGACCGACAATATGAAAAAAAGAACAAGATCTCCAATAATGTATCTCTAAAATTTACATAACGGGCACCTGTGAGTCCCCCATCATATACCAATCACTAAAGTGCTGGGTAAATGGGTACAGCCTATAGATTTCCTAACTTCCCACTTCAGCAAGAAAAGGGTTAATTCTGACCACCAGGTATGATGTGTATTGTATAGTTATATTGGTCCAGCTTGACACAATGTACAGTGCCTTGAAAAAGTATTCATACCCCTTAAAATTTCCCACATTTTGTCATGATACAACCAAAAAAAACGTAAATGTATTTTATTGGGATTTTATGTGATAGAACAACACAAAGTGGCACATAATTGTGGAAGGAAAATGATAAATGGTTTTCAAAATTTTTCACAAATAAATATGTGAAAAGTGTGGGGGGCATTTGTATTCAGCCCCCTTTACTCTGATCCCCCTAACTAAAATCTAGTGGAACCAATTGCCTTCAGAAGTCACTTAATTAGTAAATAGAGTCCACCTGTGTGTAATTTAATCTCAGTATAAATACAGCTGTTCCGTGAAGCCCTTAGAGGTTTGTTAGAGAACTTTAGCATCATGAAGGCCAAGGAACACACCAGACAGGTCAGGGATAAAGTTGTGGAGAAGTATAAAGCCGGGTTAGGTTATAAGAAAAATCTCCCAAGCTTTGAACATCTCACAGAGCTCTGTTCAATCCATCATCGGAAAATGGAAAGAGTATGGGCACAACTGCCAACCTACCAAGACATGGCCGTCCACCTAAACTGACCGGCCGGGCAAGGAGAGCATTCATCAGAGAAGAGCCAAGAGGTCCATGGTAACTCTGGAGGAGCTGCAGAGATCCACAGCTCAGGGGGGAGAATCTGTCCACAGGACAACTATTAGTCGTGTTCTCCACAAATCTGCCCTTTATGGAAGAGTGACAAGAAGAAAGACATTGGTGAAAGAAAGTCATAAGAAGTCCTGTTTGTAGTTTGTGAGAAGCCATGTGGGGGACACAGCAAACATGTGGAAGAAGGTGATCTGGTCAGATGAGACCAAAAATCAACTTTTTTGCCAAAAAGCAAAACGCTATGTGTGGGGAAAACTAACACTGCACACAGGGCCGGTACAAGGGGTGGGCAGGCGGGGCTTCTGCCCTGGGCGCAATGTGGGAGGGGGCGCTAGGTTGTGAGCAGAAAAATCTGTCCACAAAATGTAGCTGTAAAACTTGTATGCCCCTGTTGCCTGCCTAAATGAAGGATTATGCGCTCCTGCTCACTGCTCTGCGGCAGCAGATGCACCCTTTTCCAAGCTCCCTTCTTGAGTTCCTATGAGTGTCCCCCCCCCCCCCCCCACCGGAGCTGGTACAGTCCCAGTGAAAGTGCATGTGGGCGGAGCAGGAAGAGAACCTCACATTGCAGCATCGATCTTTGGTTCCCGCCCAGCACACAGCAGAGCGCTCCTCCAGAGCAGGGTGAAGATGTGTAAATCACGGATGACAGACTGGATCCTCTTCTACTGTGAGTGCTGACTGCTCTGCATTCCACACTGTGATTATAAACGTGCCCTGTACTTTTCAGTGCAGGTTTATTGAAAGTGAAAGTAAAGGTAAAATTCTTGAACAGGTTAGGAATTAGTGTGACATTTCAGGTGCTACATAGATGTAATCCACATAATATCTTCTAAAAAGAATGATAGATATGAAAGATATAATGTGTATGTGGATTACATCTATGTAGCACCTGAAATGTCACACTAATTCCTAACCTGTTCAAGAATATAAGCATTACAAAGCAAAGGATGTGATTTCTTGTCCCAGCCCAACTTCAAGAAAGTCCACTTTTGCAGTGTGGGGGAGGGGGGAGAAGGTGGGTACTGTATAGTCTTTTTTTTTTACATGTGAATCTATGCTTCAGCCAGCTCCAGTGCTCTCCTCCTCCCTATCACATATAGAGGAAGATTAACCCTGTATGGTCCAAAGTGGAGGCTGGAGTGTGACCACTGTCACTCCTGACACAGGAGCTGCAGGGGACTAGTAACAGAACTGCAGAGAGCCTGCTGAAGCAAAGGACAAGGTAAAACTGAGTACACAGTTCAGAATTCAGCAGGGGCTGAATTTTTGATCGGTGTGTAACCCTCTCTGTTAGACAGAAACCGATTGTTATATCCACTTCTGGTGGAAATCCTTGTTCAATTAGCTGTTTGCAGTACTGATCAGTGTATTCTGATAGGGGAGAATCCCTGCTGTCAGAATACAATGTCCCAGTGAGGGGGTATTCCCACGCCCACCCCACTTGTGTGGATGGAGGAATCTGTCAGCCACTTGCTTGAGCCCCATCTCGATCCAGCAATGCGCACAAGAGCACTTGCTCTTTAATGGACTGTTTGTTTATAGTGCACTGTAATAGTACTTTGCACTGTGTGTCTGATTTGCAGCACTGGGAGTTTGGTAGTAACTCCAAAACCAAATTGTGTAAAAATGAACCATGAGAATTTGACTAGAGTTATTTGAATATTTGGGAGTTATTCACATTATATGTTATAGTATTTCATTTTTTTATTTACAGTACCAGGAGTGTGGTCTTAACTCCCTCACAACATGTTTTTGCAGCACAGGGAATTTGGTCCCACATACATGTGATATGTAATTGAATATTTATGCGTTGTTCGCATTATATGTTTTGGTATTCTACTTGCAGCACCGGGAGTCTGGGATTCGCCCCCTCACAATTTTGTTTGCTGCACTGGTATTTTGGTTCCATATTCATGTGATATAAAATTCACTTGGCCATATTTGATAATGGCACATACACTAAATTTGATATAATTTATAGGGGTACTGCTATGCACTAGGGTGTATATACTCCTGGTCTCTGTACCCTGCAGTTTACCGCTCTTGACTCCTGTACATTGTATATTACTGTACATACACCTTACCTCTGCACTCTGTATGTTTTCCTCTCCTAACTCCTGCACACTGTACACGCTGCTCCTGATCATTGTACTTTGACCTCAGATAGATAGATATCAGGTGTGTAAAATAACTGGTCATGGGGGGGGGGTGGGTGGGGGGGGGCGCAGCCCAGCATGTTCGCCCTGGGCGCTGGTTGACCTTGTCCCGGCACTGACTGCACATCACCCTGAACACACCATCCCCACCGTGATAATGAGCATTTGCAGGAGTTGCTTGACCCGACCCACACTTTTCACATATTTATTTGTATCATTTATCATTTTCCTTCCACTGCACAATTATGTGCCACTTTGTGTTGGTCTATCACATAAAATCCCAATAAAATATATTAACGTTTTTTGTTGTAACAAGACAAAATGTGGAACATTTCAAGGGGTATGAATACTTTTTCAAGGCACTGTACCTGAGGGTCTGCTGGGGAAGCTGACAATCACTGTAGTAGTCGGTGCCATGACACAGCATACAGGGCTCTTCTTCCCCTGACTATTCCAGCAATAGTACAATGCAGAGATGGTGTCGTTCACTCTCCCTTTCCTCTCTCCTCTTCCAATCACAAAGCATCTTGCATTCTGTTCACAGGATACCAGGTATTTTGTGAATGAATCGTGTCATTTATCCACCCCTCTGCCGTCATCCATTCACAATGCCTTGGATTCTGTGAACAAAATAATAAGACATTTGCAAACGGAACAGGGAAGAAGAAAGGGAGAGTGAACAACACAATCTCCCGTTGTCCATTCACAGAATGCCTTGTGTCCTGTGAAAAGAATACAAGACAATACAATAATGGAAGAGGAGAGAGAAAAGGAAGAGTGAACAACACAATCTCCACTTGTCTATTCCCAGAATGCCTTGTACCGTGTGAGCAAAATATAAGACATTTGTGAATGGAAGAGGAGAGAGGAAAGGGGGAGTGAACAACATGATCCCCACAATTGTCCCTGTTCACATTATACAGGTGCATTGGCATGCAATGCGTAAAAATGGAATAATGCAATAAATAAATCGATAAAAATTAAATATAATATAAAAAAGATAAAATACAAATAAATACATTAATAAAATAATTGAATTTAAATTATTTAAATAAAAAAAAAATATATATATATCTATATCTATATATATAGATATATATATATATCTATATATATATATCTGTATCTATATATATCTATATCTATATGTGTATAGATATATATATATATATATATATATATGTGTGTGTATATATATATGTATATATATATAAAAATTATAGAATATAAATATAATCTACATAAAATAAAATTGAATTTAAAAAAACGAAGTATAATATAACTAAAAGATAAATAAAATAATTTAAATAAAAATATAAATAATATAAAAATAAATAAAATATACCATAGGTGATATATAATAAAAAATATATAATACACATAGAATAAAATAAAAATGTAAAAATAATGCAGCACACCTTACAATAAATATGTTCAAAAAAATGTTCACATTATACAGGTGCATTGGCGTGCAGAAATGGAGTAACAAAATAAATAAATAAATGAATAAAAATGGAATATAATATAAATAAAATTAAAAAAAAATTTAAAAAATTGTAATAAAAATATAAATAATATAAAAATAAATAAAGAATAATATAAATATAATACACATAAAATAAAATAAAAATGCAAAACTAATGCAGCCACCTTATAATAATTAGCATCAGCGTATCACCATACTGTGCATGGACATGTACACTTAAATGGAATGTTGTTTTACTGATATTCATTAAAGTAAAAAACCTGACATGCGTTGCTACCAGACATCGCACTGACCCTACAGAACGCACACCAGCATGCACATGTTATATGGACCATAGTGCAAGACCACTGGTGTGAACTGGCCCTTAAAGCTGATGTCAAGGCAAAAAAAAAACTAGGACATAGGTCATCATAGAAATCCCCTGTGTGTGCGATAAAAAAACCTTCACTTAAAAAAATACATTTAAAAAAAAAAAACGCAATCCTTCTGCCCCGCTTTATGTTTAAAACATGCAGGCGGTGTAGCCGTGTTTTTACCGCTCTCCATTGATGGTGTGTTTAAGATGCAGTTGTAAAGTGTTGAGGGTGGTCAGGATGAGCAAAAAATGTGCAGCGCATCTGAAACACTATAGTGCGCATTAAAGGCAGTGTTAACATTTAGCACCTAAGCTATAAGAGATCACTACAGACACTCACGATGGTAACATGTGAAATAATCAATAACAAAGATTTGCTGTGCAATCACTTAGTAGACATAGATTATAAATGAAAAAAAATCTGCACCAACTAGAAGAACATTAACTAGCTGCAGCTACTAAAAGATAAAAGGTCTCAAAGGTGTACAAAGTGTAACCGCACAATGAGTGACCTAATAAATCTCCATTAAAATCTTACATTTTTGTAACTAAATAGACATTAATTTAAAAGCTGTAAAAATAAATAAAAAAATAGACATTCATTTTATTTTATTTTGTTTGGACTTTATGAACTTGATATCTGAATCGGCACATGTTTTTTGTCACTGTGTTTTGCACATTATATTACCATTGATTTATATATATATTTTTTTTAATTTATTTATTCACATACTTATTGATGCACTTTAATTGATGCATTTTTTTGATGATGGGATTATAGCATTTATCTATTTAGTTGCAAATATTTAAGATTTTGAGGGAGGTTTTTTTTAGGTCACTCATTGCGCGGTTACACCTTGTACAACGTAGTAGACATAATACAGAGAGGTATAAAGCAATCAGCCTGTAGGAGCAGGGGGAAGAGGCGTTGATGTCACTGGAGGGAAGGGCACATTGTCATTTTATTGCGGCACTACTGTCCACAGAAAATGTTACCCAAACTGGAACCAAAAATGGCTGCTATGTAAAGAGTGCTGACTACACAGAAATAATGTGATCAGTATTGATTGGTGCCAAATATTGCTACAGATGAAAAATTTGTCTTAACCTGCACTTTAATTCTTTAATTTTCTAATATATATATATATGTGTGTGTGTTTGTGTACATCTATATACATAGATATATATCTATATATATATATAGATATATATCTATATATAGATATATATATCTATATCTACATATATTTAAATAATATTAAATAAATAATAAAAATATATAAAATTATTTAAAAAAAAAAAAAAAAAAGGTTGTCAATATACCCACCTTTCGCCATGTTCTCAATGTCTTTTTCTACAAACTGTGTCCCGGTGACATCGATCGGACTATCTTCTTCCCCTGTGAGTATAAAGAACATGTATTGTAATACTTCCTTAAAGAAAAGATACAAATTCATTTCAAAGTGTATTTATGGCCAAAATATAGAATCCTATAGGCAGGTGAGGTGAAGAGGGGCAGTGCTGTGTGTGGGGGGGAGGGGGGGTGCTGACGTGAGGGGGGGTTATGTGAGGAGAGCACACTTCTGTGGGGGCAGTGTTGAACGTGTGTGTGTGTGGGGGGGGGGGGTGATTTGAAGGAGGCAGAGGACAGAAGTACTTGAGGGGGGGCCAGGACACTGATGTAAAAATGGATTGTGTTGTAAGGGGGAGGGGGCTGTGATGGGAAGGATCTGAGACATCGCTAGTGGCCTCACTAGGGTTGGTGTCACCCGGTGTGGTCAAACACAGTGTCACTCCCCCACTCCCCCTCCCCAGTAGGGCACTGAGCAGGCTAGCGCATTGATGGGGCTTTCCCCCCATTATTGTCCTCAGTGACTCAATTTCTGTCCTATTACTGTCCTTGGTCCCCCCCCCCAATTAATATCCTCAGTGACCCAATTACTGTCCTCAGGACCCTATTACTGTCCTCAGCCCCCCCCCCAATAATGTTCTCAGTCCCTCCCATTAATGTCCCCAATGACCCAATTACTGTCCTCAGGCCCCTATTACTGTCCACAGCCCCCCCCCAATAATGTCCTCAGTGACCCCATTAATGTCCTCAGTGACCCCATTACTGTCCTTAGCCCCCTACCCCCACAGCACCCCATTACTGTCCTTAGGTCCCCCCCCACCAGCGCTCATCCTCAGCCCCCCTCACAGTGCCCCATTACTGTCTTCAGCTCCCCCCTGCCCCCCCCCCACAGCGCCCTATTACTGTCCTCAGGTCACCCCCATCCCCGACAGCACTCTATTCCTGTTCTCACCCCCCCCCCCAATCTCCCCATTTCTGTCCTCAGCTCCCTCCCTCACTGTGGCCTATTACTGTCCTTAGCTGCTCCCTTCCCTGCCCCCCCCCCCCAGTGCCCCACTACTGTCTTCACCCCCCTCCCCACATGCCCCATTACTGTCCCTCAGCTCCCCCCCCGACATCGCCCCCTCATCACTCCTCCTCCTGTCTAACCCTACATAGACAGTCCTGGGGACTGGAGACACAGTGGGTCTGGATAGAGGATGGGAGCTGCAAGCTGATGATTGGTTGCTAGGACCGCCCTGCTTCAAAACAACCAATCACCAGCTGTTAACTGAGCTCAATTTTGAGTGTCATGGCTAAGGCTGTGATACTTCTGTACATGGGATTTTTTTAATTTGCAAAGATTTCAAACAAACTTCTTTCAGATTGTCATTGTTTGTAGAATGTTGAGAAAAGTAATGAATTTAATCTATTTTGGAATAATGCTGTAACATAACAAATTGTGGAAAAAGTGAAGCACTGTGAATACTTTCCGGATGCACTGTACGTTTTACTTGGAGATTTTTTGTAATCAGTGGTATATAAATCTTCAGAAAGATCTTCAGTAAAACAAAGCATAGAAATCCACATTAGAGTCCCCACTTTACAAGAGAGATCCCATCAGGCGTGTGTCATGCAGCCCTCCCCTCGCTTTACGTTGGGCAGTTGTTTTGCTAGTGGGGGTGTTCACCCCTTTTTGTGAAGTTCTGCCTGTTTGCTTTGGACTTCGCGCACGCGTGGTGCCCATGCGCACTGCGGGGTTGGGCCCGGTGACGTCATATGCCATTTGGCAGTGTGGGCGGCGCCAGGCAGGAGCCCTATATATGTGGGGGATATCGTGTGTTCCATCTGTTGCTGCAGCCCTGAGCCAGTGAGATGGAGCCCTCTATGGACTTACAGCTTCTGCAGTAATATCCATTGGGACTCTAGATCCTGATCTTTGCATTTCCTTACCTCCAGGATAGTTCATGGGCGACGTATAGTGGATTATGGCTCCATTATCCTAGGGCTTTACCGATGCGCTTGCCTTTTATCTCAGGCTCTTGCTGCTCTTTAAAAGGAGAGCAATAAATGTCAATAGATATGCCCTTTTTTGTTATCAAAGTAACTCCATATGCATATAAATTGGCCTATGTGAATACCTTAACTACTAAGTTCCTATACCCTCTGTGCTATAGCTCAGGTATATTTGGTGACACCTAAAACCGGAAATCCTGTAAAGATTCAGATATATTTATACCCTTCAATCCCTTTTATACTGATCTTACAAGGTAAAATCTGGCGATATATTGTAAAAATGTTCTTGTCCCCTAGAGTCTGTATCCCGGGTTCTCAGTTGCTGAACAAAATGCTCTTCATTCTGTTTTTGCAGTGATCTATTGATACTATAATAGATCTCTCCTGCCATGACTTAGTTCCAACTCAGAGAGGTCCTGACTTAGATGCTCTGCAGATTTGGCTTTGGTGTGTTATATATGCTTATACGTTTAAATATTTTTTTCACCATTCTAATATAGTACTTCTACTATTATATTGTTAGACGGAGGACTATATGTGCCCCCCTGGTATGAGGTTCCCACGTTCGCCGGGACAGACGCATTTTTTCCGGGCTGGTGCCCTCTTGACCTCGTCTTGGGTAAGACAGCGTATACTGGATCTCAACCCACCTATGTATTACAAATTATCTAACTATGTTGTAACCAATGATCTCCCCTTATTTCGCTTTACTCTTTATTATTGTATTAAACGTATTGATTGCTCTATATCAGTGGTTCTCAGCCCTGTCCTCAAGTATCCCCAACAGGCTTCTTTTGGGAATTTCTCTTATCTAAAATAGCTGTCCAAAATACCAAGCCATTGACTCTGATCTAAAGCACCTGTGCACGATAAAGGAAAACCTGCAAACATGGCCTGTTGGGGGTACTTGAGGACAGGGTTCATTACCACTGCTATAGATTACCATAAAACAAGCTCCTGAAGAGGTGGTCTTCTCCGTGAAACATGCCGAGCACGTAAGATACAGATAGTATATGTTAGTTGGCAATAGCCAGTCTCCAAATGTCACTCCTTCTGTAATTTTAGAGGTAAATGTCTAGGACACAGGGCTCTGTGTCTATTTTGTGGGGTTTTGTATGTTTTAGTATATTGTTGGAATAAAAAATGTTTATTTATATATTCATTTTGTGTATGTCAAGCCTTTGCATTGTAAAGGAAATTTGTAAGTTCTGTATATAATTGTTTTCTATTTTATATGTATTGCACACTGTCCTCACTGTGCACACGGCACTAATAATGTTTTCAGTAAATGTATGCATATTCTTTCGAGTCCTGATTAGAATTAGCCTGCCTATGTTACGCCCCTTGTTACCATAAACATACAATTGTAATATTAATGCGATACCTACGTAATCATGTGTATAAAAACCTTCAATTGTGTCATAATAAAGTAGAACAGTTATTTGGAAAGATGCGGAGTGTATATTTTGTGTCTGTTCTCTACTGCAGTAGTTATTATTAATTTGGAACCACTAATCTATATAAGGGTAGGAGTCGCCTATCATCAAAATGTCCAGGTCAGTATGGTACCATGAAAAGTCCATAATAGCCTTTATCCGCTCTCTCTTGAATCTGATAGGACGTAGGTACTCTCTTTTTGAACTGTAGGCAAAAACTTTGGCACTTTTTCTTAAGAGTCCCCATCAGATTCCCCACTTACAAGAGAGTCCCCATGAGAGTCCCCTCTTACATTAGAGGCCCTATCAGAGCCCCCCTTACATTAGGGTCTCCATCAGAGCCCACCCTTACATTTGGTGTCCCCATCAGAGTGCCCCCTACATCATGGTCTCCATCAGAGTCCCCCTTACATCCTGTGTCCCTATCAGAGTCCCCCTTTACATTAGGGTCTCCATCAGAGTCCCCCCTTATATTAGGGTCTCCATCAGAGTGCCCCCTTACATTAGGGTCCCCATCAGAGCCCCCTTACATTAGAGGCCCTATTAGAGCCCCCCTTACATTAGGGTCTCCATCGGAGCCCACCCTTATATTCGTTGTTTCCATTAGAGTGCCCCCTTACATCATGGTCTCCATCAGAGTCCCCCTTACATCCTGTGTCCCTATCAGAGTCCCTCCTTACATTAGGGTCACCATCAGAGTTCCCCCTTACATTAGGGTCTCCATCAGAACCCCCCTTACATTAGAGGCCCTATCAGAGCCCCCCCTTACATTAGGGTCTCCATCAGAGCCTACCCTTACATTCGGTGTCCCCATCAGAGTGCCCCCTTACATCATGGTCTCCATCAGAGTAACCCTTACATCCTGTGTCCCTATCAGAGTCCCCCTTTACATTAAGGTCTGCATCAGAGTCCCCCCCCCTTACATTAGGGTCTCCATCAGAGCCCCCCTTACATTTGATGTCCCCATCAGAGTGCCCCCTACATCATGGACTCCATCAGAGTCCCCCTTACATCCTGTGTCCCTATCAGAGCCCCCCTTACATTCGGTGTCCTCATCAGAGTGCCCCCTTACATCATGGTCTCCATCAGAGTCCCCCTTACATCCTGTGTCCCTATCAGATTCCCCCCTTACATCAGGGTATCCATCAGAGTCCCCACTTACATTAGGGTCCCTCCCTATAGCATAGTCCCCATCACATCAGAATGTGATTTGCTGTTGGGACGCTGGTGATCCTGGTGGCAACCAACACTGGTACAATGACAGCGCAGTCAGGGGGACCTGCGCTGGAGACCAGGGGGGAAAGCTGTGGATGTTAAGGAGAAATGGAGATCTCAGGCAGACCTGAAGATTTGTGTGAGACCTGTATGAGAAGCCCCTGACCCTAGCTGTGGGCCAAGAAAAACCTTGCAGAGGGCCAGATTTGGCCCTCGGGCCGTAGCTTGGAGACCCCCCCGTTTTAGAATTTTTTTCAATAAAATTCGAAATTCAGGTGTTAATGGGATGATTGGACTTAAAACCTAACTCCATCCTTCTGACTGTGCTTCTCCCAATTGGCTCCTGTCAAATTTGAAATTGATGCAGCTGTGCATGGCTCCACCCACACTATTCATTTACAGAAATCTATGAATGAAAGAACTACAAGTCCCATCTACCACAGCTGAACTCATAGTCCTCAATAGAACACAAGTGTGGTGCAGTCCACTGACACTTCCTCCAGCCCTGTAACAGAATGTCCATTCCTCGGTACAGCTGCAGAAAGAGTCTTCAGGAGCCAGAGCATTGCACCCGCCGTCCAATGATCGCTTCCACACACCCCCCTGAATGCTGGACCCTCCCCCCATTATTCCCAGAGCTCTGAGACCAGCATGGTGGTGCCGGGTAGAGATCGGCAATGTGTAAAACGTCACTGGTGTCACTTTCCCCAGCCAGTATGCCAGGAAAAAAGCTAATGCAGCACAACCTGTACTTAGTTTGCTTCACTGGGGGGACAGGTGAGACATCGGGGGTCTACTCATTAAAGAGGACCTGTCACCAAAAAATCATTACATGATAGGGGACTTTCTGTCTTCTATGTCAGTGGTCCCCAAACTGTGGCCCTGGGGCCAAATTGCTTGCCTCTATCTACCCTTGGGGGACTATTCCATCCACAACACATTCTATTCTATTACTAGGGTAGGACCCACTAATTCGGGGTACTTTGTCGCAGTAAGTGGGCTTAGCACTATATGACCATATAGTGTGACCAGACAACCCGTATTTTTTAATATGTTCAGGTGTTTTTAACTAGCCTTGCAAGATAAATGTCATTTTTGTATGTGTGCGCTGTAATCTGTTTTGTACTGTTTTTGGTCTTATAGCAGCACCATCTTGAATGTAAAGCATTTTAGGGTGTGCCCCCCCAAGTATGTTTTTGTATATTCCATCCACAACTGACACTAACGATGGGGCACTATTCCTTCCACTGACACCAAGGATGGGTCACTATTCCTCCCACTGATATCAACCATAGTACACTATTCCTTCCACTGACACCAAGGATGGGGCACTATTCCTCCCACTGATATCAACCATAGTACACTATTCCTTCCACTGACACCAAGGGTGGGTCACTATTCCTCCCACTGATATCAACCATAGTACACTATTCCTTCCACTAAAACCAATGATGGGGCATTGTTTAGTTCCACTGACACTTGGGCATTTTCCACTCCCACTAGCCACAGTCAGGCCCCCTAAAGTCTGAAAGACAGTAAGCTGGTCCTTTGTTTAGAACAGAGGTCTCCAAACTGTTTAGACCACTGATGTCTCATTAAAGAGAACCTGTCACCAAAAAAATCATTACATAGGGGACTTTTTGTCTTCTATGTCAGTGGTCTCCAAACTGCAGCCCTGGGGCCGAATGTGGCCCTTTTGCTAGCCTCTATCCGGCCCTTGGGGCACTATTCCATCCACAACTGATACTATTAATGGGGCACTATTCCCCCTACCGACACCAAGGATGGGGTACTATTCCTCCCACTGATATCAACCATGGGACACTATTCCTTCCACTAAAACCAATGATGGAGTATTGTCTACTTCCATTGACACTTGGGCATTTTCTACTCCTACTCCTACAAATTTACAAAATCTACTGACAGAAACTAAAAAAAAATAATTTTTTTTTAAATTTTTGTTCTTTTTAAAAAAAAATTTAGCAAAAAAAAAAAACCCCAGGGGTGATTAAATACCACCAAAAGAAAGCTATATTTGTGTGAAAAAAATGTTAAAAATGTCATTGGGGTAGAGTGTTGCATGACCGTGCAATTGTTATTCAAAGTGTGACAGCGCTGAAAATTGGCCTGGGCAGGAAGGGGGTAAAAGTGCCCGGTATTGAAGAGGTTAAACACTCATCATTTTGGAAAACAAGCAAAATGCAAATTTCTCGGAATTGACTTTTTTTTTCCCCCCTCCTTGTAGAAAGAGAAGGAAATCTGCAGAAAGTACGTCGTATTCCGGAGAAGGGCAATCTTTAAACAAGTGAATTGGTTCTTTAAATATTTATCGGTTGAAGCTGGAGGGGACAAGGCTTTTTACTGCTGATTTAAATCTCCTTCTATCGATTGTGAATAAGAAGTGCCAAAGATGTATTATTAATGCGGACATTAAACGGGAAGATGGGGTAATGCGCACGCTTTATAGGATCGGGAGGTAGAACACAAACTGCCCATTTATGAGACAAGTGGGAGAGGAGTGCTGGCAGAGTGTGAAGACGGAGCATTAGAGAGATATAGTGGATGGGGTCGGGGACGTACCTCGGTCAGGGTGTAAGGGGCTGGCGTGAGATAAATGGCTCCTTTGGTCTTGGAATGACTTCCTGCTCTCCAGATCTTCAGCCGTTGAATGGCTGTCCTCTGAATCGTGATCTGAAAAAGCAATAAAGACCTTTTTAACTCTATGCTGTGCACCTTGAACGTACATAGAATCCCTCACCGCTCACTGCACGGTGCGTCTCTAGGATCACATGGAACTAATCCATCATACAAAAAATGTATCTTTAAAAAACATTTTCTAGAATGGATATTTGTACATAGTTACATTGTTCCAGCTTGGACCTACAGGTGTGACCAAGAACGGGCGCGTTCCCACACGTCACGTGTAGAGCAACCCATTCATTAGTCCATCTTCTGATTATTTTAATCAGTTTTTTATGAACAACGCCAATATAGAAAACCAATGTGCTTCCATTCTCCAACACAGAAAACCAATGTGCTTCCATTCTCCAACACAGAAAACCATTGTGGTTCCATTCTCCAACACAGAAAACCATTGTGGTTCCATTCTCCATCATAGAAAACCAATGTGCTTCCATTCTCCAACACAGAAAACCAATGTCAGACAAAAAAACAAGAGTATTAGCCCGGATCAACCCGTATTAATTTAGCGATAATGGCTAGTTTCCGCGGGTGAGTATAGACCTATCATCCAGGAAAAAAGGCCTGAATGCAGTTCAAGTTGGCCTTTTAAACATATAGTACAAAAAGAGGGGGGAGAAAAATAGATTTTTTCTCTAAGGAAGGTCAACAGAGAACACTAGGGTCAAATACAAAACCAGCTTTATTGATTACCAAAAATTCTTTACCTAATAATAGTAACAAAAGTGAGGTTTGAAGCAATATAGACAGACGGTTATAACAGACATATTAAAATTGGGACAACGTTCTCTGTTGACCTTCCTTAGAGAAAAAATCTATTTTTCTCCCCCCTCTTTTTGTACAGAAAACCAATGTGCTTCCATTCTCCAATACAGAAAACCAATGTGCATCCATTCTCTATCATAAAAAACAATGTGGTTCCATTTTTCAACATAGAAAACTAAAGTGCTTCTATTCTCCAACATAAAAAATCAATGTGGTTCCATTCTCCAACATAAAAAAACAATGTGCTTCCATTCTCCAACACAGAAAACCAATGTGCATCCATTCTCCAAAATAAAGAAACCAATGTGCTTCCATTCCCCATCACAGAAAACCAATGTGCTTCCATTCTCCAACACAGAAAACCAATGCCCTTTCATTCTCCAGCATAAAGAAACCAATGTGCTTCCATTCTCCAACACAGAAAACCAATGTCCTTTCATTCTCCAACACAGAAAACCAATGTCCTTTCATTCTCCAACACAGAAAACCAATGTGCTTCCATTCCCCATCACAGAAAACCAATGTGCTTCCATTATTATTATTATACAGGATTTATATAGCACCAACAGTTTACACAGCGCTTTACAATATAAAAGGGAGACAATACAGCTATAATACAATAAAATACAAGAGGATTACCAGGGCCCTACTCAGAAGAGCTTACAATCTAATAGGGTGGGACAGGTGGTACAAAAGGTTGTAACTGTCAGGAATGAGCTGGTGGAAGTGGTAAAAGATTAGTTGGAGATGTGATAGGCTTTCCTGAAGAGATGAGTTTTCAGGGATCGCCTGAAGGTAGCAAGAGTAGGGGGTAGCCGGACAGATGGAGGTAACGAGTTCCAGAGGATGGGAGAGGCTCTGGAGAAATCCTGGAGATGAGCATGGGAGGAGGAGACGAGAGAGCTTGAGAGTAGGAGGTCTTGAGAAGAGCAGAGAGGAAAGTTTGGGTGATATTTGGAGACAAGATTGGTGATGTAGCTCGGGGCAGAGTTGTGAATGGCTTTTTATGTTGAGGTTAGTATTTGGAATTGAATTTGCTGGGTGATTGGGAGCCAGTGTAGGGATTGGAGGAGAGGGGTGGCAGACACTGAGCGGTTGGTAAGGTGGATAAGTCTGGCAGCACCATTCTTGATAGACTGAAGAGGGGAGGAGCCTATGGAGAGACAGGACCAATGAGAAGGGAGTTGCAATAGTCAAGGCGAGAGATAACAAGGGAGTGAATGAGGAGCTTGGTGGTTTCATTTGTTAAAAAGAGGCAAATTTAAGAGATGTTACGGAGGTGAATTCTACAAACTTTTGACAACGATTGGATTTGAGGCTGAAATAACAAGTCAGAGTCTAGGATTACACCGAGTACCTTGGCGTGAGGGGGGGGGGGGGGGACTGATGGTTGCATTGCTGATTTTTAAGGAGGGGGGCACGGGCGGGGGGGAATATTAATAGCTCAGTTTTAGAGAGATTTAGTTTAAGGAAGTGGTGCGACATCAATGCTGATATGTCAGTTAGTAAGTTAGTGAGGTGAGGTGAGGAGTAGACAGATAGATTTGGGTGTCATCGGTGTATAAGTGGTATTGGAAGCGGTGAGCGGGTTATCAAGTGACCAAGGGAGGAGCCTGGAGGTGTAGATAGAGAAGAGAAGGGGTCCAAGAACAGAGCCTTGGGAGACCCCCACAGAAGGGGGCAATGGGGAGAGGAGGAGACAGAGTTGTAGGTAACAACACAGAAAACCAATGTCCTTCAATTCTCCAACACAGAATGACAATGTGTTTCCATTCTCCAACACAGAAAACCAATGTCCTTCAATTCTCCAACACAGAATGACAATGTGTTTCCATTCTCCAACACAGAAAACCAATGTCCTTCAACTCTCCAACACAGAATGACAATGTGTTTCCATTCTCCAACACAGAAAACCAATGTCCTTCAATTCTCCAACACAGAATGACAATGTGTTTCCATTCTCCAACACAGAAAACCAATGTCCTTCAATTCTCCAACACAGAATGACAATGTGTTTCCATTCTCCAACACAGAAAACCAATGTCCTTCAATTCTCCAACACAGAATGACAATGTGTTTCCATTCTCCAACACAGAAAACCAATGTCCTTCAATTCTCCAACACAGAATGACAATGTGTTTCCATTCTCCAACACAGAAAACCAATGTCCTTCCATTCTCCAACACGGAAAACCAATGTGCTTCTATTCTCTAACATTCCCATTATAATGAATACAAATAAGGCAATGGAAATCCACTGCAAGAATGTAGCAGTCTGCATGTCTCCACAGTCATGATATGTAAGAAACTCAATTGACCACCAATAGACTACTAAAGCCATTTTCTCTCATCTATCCATGGCAGACACACAGGGGATGATTTACTAAAGGCAAATAGGCCATTCATTTTGCAAGGGACATGGCAAATTGACAAAGTGGATTTCCCTCAGAGCTTAGAGAATGTGGTAAAATTTCACTTTGAAAAGAATAGCCAATCACATTCAAGGAAAACATAAAAACAGCATTTTTTTCATGCACATGATTGAATGGTGGAAGTCAGCAGATGTTTGCATGATTCACTAAGCTGATTCACACCAATGCATTTTTACTGCTTTTTGCATTATTTTGCAGATTCGCCTTACAGTCCTTACAGTTCCCATGGAACATGTTCTGTAGTGCAAATCTGCAAAATGCAAAAAGCACTAAAAAATGCATAGGCGTGCATAGGCGTGAATCAGGCCTTACTAAAACTGCCAAAATCTGGTGCAGCTGTGCATAGTAATCATTCAGCTTTAACTTCAGCTTGTTCAATTAAGGCCCCTTTCACACTTGCGCGACTTGTCCTGCGACTTGGGACTGCATAGTCACATGACAAGTCGTACTTCATGATTTTCAATGAGTACCATTCATATCTGTGCGACTTGAAGTCGCAGTGACCTCAAAGTAGTCCCTGTACTACTTTGGTCTGGCTTTGAGGCGACTTGAGGTCCCTAGACCTCAACATTACACAGGCATCACTTCAAGTAGCGTCAAAATCGCTGCAAAAAATTGCCTCAAAACCGTGCGCCTTTCAGGTCGCTCAAGTGTGAAATGGGCCTAAGCTTTGCCAATAAAAACTGGAAGCTGATTGGTTATTATGCACAGCTGTGCACCAGTTTTAGTAAGGCTACTTTCACACTGAGGCGCTTTATGGGTGCTATAGTGCTAAAAATAGCGCCTGCAAAGCGCCCTGAAAGAGCCGCTCAATTCACTCCAATGTGAAAGCCCCGAGGTCTTTCACACTGGAGCGGTGCGCTTGCAGGAGTCCTGCAAGCCGCATCTTTGCAGCGCTATAGGAGCGGTGTATTCACGGCTCCTAAATCGCCCCTTCCCATTGAAAACAATGGGGCAGCACTGCAACACGCCGGCAAAGCGCCACTGCAGTGGCGCTTTGCGGGCGGTTTTAACCCTTTTTCGGCTGCTAGCGGGGGTTAAAACCGCCCCCCCCCCCTAGCGGGCGAATAGCGCCACTAAAACGACAGTAAAGCGGCGCTAAATATAGCGCGGCTTTACCGCCGACGCCCGCCCGCTCCAGTCTGAAAGTAGCCTAAGACCCCTTTCACACTGAGGCAGTTTTCAGGCATTTTAGCGCTAGAAATAGCGCCTGTAAAGCGCCTGAAAACTGCCTCCCATTCTCTGCAATGGGTGCTTTCACATCCGGGCGGGGCCCTTGCGGGAGGTTAGAAAAAATCCTGCATGCAACATCTTTGGGGCAGTTTGGCAGCTCTGTATACAGCGCTCCCAAAACGCCCCTGCCCATTGTAATGAATGGGCATCATCCAATCATTTGCAAGCAAAAATTCTGTTTTCATGTTTTCCTTGCATGTGATTTGGTATTCTTTGCAAAGTACAATTATACCACATTCACTAAGCTGTGAGGAAAATCCCCTTTGTCAATTACAACTTCCCATGCAAAATAAACCGCCAATTTGCCTTTAGTAAATGTCATAGCCCTTAAAGAAGACCTTCAGTTCCTCTCTGTACCGGCTCCCCATTATGGCCATTAAAGATGTGCCAAGGGGCTCTGTCCAGCCTTCGGGTTCCTATCAGAGCCCCCTGGCACATCTGTGCATGCGCAGCTGATTTCCTGCACATGCGCAAAGACGGTGCAGTTTTGGGTGATCCCTGATAGCCATCTTTGCGCATGCATGAGAAACCCCACACAAGTCCAGATGGTCGGGGAAACCCATACGTGTGCAGAATCCGGTAGAAGTCCAGTAGCACATCTGTGCATGCACAGGGCGGCAGAGGAAAAAAAACGTAACTATTGCCTAGGCGAGGAATGAGAAAAATCAGCACAAATCACCATTAAAAAAAAAAACAGTTATGTCCAACTGTAAGTAGAGGAGAGGAGGCCAAACATGACCTAAACTTCTGGGTAAAGATCCACTTTGTAAGAATGTAAGAGAAACAAGGCAATCATAAGGGATCAATAAAGTGTGGGTGTAGACAGGGCCGGGACAAGGGGTGGGCGGCTGCCCTGAGCACTGTGGTGTGACATGAGGTGGGGGGGGGGACACCACAAGGAGATTGGGGGGAGGGGTTTTGTGTTGGGAGGGGGATTTGGGGGGCCACAGGTGGTAAGAATTGTTCTAGGAGGGGAAATTTTGGGAGGTTTGCTAGGAGTGGTGATTTGGGGGGGGGGGGGGGATTTGTATTGAGAGGAAGGATTGGTGAAGAGGATTTGTGCTAGGAGGGTCAATTTTTTTTTTGAAGGGGGATTTGTGCTAGTAGGAATGTTTGGGGGGGCATTTGTGCTAAAAGAGGAAATTTGGTTGGGGGGGGGGATTTGTGCTAGGATGGAGGATTGGGGGAGGGAAAATTGTGCTGGGAGGGGGATTTAGAGTGGGGGGAAATGATTTGTGCTCGGATGGGAAATTTGAGGGGTAGGAGATTTGTGCTAGGAAGGGGGGGGGATTTTTTTTTTTGGGGGGGGGGGGGGGGTTATTGTGCTGGAAGCATATGCAGAATAAGAGGATTTGAGCTGGGTGGGGGGGGGGAATTTATGCTATGAGGGGGGATTTGGAGGGAAATGATTTGTGCTCGGAGAGGAAATTTGAGGGGTAGAAGATTTGTGCTAGGAAGGGGGGGATTTTTTTTTGGGGGGGGGTATTGTGCTGGAAGCATATGCAGAATGAGAGGATTTGAGCTGGGTGGGGGGTGGATTTATACTGGGAGGAGGGGGGATTTTATGCTTAGGGGGTAGCCATGTAGATTAGTGCTCTATTTTTTTGGGGGGGGGGGAGGGGATTTGTTCTGACACATAATGCTCATACATCTTTTGGGGAAGGGGGGTGTAATTTGGCATGTTTGCCCTGGGCTCTAAATGACCTTGTCCCGGCCCTGGGTGTAGAATCAAGGTGAATCTGGGTTTGGGTCAGTGAGGGGGGGGTTTCCATCTTGTAGGGTCACCTCATTGTGCCCCTGAAAAGTATGGAATTCATCGGTCCTGGATTAGAGTTCCATCCTTTATGCTGGGTGTTACCTTGCAACAATGAAATTTGTTTGGATAGAAGATAATTCTGGACTGCCGCACTCCAAAAAATGTTTGCCTTTATACAAAATACAGCATCAAAAATACACGCCACAGCAGAACGGACAGAAGAGTTAACGCGTTTCACATTACAAACAGTGCTTAATCATAGCTAATGAAATTTGTTTATTTTACCATACCATGTGCTATTGGCCACCAAACAAGTCTGGTGGGCTTCCTGCTTGCAAATTTTGAACCTGAATAGAGCATAAAAGGTTCTTTTGCCTTATCAACTACTGTATCCACTGACTAATATCAGAATTCTCACAATTATATTATGTACTAAGCACTGTCACCCCCCCCCCCCCCCCCCCCGCGCCACAGAGATGTACTGACAAGGGTGCAACATAGAAAGATGCATGGTTCTCATGGGTCGTTGGGCCCAGATTATGGTTGTCCATGGCACAGCCCCTAGCACCCCGCATGTACAAAAACATAACATTTCCTGAAGGTGTTAGCTCATGCACTCCTGCATGAACTTGATCGTAGCTCAGTAATCTGTGATTTCTTACCATTGGGGTCCATGCCGCACAGATAAGACGTGGCGAGGCCTTGATGTGGCGTGCTACCCTTCATGGTCGGAGGCATTTCTGCCATCTGCTTTGCATAAACCTGCGGGACACAAGATCGAAAAATTTAGGTGTGTCTTGCTGGTAATTCATTGTTGATAATTGTTAAAAAAAAAAACTAAACTAAAAATGGGAATGACCAATGTACAGTAAGACATATGGTTTTCTGTTAACGATCGCTAAGAATTGGAAATGCAAAATAGAAAATTATTCTCCAAGATCGCATCATAACACATTATGACTTCACATCATAATTTACTAACAGAACTTATACATTTTCCTCCCCCCCATGTGCACCTTCCCCTGATCTCTCTGTCAAAATCGATGGCACAACTATCAGCCCGTCCCTGCATGCCAAGGTCCTAGGTGCAGTCCTGGACTCTGAACTCTCCTTTAAGCCCCACGTCCAATCACTGTCTAAAACTTGCCGCCTCATCCTCCGCAACATCTCCAAAATACGCCCCTTTCTAACCAATGACACAACAAAGCTCTTAATTCACTCGCTGGTCATCTCTCACTTCGACAACTGCAACTCCCTCCTCGTTGATCACACCATTGAGAAGAGTCACCAATGAGAAGACATTGCTCTTGTCCATGGTGTCATCTCTGTAAATATTCTGTAGCCTTCTGTGGATGTCGGACAGCCTGCATCTTTTCTTTTGTCAAGAACTCTATAACAGCACGTTGCTTCTGCTTGGAAAGAAGAAGGAAGAATGAAGTAGAAGAAGGATGAAGAAGGAAGAAGAAGAAAGAAGAAGAAAGGAGAAGAAGAAGGAAGAAGAAGAAGATGAAAGAAAGAAGAAGACGGAAGAAGAACGAAGAGGAAAGAGAAATATAAAGAGGAAAAAGAAGACAGAAGAAGGAAGAAGAAGGAAGAAGAAGGAAGAAGGAAGAAGAAAGGAGAAGAAGAAGGAAGAAAGAAGGAGGAAGAAGATGGAAAAAGAAGGAAGAAAGAAGAAGAAGAAGAAGAAAGGAGAAGAAGAAGAAAGAAGGAAGGAAGAATAAGAAAGAAAGAAGAAGAAGAAGAAGAAGAAGAAGAAGAAGAAGAAGAAGAAAGAAGAAGGAAAGAAAGAAGAACTATACAGGAAGAGAAGAAGAAAGAAGAAGGAGAAGAAGAAGAAGAAGAAGAAGAAGGAGAAGGAGAAGGAGAAGAAGAAGAATCACACACATAGGTTGGACTTGATGGACTTGTGTCTTTTTTCAACCTCACCTACTATGTAACTATGTAAGAAGAAGAAGAAAGAAGAAGGAAGAAGAAAGGAGAAGAAGAAGGAAGAAAGAAGGAGGAAGAAGATGGAAAAAGAAGGAAGAAAAAAGAAGAAGAAGCAAGAAGAAAGGAGAAGAAGAAGAAGAAAGAAGGAAGAAGAAGACGGAAGAAGAAGGAAGAAGAAAGAAGAAGAAGGAAAAAGAAGAAAGAAGTAGGAAGAAGAAAGGAGAAGAAGAAGGAAGAAATAAGGAAGAAGAAGACGAAAGAAGAAGGATGAAAAAAAGAAGAAGAAGGAAGAAATAAGGAAGAAGACGACGAAAGAAGAAGGATGAAAAAAAGAAGAAGAAGGAAGAAAGAAGGAAGAAGAAGTAGAAAGAAGAAGGAAAGAAAGAAGAAGAACTATACAGGAAGAGACATTTTTATAATCTAATATAACATCATATAATATACAAGTAATGTAACTCAATAATATAATTTCATATATACAATATAGCTCAAGATCGCTAGGCCTAGGTCTAACAAGTAAGGGTCTTTAAAAATGTATCTGTACAACTTTCTTTAAGGATTCTCACTTTTATTTTCCATTTGGATCCATATAGAAAAATGAAAGAAAGCTGTGGGAATTTTAATAAATAGATCCTTATGTAAAGCAGATTCAGGAAATTATGGATAGGCAGTGCTGTAGAGATCAAACCCATGCTGAATTGTAGTGACATTAATATACTACTCCAAAAAAAAAAAAAAAAGGCAATATAATATTATAATGATAAAATTTTGTTCAATATATAATATCCATGAAACACAGTTAAAATAAACATGGAAAATAAATTGCTACAAAAGGCACACAGGGTGCTACACTTTTACTCTGTCCTATCCACCCCTGCTTGGATAGTCCAATTCTGGCTAAAAAGAATGGGCGTCTTCCCTGAATAAATGGTATAAATAAAAATGATAAAATCATAAAAATATAATATAAATAATATAATATAAATATATTCCAAAAAATATAATACAACATTATAAAAATAAATAATAATATAAATATATTATAAAAATAAATAATAATGTAAATATATTATAAAAATATATAATACAACATTATAAAATATATGTAATAAAAAAAATACAAATATATAATAAAATTATAGTTCAAAATTATAAAAATAAATATATGAATTAAAAAAAAATATTTTAAATAAATGTCCCCCCACCCCAAACTCAGTTTAAAGACCCGGTGTTTTGTTCACGAAAGGCTCGTACTGGACTCTTCAAGCTTGTTGAGACACATACATTCGATAAATGATCAGCCAGATGCTTTTCTTTAAGATCTGTAAATAATAAGATCTTAAAGAGGACAACCTTTTTATTATATATAATTATCCGTGCTTCAGATAAAATTGCCCACATTAGAAAAGGGCCAATATGCGCAGTCTCTTCAAAGGGCTGCCCCTAGCACGCTTCAGCCTCTGAGCATGAAAGGACTTTCTCTAATCAGGATAATTAACTCTATGTTAATGTGCTTAGATGGAGCCTTACAGGTGTTCCCAATCTATGGGGGGAAATCGGGCAACACAAAGAAAGATTAAACTCCTGAGGTTCGGCCCGTGTATTGCTAAGGTAAATGTTATGGACTATAATTATGTGCTCTTCACAACGTAGCAATCTTTTTTAATAGCAACAGCACAAAAAAAAAAAAAAAAAAACATTATTGGATAAAAGCAGTAATTATTAATAAATTAGTAAAATGACATGTTTAAAAATGACATGTTTGAAAATAAAATGTATCAATTTGAATGCCACGCACTGTGATGAAAACTAAATTTGTATGTAAATTAGAGTTTTTGTGTTTTAAAATTTTTATTATAGTACAAAAGCAAGGGTTATGGAAGCCTTGCTCACGTGAGTAGCCTTTTATCCTGAACGCTCTGCCGACAATCACTTTTCTGTACTATGGTGCTGATTTATGAAGGTAAAGCAGAGGCATTGCCTGTGGCACTTAGAATCCATGGTTTGTTTGTTTGTTTTTTGCAGTGCCGGTTAGCAATCGTAGGGTAAAATCTCAATTAATATGGTCAATAGCCATGCTGTAGGTTTGCTCCAGTTTTCATTAATCAGCCCTTCTGTCTATCTAAAAACATCTAAATATCAGCAATAATCCACTTGAGCTGCTGAAATGTTGACACACAGGTATTCAAGCAACGCTCAGCAATTTAAAGCCATAAATAACCATAACATTGTTTTCGGTGAATGCGCTGCACCCTAGTGGTAGGTTAAAAATAATGATGACAGGTGCACGCTGGCAGAAATAAGATTTAGAAATATGAATGTCGCAGTGTACAACCCCTTTATCTCATAGGACAGGTATGATAAAACGGGCAGAGTTGGAGATATAACATCTATTGCTACCGGAATATATAAACAGCAAGCTAAAATGTCCTAAGGGACCATTTGGGCAAGACAGCTGCTTCTTGACCTCGTATGTTCAGAGAAAATGTTGATTGACAGATCTGATAAAGTAATTGCGAGCAAGCGTGATAGCTATTCACACAGAGAGAGAATGAGATTTTATGTGTGCGCTTATTAATTTGGACATGAGATCAATGCTCTAAAACACAGTTATTAAGATAGTTTTGGTTGGTAAGTCTCATCTGTGAAGTATGAATGTGGCATGTCATTAGCGTGGAACGAGCAGTGATAAAGCCTGCCACTGATACACTTATACGACACAAGACACCAAATATATATCTGAAAGGCTTCAAATGTGAAGACTGATGTCCCACTTCTTCTGAAATGAATGTGACTGACAAAGCAATTATAAAAATGTTCTGTAACTGGTACGATCAGTTACTTCACCAGTGATTTATATAACTGTATTAGATAATTACAACAGATTCTAAGACTTTTTTTTATATTAATTAACTCTAACTTAACTGTAGAAAAAAATAAATACATATATAATTTTTTGTATATTTATAGATAGAGAGAGATAGATAGATAGATAGATAGATAGATAGATAGATAGATAGATAGATAGATAGATAGATAGATAGATAGATAGATTTATAGATAGATAGATAGATATTTCTTTTTATTATTATAATTATTACAGACAATTTCTGCAGCACTTGAAATACATAAAATATATATATATATTGACAATTTTGATATTGATAATATATATAGATTATATAGATTGGAAGTGATTTATATAACTGTATTAGATAATTACAACAGATTTTAAGACTTTTTTTTATATTAATTAACTCTAACTTAACTGTAGAAAAAAAATATACATATTTTTATTTATTTTTTATTTATTATTATTATTATTATTACAGACAATTTCTGCAGCACCTAAAATATATATAAAATATATATATATATGTTGTTAATTTTAATATTGCTCATATATATAGATTGGAAGCTCTAACGAGCAGGGCCCTCTGATTCCTCCTGTATTGAATTTTATTTTAACTGTACTGTCTGTCCTCATGTTGTAAAGCATTGCGCAAACTGTTGGTGCTATATAAATCCTGTTATTTTTTGTTATTATGATTATGATTTTTTTATCATTATTATTATTATAGACAATTTGCACCCCCACTTAGAATAAATAAATAAACAAAAAATAAATAATATATATATATGTGTGTGTGTACGTCTGTAAATATGTGTACGTCTGTATATATGTGTATATGTATATGTGTACGTCTGTATATATGTGTATATGTATATGTGTATGTCTGTATATATATGTGTACGTCTGTATATATGTGTATATGTATATGTGTACGTCTGTATATATGTGTATATGTATATGTGTACGTCTGTATATATATATGTGTACGTCTGTATATAAATATAAGTGTATATGTATATGTGTACGTCTGTATATATGTGTATATGTATATGTGTATGTCTGTATATATGTGTATATGTATATGTGTACGTCTGTATATATGTGTATCAGTGTATGTAGTACAATGGCAGTTATTTTCTATGTAATGTTACAGTGAAGGGGAATAATGACCAGAGAGGCTCCAGTCTTCTAACTCTGAAAGCCCGATTGTAGGAGTGCGGGTTCCAGTGACAGCTGATCTTCGCTGTATTCATACAGTAATGATGCCCGGAGCGGCCGCTCTTCTGTATCTCAGTGTATTGTTCAATGACAGCTGGTTACCAGAGTCACATCATACAGTACTATACCCCATGTTCTGTATCTGAATGCCCCCCATAGAGGTGCACTGCACAATGCCGGCTTCCACTGTCTCATCATACAGAACTAAAGCCCAGAGAAAGTTCCGGTCTTCTCTATCTAGGTGTATGTTGTAGTATTATCTGGATCCCAGAGTCCTGCCATACATAGCCCATACTACTCTATCTATGGGGTTGTGACAGTTGATGTTCAGTATCTTTATATAATGACGCTTGGATCCAATTGGGTTGATGTTCTAGACCTAGAGGGTGGAGACTGCTCATTTAGTGAAGGGAAAGTTCACCAATCACGGTCTAGCAAATATTCCATTGCATATCACCGCTAAGTGAACATCTTTAACATGTTTCGTAAATCAATCCCAGTGTTCCATTTGCTGCAATGACAGTTGGTTTCAGGGTCCCACAAGATGCAGGAACAGTTAGATGCAGCATTTCAAGTGCTGGAGTTTCATTGAGATCCGGCGTCTCACCTTGTGCAACCAAAATTGGATATAGTGGCTCAACTGGTAAAGTGACAATTGGATCCAGTGTCTTAGCTAGTGCACTGGCAGTTAGATCCAGTATCTCACCTAGTGCAGTGACATAGGGATCCAGTATCTTAGCTAGTGCACTGACAGTGAGATTCAGTATTTCACCTGGTGCAGTGACAGTTGGATCCAGTGTCTTAGCTAGTGAACTGACAGTTAGATTCTGTATCTCACCTGGTGCAGTGACAGTTGGATCCAGTGTCTTAGTGCACTGACAGTTAGATTTAGTATCTCTTCTGGTGCAGTGACAGTTGGATCCAGTGTCTTAGTGCACTGACAGTTAGATTCAGTATCTCACCTGGTGCAGTGACAGTTGGATCCACTGTCTTAGTTAATGCACTGACAGTTAGATTCAGTATCTCACCTAGTGCAGTGACAGTTGGATCCAGCATCTTAGCTAGTGAACTGACAGTTAGATTCTGTATCTCACCTAGTGCAGTGACAGTTAGATTCAGTATCTCACCTGGCGCAGTGACAGTTGGATCCAGCATCTTAGCTAGTGCACTGACAGTTAGATTCTGTATCTCACCTATTGCAATGACAGTTAGATTCAGTATCTCACCTGGTGCAGTGACAGTTGGATCCAGTGTCTCTCAGGTGGTACAGTAATAAATGTCTCATCTGATATACAAACAGTTGGAACCAGTGTCTGATGATGCAGTGAAGGCTAGATCTTTATGTTCTTATATCCAGTATCTCACCTGCTGGCAGAGACAATTGGATCCAGTAAAATGTGTGAGGATTCACTTCAATGATCCAGTCTTGTGAAGTGAATGTTCACACAATTTATTTTGTGAGGATTCTCAACATCTTCACTAAATCAATCTCCTGGCTCAGTGACAGTTGGATCATCCAGTATAAAGTGGTGCGGTGACAGTTGGATCATCCAGTATAAAGTGGTGCGGTGACAGTTGGATCATCCAGTATAAAGTGGTGCGGTGACAGTTGGGTGCAGGTGAGCTGATTTAATAAAGAAGTTGAGAATCTTCACCCAATACATCGTGTGAATATTCATTTCCAGCATCTAATCAGATGTGCAAATTAAATAATTAAATGGGAATTTGCTTTTCACAAAACTGGACAATGTAAGTGAATATTCACAACCTTTATTGTGTGAAGATTATTCACTCCATTAGTAAATCTGCCTCAGTGTGTTCTGGTGCGATGATATTTGGATCTAGTGTGGTACAGTAGTGGCAGTGTATCAGGTAGTCTGCTGGTGACAGCTGTCTCAGGTGATGCAGTGATATGTAGAGGCAGTGTCATATACTGGCAGTTGTTTCAGGCAGTTGCAGTCCTGTATTGACAGTTGTCTCAGGTAGAGGCAGTGCCATATAGTGATAATTGTCTCAGGTACTGGCAGTGTCACATAGTGGCAGTTGTCTATGATAGTGGCAGTGTCATATAATGCCAGTTGTCTTAGATAGTGGCCATGTCATATAACAGCACTTGTCTCAGACAGTGACAGTGCCATAAAATGGCAGTTGTCTTGGGCAGTGGTAGTGTCATATAGTGGCAGTTGTCTAAGGTAGTAGCAGTGTCACATAGTGGCAGTTGTCTCAGATAGTGGCAGTGTCATATAATGACAATTGTCTCAGATAATGGCCATGTCATATAATAGCACTTGTCTCAGACTCTGGCAGCGCCATATAATGGCAGTTGTCTCAGGTAGTGGCAGTGTCATATAGTGGCAGTTGTCTAAGGTAGTGGCAGTGTCCCGTAGTGGCAGTTTTTCCAGATAGAGGCCATGTCATATAATAGCACTTGTCTCAGATAGTGGCAGTGCCATATAATGGCAGTTGTCTAAGGTAGTGGCAGTGTCACGTAGTGGCAGTTGTCTCAGATAGTGGCAGTGTCATATAAGGGCAGTTGTCTTAGATAGTGGCAGTTGTCTCAGGTAGTGGCCATGTCACATAGTGACAGTTGTCTCAGATAGTGGAAGTGTCATATAGTGGCAGTTGTCTCAGACATTGGCACTGTCATATAATGGCAGTTGTCTCAGATAGTGGCAGTTGTCTCAGGTAGTAGCAGTGTCATATAGTGGCAGTCATCTCAGATAGTGGCAGCTGTCTCAGATAGTGGCAGTGTCATATAGTGGCAGTTGTCTCAGATAGTGGCAGTGTCATATAATGGCAGTTGTCGCAGGTAGTAACAATGTCATATATTGGCAGTTGTCTCAGATAGTGGCAGTTGTCTCAGATAGTGGCAGTGTCATATAATGGCAGTTGTCTCAGATAGTGGCAGTTGTCTCAGGTAGTAGCAGTGTCATATAGTGACAGTTGTCTCAGATACTAGCAGTTGTCTCAGGCTGTGGCAGTGTCATATAATGGCAGTTGTCTCAGTGGCAGTATCACATAGTGACAGTTGTCTCTGTGGCAGTGTTGTATAATGGCAGTTGTCTCAGGCAGTGTCAGTGTCATATAGTGGCAGTTGTCTCAGATAGTAGCAGTTGTCTCAGGCTGTGGCAGTGTCACATAATGACAGTTGTCTCAGTGGCAGTGTCACATAGTGACAGTTGTCTCAGTGGCAGTGTCATATAATGGCAGTTGTCTCAGGCAGTAGCAGTGTCATATAGTGACAGTTGTCTCAGATTGTAGCAGTTGTCTTGGGCTGTGGCAGTGTCACATAATCAGTTGTCTCAGTGGCAGTGGCACATAATGACAATTGTCTCAGTGGCAGTGTCACATAATGACAGTTGTCTCAGTGGCAGTGTCACATAATGACAATTGTCTCAGTGGCAGTGTCACACAATGACAGTTGTCTCAGTGGCAGTGTCATATAATAGCAGTTGTCTCAGTGGCAGTGTCACATAATGACAGTTGTCTCAGTGTCATATAATGGCAGTTGTCTCAGTGTCATATAATGGCAGTTGTCTCAGTGGCAGTATCACATAGTGAGAGTTGTCTCAGTGGCAGTGTCACATAATGACAGTTGTCTAAGTTGCAGTGTCACATAATAACAGTTGTCTCAGTGGCAGTGTCATATAATGGCAGTTGTCTCTGGCAGTGTCATATAATGGCAGTTGTCTCAGTGTCATATAATGGCAGTTGTCCCAGTGTCATATAATGGCAGTTGTCCCACCTCATAGGTTGTTGTGCTGTTCGGACTCCCCCTGGGGCTCGGCTCCCTCCTGTCCTCGGTGTCTCTGGCCGGGGATGAAGCGGTGGACCGGGGTGTGGGTTGGCTGGCTCTCTCGTCCTCAGGGAAGCGTCCGGACTCCACATCGACCTCCTCCGCGGTGTCTGGCCCCGGAGAGGCGGAGCGATAGCTGGAGGTGTCGCTCAGCAGGTCGGGGGAGGAGTATCCGGTGGGCCGGGCCGCCCCATACAGTTTGGCCAGACTCTCCGCCGCCTTCACCACCGGCCTGAACGCTGAGATGTAGCGGAGCTTCCTGGGGGTGAGCGGCTCTCCGGACCGGGCCTCATCCCCTGATCTCTCCTCCTCCCGGGAGGGCTCGTCCACCGCCTCCCCGCCCCCTTCCGACTCCTCGGCCTCCGCGGAGCTCTTGGTGCCGGCAGGTGGCTGCTGGGTAAGTCCCGGATAGGGCGGTACTGGCAGGGCCCCAGCCGCTGGCCAGAAGACCGGGAAGTGCGGGTAGACTGAGTCCTTGGAGGCGGGAGCGGCCGGCCAGAAGACCCCGGGCAGGGCCTTGTCGGGCAGACCGTCATCCTTTTTGGCGCACAGGCTGAAGGCGGGGAAGCCGTAAGGTGGGGGCGGGAAGAGAGGCGGGGTCATCTTGTGCAACACCCCGGAGAAGCCTTTGCTGGGGACAGGGATGAGAGGGAAGCTGCGGGCCGCCTGCTCCTCCTCCCCCGTGGAGACTCTCAGGGATTTGGCAGGGGGAGGAGGCGGAGGGGCCAATTCCAGGTGTTGTCGGCTGGACCCCCCTCCTCCTCCGCTGCTGGACGGCGACGAGAATGCTCTCTTGCGGGTCCCCCCGTTGAACATGGCCTTGACGTCCTCCCAGGAATGTGCCAGATCGTCGGAGGCGGTGCCATCGCTTAGGCGGAGGTGGCGCCTCCAGCTGTTGAAGTTGGCGGCGTCAGGCTGGGTGTACTTGGAGTCGGAGGTGCGGTGGGAGTGGAAGATGAACTTGTTGGGGGAGAAGTAGAGGCCGCAGTAGCCGCACTTGATGCACTTGGCCCGGGAGCTGTTGTACCGGGCCGGGATGAAGCTCCCCCGGCAGCCCCAGGCGCACTCGTGGACCACATCGAAGGCGAAGTTCTCGGGCAGCTTAGGCGGCCGGTGCTCCCCCAGGAACGACTTGCACAGACGCTCCGCCTCCCGCTTAGTGATCATTCCGCAGCGGCGGGACGAGATGGGCATGGCCCCCGCGCGGCGCAGGATCTCCAGCTGCACCGGGGTGCACTGCACGCAGGTGATGCCCAGGGCCACCCTCCGGTTGTGGATCTCGTTGTAGCTGTAGCTCTTCAGCAGTGTGTTGGAGATCTGGGCCAGGCAAAGGCGCTCCTGGCCGTCTATCACCAGGGACACGATGGGCACCCCGTACAGGCATGCCTCCCCCACCTGGTTGGGCTTCATGGTCCCCGAGAAGGTCTGAGTGTCCTGCTTGCTGGTGGGTGGAGAGCTGGGGTCCCTCTGGGCGCTGATCCCCTCCATTTTTTCTTCTCTGGAAGAGAAAATAGAAAATAAGACACTGAGATCACTAAGATTACATGTACTTGTTATATATAATGCACATGGGGCAACTATCCCCCCTCTAGAAAAGATCACTATGCAAGATACATGGACTTGTTATATTTAATGCACATGGGGCAAATATTCCCACTCTGGAAAAGATCACAATGCAATGAGATACATTGATGATGGAAAACTTTACCCCAAGCATACAGAACACAATGATCAGGATTATTATATTTACTGCACTTATATTTATTGGGGCAATTATTTCTCTTAGATCACACTGGAAAATCCTTCACCAATCACATGGAGCACAAGGGTCAAAACTGTTATATTTACAGCACATGTTACAAATATTTCCCCCTATAGAAGAGAGTGCAATGAGATAGACTTGTTATATTTTCTGCACATGATGCAACTCCCCCCCCCCTTTAAAAGAGATCATAGTGCAATGAGATACATAGATTTGTTGTATTGAATACACATGGGGCAGATATCTCCCCCCCCCCCCCCTAGAAGAGATCACAGTGCAATGAGATACATGGACTTGTTATATTTAATGCACATGGGGCAAATATGTCCCCTCTAGAAGAGATCACAATGGAATGAGGTACATGGACTTGTTATATTTAATGCACATGGTGCAAATATCCCCCCCTCTAGAAGAGATCACAATGCAATGAGGTACATGGACTTGTTATATTTAATGCACTTGGGGCAAATATTTCCCCTGTAGAAGAGATCACAATGCAATGAGGTACATGGACTTGTTATATTTATTAAATATTTCCAGAGATCACAATGCAAAACTTTATTGATAACATAAGAAGACAATGATCAGGATTGTTATTATATTTTTTGCACATGGTGCAAATATTTTCCGCTCTAGAAGTGGTCATAGTGAAATGAGATACATGGATGTGTTATATTTAATGCACATGGGTCAGATATTTCCCCTCTAGAAGAGACCACAGTGAAATGAGATATATGGATTTGTTATATTTAATGCACATGGGTCAAATATTTCCCCTGTAGAAGAGATCACTGTGCAATGAGATACATGGACAATGCAAAGCTTAATCAGGATTATTATATTAGTGGGGGGCTCCTTGTTACAACATAGTATGTATAGTGGTTTTCTCTCCCCTTTGTTATAGAGGTATATTTTTTCATATCTATATTTTTAAACATTATTTTTTTAACAATAGATTTTTATTGAAGGAATTTTCTTAACAATACAGATTGACATTGTCACGATAGTAATTGTGACTAACTTCTTTGCAATAGTTTTTAAGAATATTCTTATACAGATACAGTAATTGATAGTCTGTATTTTTTGATCTGCAGACAGCATATTAACAGCATCTACTCCTGAGGAAGTCACCTAAGTTCACAAAACGCGTTGAGAATTGGCATAGACATGATTTTGCCATTGATAATTATGATCATGTAGTATGCATATTTGTGTGTGAATTTTGGAGCTCTAACTATAGCAGAACAGTCAGCCTATTTCATTTAGGCATGTTTTGAATACATTATTTTATTGCAATATCATTTACCTTTTAAGTGTACTGTTGTCTGTGTTGTCCCTTATTTAAAGTCCCATTGTAATTTGAATTATTAGAGCATATGACTATTCAGGATGGAGGTACATCAGCTCACACACTGGATCAAGTTATAGTATTATTTTCGGATTATTATATTTACTGTACATGGGACAGTTATTTCCCTTCTAAAGCTGGCCATACATTATGCAATATTCTTATTCACTTTCCATTAGATTTACCTTCAACTGTGTAGTGCAAGGGCCTGCCTGATTGCATACAAATTAAGGGTTTAGGTTTGACCTCATATTATATGGTTTTGGTATCTACAGTTAAAATTGTATATTGTATGACCAGCCCAAGAAATCACACTGCAAAACTCGCCTTAACCAATCACATGGAGCACAAGGGGCTGGGTCATTCTATTTACTGCACATGGGGCAAATATGTCCCCTCTAGAAGAGATTATAATGCAATGAAATGCAAGGACAATGCAAAACTTTACACATTGATCAGGAGTGTTGTATTTATTGCTCATAGGGGCAATTTCCCCTGTGGAGGAGATCACCCTGAAAAACTTTATTGATCGCATAGAAGACAATCAAGATTGTTATTATATTTTCTACACATGGAGGCAAATTTCCCCCCTTGATCACATTGCAAAACTGTATCCCAATCACATAGAACACAATGATCAGGAGTGGTATATACATGGGGCAATTATTTCCAGATGAGATCACGATTCAAAACTCTACTACCCTGATCACATAGAAGACAATGATCAGGGTTGTTATTATATTTACTACACATGGGGCAATGATTGCCCCTGTAAGAGATCACACTTGTAAACTTTACCTCAATCATATATAACACAATGATCAGGAATATTATTTTATACATTATATTTATTGTACACGGAGCAAATATTCACCCTCTAGGAGATCACAATAAAAAACTGCACCGATCACAAAGAACACAAGGGTCTGGTTTTGTATGATACTGCCCATGGGGCAATTATTGAGAAATATATGGTAGAGAGCTGCGAAGGTGCCATCATCCCATTATAAACAGAACAAGAGAATACCTTTCAATGGGAAGGGACTTTATAGGCACATCAGACAGAGCAACTTCAGAGACAAAAAATGTATAAAAAAACTATACATTTTATTGTAAATTAAGATAAAAGTGTAAAAAAAAGCAAAGAATATTTAGCTTATACACATATGTGATGACAGCACAAAGATGTGGCTACCAAAAACCTTGACCAAATACTGAATGTGAGATGAAGCATCCGACACGTTTCGAAAGTGTAGGTTTACTGCCTTCTTCAGGGATGCAGGGGCAATTGTTATTCTTCTAGAAGAGATCACACTGGAAAACGTTACCCCCCATTCACATAGAACACAGTAGTTATATTTATAATTGCCCCATGTGCAGTAAATATAATAATGATCAGAGTAATTATATTTACTGCCAATGGGGGGGGGGGGGGTATTTTCTCTCTATATATAGAGCAGATCACACTGAAAAACGTTAAGCCCCCCCCCCCCTTCACCAATCACATAGAACATTAAGGATAGTTACTGTATATTTATAATTGCCCCATGTGCAGTAAATATAACAATGATCAGAATATTGATATTTATTGCACTGGGGGCAAATATTGCCCCTCTAGAAGAGATCACATAGAGTAATCTCATAGAGTACAATGATTAGGATTATCATATTTATATAAATATGGGAATATTTTGAAGAGATCACCCTGCAATGGGACACAGACGTTGGAAGACTTTGCACCAACATAGTTAATCGGGATATTCATTAATTACTCAAAATGAGGCAAATATTTCTCCTCTGGAAGAGATCACAATGGAAAACTCATCACACAGTCGGATTGTACAATTTCCCTAGATCTACCAGGATCTAGATCTACCCAGATGTATACAGTGCAAGAGCCTGCCTGACTGCATGAAGTGTATGTAAAGTGTGAGCTGAACACTCGACCCCAGTATATATATATATATATATATATATATATATATATATATATATATATATATATATATATATATATATATATATATATATATATATATATTTATTTTATTTTTTTTTTCAATTAATTGCGAATGGGGGAATATTTCTCCTCCCATAAGTGGGCACATTGCAATGGAATACACATACCCCAATCACAGAGAACACACTGTACAATGATCAGGATTGTTCTAATTAAGGGAAATATTAAGAAGAGATCACATTGGAAAACTCTACACCGATCAAATAGAACACACAATGATCAGGATTGTTATATTCATTACTGTAAATGGGGAATTATTTATTCTCTGCACCGAGATACAGACACTGGACTCCTTCACCCCATCATGTACAATAATCAAGAATATTATATTTTCTGTAATTGGGGAAATATCTCACATTGGGAAAACTCTACACCAATCACATAGAACACACACTGTACAACGATCAGGATTGTTTTATTCGTTTGTGAATGGGTAATTATTTATCCTCTGGAGGAGATCACAATAATCAGGATACTATACTGCAATTGGTACAAATATGTTTCCTTTGGAAGAGCGAATACACTGAGATCACATTGCACTAATACACAGGCATGGGACTCCTCCACCAATACTGTACAATGATCAGAGTAGTTGTATTCATACAATAAACAATTATCTGGAAGAGAAATCACACTACACAGACACTGTGCTTCCACACCCCAATACTGTACAAGGATCAGAGTAGTTGTATTCGTTTACTGCAACTGGGATAAATAATTATCTGGAAGAGAGATCACACTACACACACAGACACTGTGCTTCCTCACCCCAAACCTGTACAATGATCAGAATGGTTCTATTTATTTATTACAACAGGGATAAATATTTAAGAGAGATCACACTACACACACACATAACACTGAGTTCTTCACCCCAATCTCATAGAATGCAATCAAGCTATTTATCTTTATTTACGGCAATTGCATGGGACAAACATTTCTCCTCTGAAGAGATCACATAGGGACTACAATGAGATCCCAATGACCTAATACCCAGACACTGGGGAAACTCCACCAGTCTCATGGAATACACACTGTACAATAATCGGGATATTATCTTTACTGTTCCTGGAATATTACTCTGGAATAGACAACTATACTGCACTGAATACACAGACATTGAGATCCTTCCCCCCAATACTGTACAGTGACCAGGGTAGTCCTATTTATTTACTAATATATATATATATATTCTGCAATAGGAAGGATATTTCTGCAATAGGAAGGATACATTGACACTGGAAAGCTTTCCTAATCACATATAGAACACACACTGTCAGAATATTATCTTTATTTATTATAGCCAGTACAAATATTTCTCTGGAAGAGAGACACTGGACTCTTTCATCCGAATCATATATCTATAAAACATACAATAGCCAGGAAAATATATATATATATATATATATATATATATATATATATATATATATATATATATATATATATATATATATATATATATATATATATATATATATATATATAATTTTACTTTTGATTTATTTTTATTTTTTTTAATTAATCAATTAATTTTTTAAGACTGCAGCTAGTACAAATGTTTCTCACATTCAAATTCTAATGAATTTAATCTGCCCATTTCTGGATTTGTGTCTACTGTATATACTTTGTTAAAGAAAAAAACAACAACAACATCATCCTGTCCTGGAGTGTGGCATTTTATTTTAACGTCATGTACTAATCATTTTTCTAAGAATACTAAACAGAATTTATAGGAAGGAATATAGAGATACAGTTATTAAATATATTTGGCCCGGTTTCAGGAAATAATCTAATTTAAATGGCCAGTTGTTTGACTTTGGCCAAGGCGTTTAATTATTTTGTTTAAAAAAAAAAAAGATTGCGTATATTTATCATAGTGTTTTATTGCCTTTTTTTATTTGTTTACGTATTTAATTTTTATATATATATATATTTACTAGTTGATTTGTTTGACAGCCCGCAGCAGCCTATTTTTTAAGTCGTGACCTGATTCTGTGTCCCCAAGTTTCCATCCCTCCAATTTCCTATAACCCTTTTTTTATGATTGAAAATGCTTTTAATCTCTTTGATTTCCTCCCTACAATCAATTCTGTTCTATTGTCGCACTTTCCTGAGTTATTTATTCCCAAGCGGTTCCCCCCTGCTCCAAAAATCAGCCCCTGCCATATATTATGTTCTATGTGCACCCTGCATACTTAGATCTGCCCTGTGCTAGGTCTATATGTCAGTGGCTATGTTTTATTTTTCTCTATTTTTATTCTGGAGATCATATGGCTGCTGCCCCAATACCAATTTTCTGGATTTAGAAGCCCATTAAATGCCCCCCAGTGCAGTTGTGCGGCTCTCTCCAATGCCCAGAACAGCCAGGGTTGGAGATAAATAAATTATGAGTCAAAGTAGTAAAGAAATGTTTAAAAAATGAACCGAGTACTTATGGTGCACCAGAGACTGCAACAAATATACAAACACAGTGAATCAAAAGCGAACAATAAAATGTGTGTAAAACATCCGGGCACCGAATCCGCAATCTAATCATAAAAAAGGAGGAAATAAAAATTGTAAATAGAAACTAAAACAATTTTCTTTTATCTGTACAGTAATCTGCTTATTGTAAAAACAAAAATAAAATTAAAGCTATATGCAGATAATATATATTTGTTTTAATTGTGTTATTTTATCAAAAATCTGGTAAAAAAATAAAACACAGAAAAATAAATAAATAAAATAAAGCTAATATGTAGACAATGTATCTTTGTTTTGTTTTTTTATTTCTTTTATCTGTACAGTAATCTGCTAAATGAAATAAAATAAAATAAAGCTATATACTGATATGTATCTATGCTTTATTTCGTTTAAGTAAATATTTGACATCTTCTCAATTCTAAAAGTATAGCTTTACAATAGTTACAAAAATAAATCTAAATATTATATAATACAAATTTAGGGTAATGCTTATTTTATGTCATTTGGATTTAATTTGGATTGAACGTTTTTTTAAACCGATTGTTAATCTTAGAAAATTCAAAGTAACAATTTTCTCTTCTGATAGTGTTTTAGATTATAATTATGAAGTCTACTGAGGAAATGATAAGATACATCCTATAATTAGATCAGTCTAGAAAGAGAAGGCTGAGGAAGACCAAATACTTCTTATACATTGGAGGGTATTGGTGTCTAATTAGATTAACCAGACATGCAGAGAAGTTCAGGAATACCTGATCCTAAGCTGACAATAGCACCCTGTGTCCCCTTTGTTTTCTGGTTCACCCTGAACTGTGCTTTTTGACCAAAGCCTGATCTTGACCTTCTTCTATTGGACACCCGAAGCTGACCATACACCATGCAATCTAATTGCACAACATCCTTTAGATTTGGTATGGACTATGTAGTGCAAGAGCCTTTTTGATTTGATACCAATTGAATGGATTGTTTAGGTTTTTTCTCATATTTTATTCATTTTGGAATTGAGAATTTTGAGAATTCTAAAGCAGATTGTATAGTGTTTGACCAATGTCTGAGCTTGACTTTCTTCTATTTGATGCTGACCATGCACTATACAATCTGATTGTACAATCTACCATCAAGTATTTAGGGCAAGAGCTTTCTTGATCGGATACAAATTAAATTGAATTGTTTAGGTTTGTCCTCATATTTTTTGGGGTTTCGGAATTTGGAATGTTGGTCATTCCAAAGGAGATTATATAGGGCAGCCATTCTGAACCGAGGTTATCCGTGGGTTTCTAAGGGGTCCTTGAGCTGTGGCTGATTGACCTCCGATTTGCTGGTGCCCGCATAGTCCCAGGACCAACACCACTTGGCAAAACCAGGAGCATGATACCAATGATCTCCTTGGCTATTGGTAAGGGTGACATTCGGACAACCACAGGAATGTATCCTTCCTTCTGACTAATAAATCTATAATACATGTTTCCTCTTGCCCCCAGGTGAATTGGTTTTAGTAAGGTTCCCCAACATGTGAAAATAATTTTAGGGGTTCCTCTGAGGTAGAATGGTTGAGAAAGGCTGGTGTAGGGTATTGCCAGCCTCTAAAATGTACCATCCTTCCAGCTAGAAAAGTTGTGTTCTTCCTTGCCCTCACACATCATCCCTTCTGTATTACTTACTCCATAATAAAAAGCTCTTTCCTCCCTACAAGCCCTATCCTGTTACCTACTGTTGACCATACAGCCCCAATCCCTTATTTGATTTAAAAAGCTCATGTGGTCCAAGTGGCGAGTGTACTGTCCTATGGACTAACCCCAGGACTAACATAATCTCTTCTGTATTGCTTACTCCGTGATAAATATCTCTTTCCTCCCTACAAGCCCTATTTTGTTATCTTCTGTTGACCAGACAGCCTCCATCTCTTGTTTGATTTAAAAAGCTCACGTGGTCCAAGTGGCCAGTTTACTGCCATATAGACTAACCCCAACCAGGAGTGGACTAACCCCAACCAGGAGGGAACTAACCCCAACCAGGAGGGAACTAACCCCAACCAGGAGAGAACTAACCCCAACCAGGTGTGAACTAACATCATCTCTTTTGCATTACTTACCCCATGATAAATAATATCTTTCCTCCCTACAAGCCCTATCTTGTTACCTTCTGTTGAACAGACAGCCCCCCATATCTTGTTTGATTTAAAAACCTCAGGTGATCCAAGTGACCAGTTTACTGTCCTGTGATCTAACCCCAACCAGAAATGGACTATGTATACTTCTGTATTACTTATTCCACGATAAATAGCTCTTTCCTCCCTACATGCCCTATCTTGTTACCTTCTGTTTGACCAGACAGCCCTATCTCTTGTTTGATTTCAAAAGCTTAGTGGTCCAAGTGGCCAGTTTACTGTCCTATGGACTAACCCCAGCCAGGAGTGGACTAACCACAGCCAGGAGTGGACTAACCCCAATCAGAAGTGGACTAACATCTCTTCTGTATTACTTACACCTTGACAAATAGCTCTTTTCTCCCAACAAGCCCTATCTCGTTACCTTTCGTTGACCAGACAGCTCTCAAATCTTGTTTGATTTAGAAAGCTCAGGTGGTCCAAATGGCCAGTTTACTGTCCTGTGGACTAACCCCAGCCAGGAGTGGACTAACCTCAACCAGGACTGGACTAACCTCATCTCTTCTATCGCTTACTCCGTGATAAATAGCTATTTCCTCCCTATACAAGCCCTATCTTGTTACCTTCTGTTGACCAGACAGCCCCCATCTCTTGTTTGATTTAAAAAAAAAGCTCAGGTGGTTTAAGTGGCCAGTTTCCTGTCCTATGGACTAACCCCAACCAGGAGTGGACTAACCCCATCCAGGATCTCCCTGCCCCATGGACAATGGAGGAAAAAATCTGAATAATTGTTCTATTCAAGCAGCATCTGAGCATTGCCCTGCACATAGGGCACTTACATTGTTAGCCGCAGGCTGTTTGTTCGCACCGTCCAAGCCCAAACAAACCATAATTGCTCTTATCTGTCATGTTCAGCCATACATATAATACAGATCTGCTATTTCACCTCCAACGTCTGCTCTCTATTCCTACTTCATATTAAACCTGTATTTCCGACCACTACTACATGCAGATAGTAAATGGATAATTAAACGCCCGATTTGTTTCTAATTTCTTTGTTCTAAAAAAAAAAGTCTCTCCCTGTTTAATCCTTTTTGGAGTTCTTTTTTTTCTGCATTTCCAAATCCAGATCTTCGTCCTTTCAAAGTCTTCACAGGGGATAATCCCGGAGAAGATTAGTTTATTTGACTGTAGCAATTGCCCAAGTCCAACAAGAGCAGGAGAGGGAGAGACTAAAGAGGGAATAAAGGAATAAAAGCGGCTTATCCTAAAGAGATCACCTAATGAAGGAGATTGCATTGTAATTACATAGAATGGGCACGCCACGGCTACCGGCTCCTGCCTGCTGAAAACAACGGTGGAGGGCGTCTGGATTGTCACCTGGAGAAGTTTTCTGGGGTCACCGTTTTACTCAAAGGCATTGGAAACGATCTAAACGTTTTAAAGCGTTCTAAAATGAGCGACGCGTTCTGAAACGTTCTGAAGTCAGTACTACAAACATGAACCGCAGGGCAGGACAGTGGATGATATTTAACACTTCTGCCTTGCAGTACTGGGGTCCCCACATAAGCTTGGCCATCCACTATACCATTTTTTGGTTTAATTTTAGTTAAATTTAAAGCATAAGCGTTCTGAAATGTTCTGAAGTCAACACTACAACCATAAACACCATAAACACAAGGCAGGACAGTGGCTGGATATCTAACACATCTACCCTGTGCTGGGATCCCCAGTTAGGATTGGCCATGCATTATACAATTCTCTTGTTCAATTTCCTTTAGATTTACCTTCAACTATGTAGTGCAAGGGCCTGACTGATTGCATACCAATTGAAAAGTGTTTAGGTTTGACCTCATATTATATGGTTTTGGTAAATCTAAAGGAAAATTGAACAAGACAATTGTATAATGTATTGCCAGCCTCAGGACACTATCTGCATGAAGTTTGCAGCTTCAGCTCCATAGGTTAATTGGCCCTGGTATGTATGCATGGGTCCTTAGGCTAGACATACACTGTACAAGCTCCTTTAGATTTTTGGAAACGATGTAACACGGGGAGTGGGGACAAACTTTCATTTCATTTGTTTCAAATCAAACCTTGCATTATTGTTAATGAGAGATTCTATAGTCTATACATGACCATTAGATTGTAAGCTCTTTGATGACAGGAACTGATGTGAATGTGCAGTTTGTAAAAAAAAAAATAAAAAAAAAGAAGAGAAGAAGAAAAAAAAATCTATCTATATAGATAGATATATACACATTTATCTATCTATCTATCTATCTATCTATCTATCTATCTATCTATCTATCTATCTATCTATCTATCTATCTATCTATCTATCTATCTATCTATCTATCTATCTATCTATCGCTATAGATATATAGACAGACAGATAGAGATAGATAGATAGATAGATAGATAGATAGATAGATAGATAGATAGATAGATAGATAGATTTTACTTTTTTTTTTTTTACATACCGTACATTCAACATCAGTTCCTGCCCTCAAAGAGCTTACAATCTAATGGTCACATACACTATATATATATATATATATATATATATATATATATATATATATATATATATATATATATATATATATATATATATATATATTAATATTAAAAAGGGCTGTATATTCTTACATAACCACATATATCACAATATCACAAACCCCAGAACTGCCTTGTCTTGCTTTGGTTGTATATCTAAGATCAGCACTGGGGTCTCTGGTTTGAACACTATCTGCATGGAGTTTGTATGATGTGCTCCCTATAATTGTCTGGATTTCCTCCCAGGCTCTAAACAGATTCTGGGTTAACTGGCTCCTGTCTGAGTTGACCATGTGTTTGTATTTGAGGGACATTAGATTGTAAGCTCCTGGAGCTCCTGGAGGACAGACTGATGGGGATGCACAGTATGTGCAGCGCTGCCTTCATTGTCAGCGCTACATAAATACCGTTAATTATAAGAAGGATGGATTGTTTCCTTTGTATAGTGCTTGGCTACATATGTTACAAAGTCTGGAGTTGCCTTGCTTTTGGTTGTGTATCTAAGATCAGCACTGGGGTCTCCAATCCTAGTCCTGACCAGGACAGTATCTGCATGGAGTTTGCATGTCTAAGATGTAGATTGTAACCTGATGTGAATGTATAGTATGTACATTTTATATAAGGGAAATAATGGAATCTGTAGGCATAGAAGTCCATCGGCCAGTGTCTTACCCTTGTGAGGTGTGGATGGGTCCTCCTACGTCCTCCAGGGTCTCCAGGTAGGTGCAGCTGCCTATGGATGGCGCTCTTGTGGGCTCAGGGTCGGGCAGGACATGGAGCCCGGGAGTCCAGCAGATGAGGTGCAGGTCCGCTCACACAGTGCTGGGATGAGATCTGAGCACTCCCAATCATCCAGTGACAGCTACAATAATAGGGAGGCGACTCCACTTAGCAATGACATCTTTACATTAACCCCTTGCATGCAGCCACTTGTCCAGCCAGCACAGGGTGGGCTTGCGTCTCCCAGAGAGTGAGAAGTGCAGCAAATCCGAGAGGTAAGTGGGGGGATTATTCACCTGTTAGGGTTTATCAGCTCCCCCTCCCTATTCCCTCCCCCTCCCATCACAAGGGGGGCTGCACCCTTCTATGTGCACTCTGCTGTGCTGGGCCCTTTAAATCCGACAGTGCGACAAAAGTGTAATCATGAAGATGATAATTATTACTAATTAATTGCTGGATAAACATGAGAGGATTCGATCCATTTCCCAGGATCTCTCAGATACTTTAACAATCAGGGAAATGAGTTTCATATTTAAGAGTGGCAGGTAGGAAGACAAGCGATTAAAGAGCGACAAAGTGATACAAATAGCAGAGCACATTCCTGGCCTGCCCTGCAATCTTCATCCCCAGCCTGCCCTGCCATCTCCATCCTTACCCTGCCTTATCATCTCTATCCCCAGCCTGTCCTATCATCTCCATCCCCAGCCTGCCCTGCCATCTCCATCCCCAGCCTGCCCTGCCATCTCCATTCCCAGCCTGCCTCATAATCCCCATCCCCAGCCTGCCCCGCAATCTCCATCCCCAGCCTGCCTCATAATCCCCATCCCCAGCCTGCCCCGCAATCTCCATCCCCAGCCTGCCTCATCATCTCCATCCCCAGCCTGCCCCGCAATCTCCATCCCCAGCCTGCCCTATTATCTCCATCCTCACCCTGCCTTATCATCTCTATTCGCAGCCTGCCCTATCATCTCTATCCCCAGCCTGCCCTGCCATCTCCATCCCCAGCCTGCCCTGCCATCTCAATTCCCAGCCTGCCTCATAATCCCCATCCCCAGCCTGCCCTGCCATCTCCATCCTCACCCTGCCTTATCATCTCTATCCCCAGCCTGTCCTATCATCTCCATCCCCAGCCTGCCCCCAATCTCCATCCCCAGCCTGCCCTATTATCTCCATCCTCACCCTGCCTCATCATCTCCATCCTCACACTGCCTCATCATCTCCATACCCAGCCTGCCCTTTTATCTCCATCCCCAGCCTGCCCTATCATCTCCATCCCCATCCTGCCCTACCATTTCCATCCCCAGCCTGCCCTGCCATCCCCATGCTCACTCTGACTCATCATCTCCATCCCCAGCCTGCCCTATTATCTTCATCCTCACTCTGCCTCATCATCTCCATCCCCAGCCTGCCCTGCCATCTCAATCCCCAGCCTGCCCTGCTATCTCCATTCCCAGCCTGCCTCATCATCCCCATCCTCAGCCTGTCCTGCCATCTCCAAGCTCACTCTGACAAATCATCTCCATCCCCAGCCTGCCCTATTATCTCCATCCTCACCCTGCCTCATCATCTCCATCCGCAGCCTGCCCTGCCCTCTCCATCCCAGCCTGCCCTGCCATCTCCATCCCCAGCCTGCCTCATCATCCCCATCCCCAGCCTGCCCTGCCATCTCCATCCCCAGCCTGCCTCATACTCATCCGCCTGCCCTATCATCTCCATCCCCAACCTGCCTCATCATCTCCATCCCCAGCCTGCCTTATTGTCACCCCCATCCCCAGCCTGCCCTGCCATCTCCATCCCTATCCTGCCTCATCATCTTCATCCTCAGCCTGACTCACCATCTCCATCCTGAGCCTGCCTCATCATATCCATCCTCAGCCTGCCTCATCATCTCCATCCTGAGCCTGCCTCATCATCTCCATCCCCAGTCTGACTCATCATCTCCATCCCCAACCTGCCCTATTATGTCCATCCTCACCCTGCCTCATCATCTCCATCCCCAGCCTGCCCTGCCATCCCTATCCCCAGCCTGCCCTGCCATCTCCATCCCCAGCCTGCCCTGCCATCTCCACCCCCAGCCTGCCTCATCATCTCCATCCCCAGCCTGCCCTGCCATCCCTATCCCCAGCCTGCCCTGCCATCTCCATCCCCAGCCTGCCTCCTACTCACCTGCCTGCTCTATCATCTCTATCCCCATCCTGCCTCATTATCTCCATCCTCAGCCTCCCTCATCATCTCCATCGCCACTCTGCCACACCATCGCCATCCTCAGCCTGCCTTACCATCCCCAGCCTTCATCACCATTCTCATCCCCAGTCTGCCTCACCAGCTCAACCGGGACATTACTGCTGGAAACTGGGTAAATTCTCTTTAAAATAAAGTAGCCGTGAGAAAACAGTCCACCCAGTGTTATATATTATATAAACTATATTAACCCATAACATAATATTACACACCTCAATAATATGGATAGAGAGATTTGGAGTATCTCCCCTTTGTTCATGCATAATTTCCTCTTATCGCCCTAAAGTCATAGTTGATGGATTTGTGCAATTGCCTGAGAGATACCATAATAACCCCATGTTTGCCTTTATCATTAACCATTCATACAGTAATAAGGAACACCCCCCCCCCCCCCCCAACACACTCCCACAGTCCCCAATACTCCCCCCAGCACAGAGCTTCTCAGTATTATTTACTACTAACTCCACGTATTAGCAGTCTTTATAAAGTACCGAGATTTATGTCTGTCTTGTCTACAGTATTTTCATCATACTTTTCATGTATTCATTCTTTTTCTTTTTCTAAAGTTTGTTTCCGTTCTATCTCTCTCGCATACTTCTTACTTTCTTTCTTTCTTTCTTTCTTTCTTTCTTTCTTTCTTTCTTTCTTTCTTTCTATAATCTAGCTATAAGTGCTCTTCTGTTTGTATATCTATCGAGTATTTTCATAGCTTTTATATATTCATTCTCTTTCCTATTCTAAAGTTCCTATCTATCTACCTATATATGTATCCCCCCCCCCCCCCCCCAAAAAAAAAATACGAACATCTTGCAGATCTATGTACCCCTCTGTCTTTTAGATATTCCTATCCCCTCCAAACATCCAGCCCCCCCTCAGTCAATTCAGGTCCAGCTTGAGGTTTTCACAATGCAATCACCTCGGGCGTTTTTATAAAACATTGTGGCATTAACAGCTCTTAATGGACACGTTAATTAAACTGTAATTAATCATACTGTCCGGAGTAAATTTGAACAATTACACTAATCAAACAGAAGTTAATATCGGTCAGAGGATAGCCTGGGGCTCCCCGGCTGTGCTCCCCTCTCCCCAATACAGGGATGACAGAAGGCGGCTGCCCCCCCTGCCCCCCCTCCAGTTATTGGAACTCATATTGATGACAGCCAGTCTGGTCGGAGATCATTTCTTCTGACAATTGTCGGGAATATTTAGCTGCAGATACACAGACAGGAGAAGAGGTGCCCCCCCAATCTTCTTGTAGGGACTTCTCCATGAACACACAGATATAATTACCCGACAAATTGGAGGGTTCTGATGGTGTCATACATCTTGGTGATATCTGCTTATTTGAATAATCCAGCTGCAATGGATATGGGTTGTACTGAGCCTCATTCACCTCATTCACCTCATTCACCCGAAACAAATCATCCAGGATCCAGGCCTGCAAATGAGTGACAATCACCCAGCCAGACACTCTAATGATATATTTATGGTTTAAAATGTATTTATTGCTACAACCTAAATAGGAGACAGCAAGTGTGTATATTTGTTGAGTGATCAGAGTGCAGGCAATAGGTTGACACAGCTGGGGGATGGGGGTCTGGGATGATTGATAGCCCCCCCCCCCTCTAAGTTTCCAGGGAAGAGGGGAGGGAGGGGGGGTCAATGCCAGGGCCATGTCCTGTACACACTGTCACAGGATCCCTATAATGGCAACCTGATCCAGAGCTGCCACTCAGGTTACAGGGCAGCAGCCCGGCGTCCTCCATCCCATAATTACAATCTTATTCTGTAATTATGCCTCTGCTGTGAATTATTCAGATCCTTTGTGAGTCCTTGTGTCAGGGTGCTGACAGGAGGATGGGTGCCCCAGCTAGGATCCTCACACCTCCCATGTCTGTAATTAGACTTCAGTCTCCTCTCTCTTCACTTTCTCCTGGAGAGGAAATCCAAACTCACCTGTCTGTGCCCTGCCTGGGGATGGGAGGAGGCACATACCTGTTACACCACATATACAGTATATATATATACATATACAAAAGACTGAGGTGGTGGGAGGGGGCACATTCCTATTATATACAGTGTATATATACATATACAAAAGACTAAGGGGGTGGGAGGGGGCACATTCCTATTATATACAGTGTATATATAAACACACATATATACAAAAGACTGAGGGGGTGGATGTGGGTACTAAACTGTTGTATGATTATTGAGTCCTATGGTTATTGTATCTATCATTTTTTAATGAGTGTTGTATGATTTTTGTATAATTTAATGACTATTGTATCATTTTTGGATTATTATTGTATCATTGTTTGATTATTGTATCATTTTGAATGATTATTGTATCATTGTATGTTTGTTGTATAATTTTTGTATGATTTGTATCATTGTATGTATCATTGTATGAATTATCAATTTATAACCCACTCTACATAATTATCCAACATGAGACAATAAAGTAAAACTAAAGGCAAAACTTTTTTTTCCAATACGGATTTGTATATGTTACATTTGTTTTTTTTATCACACATTCTTGTATGTACATATATATTAGTTACATAGGTTGAATATATATATCCATACATCCATTAACCTCAGTTTATATATATATATATATATATATATATATATATATATATATATATATATATATATACTGAGGTTAATGGATGTGGATACTAAATTATAGTATCATTTTATGAGTAGTAGTATTATTAATCACTCACTCAAACCATTCAATTCTACTTCCATGATTAATTTAACTCTCCTCTATTTAAATATAGGGATATCCAACCGGGAACATCCTTCACATATTTATAGAAAAAAAAAAAAAAAAAAAAAAATATATATATATATATATATATATATATATATATATATATATAAAATAAGGATTTTTTTGCTGTTGTTGTTTTTGTATAAATATGTGAAGTTTTTCTCTCTCAGGTCGGATATACTATAGTGAAATGAATTCCCTGGCAGGTCAGCCACTAGAAGAATATCTGGAAGAAGCAGACACAAATGCAGAGTTCAGTAATGTCACCGGTTCATGTAATGAGATCGGTGGATTCTGTGTACAGGGTGTTCTGGGTTACCAGAAAATCATATATAATATATATATAGTGCCAGTCCATATACTGTCATCCAGAAGTTACAGGCAGTCTGAGTTCGTTTCAGAAGTGACATAATTAAACAGGAATTTGCAGATTGGATAATTCAAGTGAATTTGCAACCAATTTATTGAGTAAAGATCGTTTCCTACCACAGACACTTTCTTTCTTTCTTTCTTTCATACTTTCTTTCTTTCTTTCGTTCGTTCGTTCGTTCCTTCCTTCCTTCCTTCCTTCCTTCCTTCCTTCCTTCCTTCCTTCCTTCCTTCCTTCCTTCCTTCCCTCCCTCCTTCCTTCCTTCTTCTCTCCCCCCTTCCTTCTTTCTTTCCTTCTGTCTTTCTTTATTTTGCTTCCTACCACAGACACTTTCTTTCCTTCCTTCCTTCTTTCCTTCATTCTCTTCCCTCTTTTCTTCCTTCCTTCTCTCTCTCCCCTTCCTGCCTTTTTTTTATTTCCTTCAGTCTTTCTTTATTTTCTAATTTTGTCTCTATCATCTAGCTAGCTAACTACCTATCTTTTCTCATCTTTCTCTATATCTATCTATTTTTCTAAATATATTTAACAATTTTAAACTGCATGCTCTAATCAATCGTCTTTCTTTCTTTCTTTCTTTCTTTCTTTCTTTCTTTCTTTCTTTCTTTCTTTCTTTCTTTCTTTCTTTCTTTCTTTCTTTCTTCCTTCCTTCCATCCATCCCCCTCTATCTATCTATCTATCTATCTATCTATCTATCTATCTATCTATCTATCTATCTATCTATCTATCTATCTATCTATCTATCTATCTATCTATCTATCTGTCTCTTTCTATACTCATTGAATTCTGTGTGTTCCCTGCACACTGTCTGATAATTGCTGTGACATCACATCCAGTCCATGTTGCTGTCAATCATTCCCAGGAAGGAGCTGTCAGTGATGTGGGTTTGCACTATGCAGAGTTGTAGTATTGGGTTTATTTTGTTATCCTTCTCATTACACAGAATGTGATTATCTCAGAGGATAGCCCGGGTGATATTACACACAATAATGTACATTTGTTTTCCTGGCTCTGATTGCTGCTCCCCGAATGTCATCTCCAATCTTCTCCCATCCGATGGAAATCGCAGCTTCTCCAGACAATCAATCCGCTGCCAATAAACAGCTAAATGTATTTACAGAATTATTGAACCAACATTTAGAAAATGGTGAGCTCATAGCCTGGAGCTCACCTGCTACCCGCAGCCAAAAGTCCCCAAAATCGCCTTCTCCGAATTTAGCAGTCCCTGGATTGGCCAGATTTCTCCAAATAATCACCCAAATTTCCCGGCAAAATCCTGGGATAAACCCCCCTGCATCTGTGACGATGGGGTGTTAGCATAGTGAATATTTTTGAATATTTCTCATAAATATTAATATAAACATGAGGTACATACTGTATCTTTGTATACAGAAAGTGTGTGTATATGTATATATTTGTTTTATAAGTGGGTAAACAATGATGTCTGTCAATATACCATTATTTATTTGGGCAGCTCATATACTCATATAATTTTTTAATAATAAAAAATAATACATTAAAAAAAAAGTGTCTGAATTATTTAAAGCACACAAATTATCCAATAAAACTACCAGTTTTATCTCTCATACCTATTATCTCTCTCTCTCTCTCTCTCTCTCTCTATATATATATTATTCTCTCTCTCTCTCTCTCTCTCTCTCTCTCTCTCTCTCTCTCTCTCTCTTATTTATCTCTCCCTCTCTCCCTCTTTTTTTCCTCTCTCTCTATGTATATATTATCTCTCTTTCTCTCTCTCTCTCTATAGCAATTCTCTCTCACCCCCCCTCTCTCTCTCTCTATATATATGTGTGTGTGTGTGTGTGTGTAGTCTCTCTCTCTCTCTCTCTCTCTCTCTCTCTCTCTCTCTCTCTCTCTCTCTCTCTTATTTATCTCTCCCTCTCTCCCTCTTTTTTTCCTCTCTCTCTATGTATATATTATCTCTCTTTCTCTCTCTCTCTCTATAGCAATTCTCTCTCACCCCCCCTCTCTCTCTCTATATATATATGTGTGTGTGTGTGTTTAGTATCTCTCTCTCTCTCTCTCTCTCTCTCTCTCTCAGTGTAATCCCTACATACAGAATCTATTTCTTGGGTCTATAATTTGGCAGGTCCCTATGCACAGTATCGATCCCATCACACATACAGATGTATGTATACAGATCTCTGCACACCCTGACACAGGCAGCCCTCAGCTGGCCCCCGGGCCAGTCCTCAGGACCATGCTGGCAGGCATGCCATGGGTAGGCTGTGTATACAAGCAGCCCTCATCCCTCTCCCTGTAAATGATGTACATGTGTCTTGTCAAGCTGCTCCTCTCACCGTCTTCTAAGCGTTGAATTAAGCGGAGTGTGTTTTCGTTTGATAATTAGCTTTAATTTACATAATTAGTACAGTATAAAGAGTAGTGGGGATAATCAAAAGGTAAAGACGTATTTTGCTTACTGTGTAAACACGAAGTCTGAATTAAAAAGCAGATGTAATTACAACATTGCGTTGTGTTAAGGCAGGGCCCTAATTGTAATGAATTTCTAATTAACATTCAATGATTAGTAAAGGCAGCACAAGGCAGTAAAATGTGAGTGCTGTGTACAGGGAGAGGATGGAGCAATGGGCTCAGTACTATGGGACTGGAGGATAGGAATCAAACACATCCAAATCATGGCAAAAATACAACAGATTGTGATTGTGTATTAATGACAACAGACGTGTATACACAGCAGGAGGTGGCAGGTAGACTCCAATGCAAAAAAAAGATAGCCCTGTGTGTGTGCTGAGCTATGACATGTATTTATTTATTTTTTATGCATTTTATTTGATTTTTTGTAATGTCATTTATTTAATCTATTTATAGCTTAGCAACGAAATGTATGTATTTCTGTATTTATTTATTTCATGTATTTATTTTATTGATCATTTATTAATTTTTAATGATATTTATTTCATGTATTTGTGTGTTTCATTTATTTAATCAATTTATTAAATTTATAGTGAATTATTTATTTTATTTATTTGAATAATTTTATTTGAATTATGTAATTTATTTATGTATGTATGTATCACAGATATATATGATATGACATGAACACTCATGTGTATGGACATCATGTGTGTGTCTGGAAAATTATCCCCCCCCCCCCCCCCCCAAAAAAAAAGAAGAATATGGTGGACATTTACATACCGAATGTACAAGTGTGGTTGGTACATACATCTGTGTGATACCTGTACAGGTAAAGGACAGGGCACTTGTGAACAGAGGATGCTGAGCTTACATCCAGGAGGGTGATTATAGAAAAGGCAAAACATTACCATGCCCCAGTCAAATTTAGAGGGATTTTCATATGGCAGGTTTGCTGGACAAATGAAAATGTCTAGTAAGTTCCTGTTTTTGTAGAAGTCATATTAAATGTGACCACCTTACACAAATGAAAAAGAAGTTGTCATGCAGTTCTTGTGATTGGCTGTCCAGGAATGTGACAATATAATGATGTGATTAAATAAAGTATAAAACAGAACTATTGAAATATAACATAATATATTATATTATATATACTGTATGAAAATAATAGTAATAATAACAATAACAATAATAATAAAAATAATTATAATGATAAATATAACAATAGATATATCACAATGGGGTATACAGTATAACTCAACTGTTGGAATATAATATTATATAATGATTTAATAACACAACGGGGTTAATTTAAAAGAGTAGCAGAGTGAAAAGTAATTGTTCATTGAGCTTAGTAAATAAGGTGAATCTTTATGCACTTCCAACCAGCCAATCATATGCTAGCAAAAATCCCCCCTTTTTTAAAAAAAAATTGCCCTCAATTGGGTGTTCAGGTTGAACATAGGTTCAGCTTACATATTAACATTCAATTTACAAAATGAATAGCCACTATCTCATTAGGAAATGAATGCCAATGCCAACAAAATAATGTATAACACCTTGTGATAAAACATAATAGAATACAAGTTAATATATAAAACATAGAGGTTGATTTACTAAAACTGGATATTGCAAAATCTGGTGCAGCTCTGCATGGCAGCCAATAAGCTTCTAACTTTAGTTTGTTCAAATAAGCTTTGACAAAGAAAAAAAAAACCTGGAAGATGATTGGTTTCTATGCAGAACTACACCAGATTTTGCACTCTCCACTTTTAGTAAATCAACCCCACTGAAACGTAATGAAATAATATACAACACTAATATATAACACAATGTGGTGAAACACAATATAATATAAAATGCTATATAACAGAATGTGAAGGAATATAATATAATATAAAATAATATATAACACAATGTGGTGAAACATAAAAGAATACAAAATATTATATAAAACTATGTGATGAAGTACATGGGCAATTATATTGTAATAATGTTTATGTTTTTTCAGAATGATGTTTTAGTTATATTATATACTTTATAGCAGCCTTGTCTGTGTAAATGATGGGTACAGAAGTTTCTACTACTATAGTATTCAAGCCTTGAACTTCAGCAGATGCTTGAGGTTTTGGAACTAATATGATCATATGATATGAAATTCTATTAAATGTAATTAAATGTAATTATGTCATAGAATATTTGTTTCTTAATATTCATTTTCAGGCGTCTCTTGCTGGTGGTAATAAAGTAGTACACATGGAGGCGAGGTTCAGCTATGTCCTCCCAGCACCCCTTACAGACAGATTTGGGAGACATTAGGAGAGATGAGCACAAGGGGTTAATCAGGCAAGGGTACCAGCTATATTGTTCCTATAGTGAAGACCATCCATCTCTGCCAGTCTCTTTCCTGGGGACATGCTGGGAGATGCTGGGACATACTGGGAGCTCTGGGAAATGCCATTGACCTCCCTTTTGTCACAGAGTGGGAGATTAGCGACAAAAATCGCCATTTAATAATTCAGGAGAGAGAATTATTTATCTGTCGGGGCTCAGAGGTCAAGCACATGGGCTTACTCACTTCTGCCTAAAGTGTCACTTTTAATAGCGCAGTCTGATTTACTGAGCTTATTAATCCAATAGAAGGACCCTGCACACACCGACTAGTCCTGGAACAGCACTGTCACCGGCTCATCCACATTGGCTTCAGAGATAGACACTGGACCCCTTTAAATATCGCTGCGATTTCCATAGGAAACAACTGTTTTCATTCAACCTGAAAACAACACCTGGCTTCTCACAGGTTACCAATGAAACATGTCCACCTTGCCTTTATGGTGGCCATACGCAAAAAGATATGATCAAACAATTCTTCGCAGAATCTGACAATATGATTGAATCTTTGAATTATCAAAAAGAGCAAAACCAACCAACTCCTTTAAAATGATAATGATCAGTCTGGATGAAAAATCCAACCCTATAGGAAAGTAGAGGGAAGGATACGATCGGTAAGTGCATGGCGCATTTCTCCCAGACAAAACAATTATTTAAAAAATGGTTCCATGTATGGCCACCATTACACCAATGTCTCCAAATGATCTTTAACCATTGTACATGATGAAGGGGCCGATTTATGAAAGGAGTGGTAACCAGAGAATGTACTTAAACTCATAACAAGCTATTGACTTCCAACTGTCAATTCTGTAGTGCAGAAGGAAAAGTTAAATAAAAATTCTAAATGATTGCCAAGGGCAACAAAAATGTTTGTATCAAGACACTTTGTAAAGATGGGCCCTTAAAAAAAATGAAGGCATTTCTACCGTTGTCCACTGATGTTCAGTTCATTCAGCATCAGGGGAAATTGTTCAGGTGTGTAATCCCCTCTAAAGTGAGGCTGTCATTGAAGCTTTATATTCCAAGTACAGAACAGTCTTCGCAGTAGGAGCATTGCTAGACCCTGACATCTGCACCATGAGCCCCAAGTGTTCTACTGAGTAACCCAGGTCTTCTACTGATTGCCCTGGGTTTTCTACTGAGTGGACAAGGTTTTCTACTGTGTGCCCCAAGTCTTCTACTGAGTGCCTCAGGTCTTCTACTAAGTGCCCTGGGTCTTCAACTGAGTGCCTTACATTTTCTACCCATTGCCCCAAGTCTTCTACTGAGTGTGTTTTTACTGTGTGCCCAAGTCTTCTACTGAGTGCCCCGAAATGTCTAGTGAGTGCCCCAGGTCTTCTACTGAGTGCCCTGGGTCTTCCACTAAGTGCCCTACATTTTCTCCTGAATGACCCAGGTTTTCTGCTGAGTGCCCCAAGTCTTCGACTGAGTGTCCTGGGTCTTTCTTTTACTGTCTTTCCAAGTCTTCTACTGAATGCCCTGAGATTTCTAGTGAGTGCACCAGGTCTTCTACTGAGTGCCATAGGTATTCCATTGAGTGACCTAAGTCTTTTACTGAATGTCCCATGTTTTCTACTGAGTGTCCCAAGTCTTCTACAGATTCCTGGGTCTTTTAGTGTGTGCCCAAGTCTTCTACTGAATGCCCCATATCTTCTACTGAGTGTCCCAAGTCTTCTACTGAATGCCCCAAGTCTTCTGGTGAGTACTCCAGGTGTTCTATTGCATTTTCCAAGTCTTCTGGTGAGTGCCACAGTCTTCTACTGAGTGCTCCTGTTTTTGAGATATGGAGATAACACATTCTATGCATTGTAGAGTTTTAGATCAATGTATATTTGAACTACTTAATCCATCTCTTATTTATTTTGTCATCATAAAATGTGACCTTACTGTTTTTAGACCAAAGTGATCATCATGGTATCCTACCATCCCCTCAACACTTTAACCTATGCGCCCAGAGGTACCCGCTTCTTTATTAGAAAGGCTACTGTTTTGTATGATGCAACCTGAGGTCAGATAAAGGTCCCTCAGTTCAAAAAGGGGCTTAGAAAATCTGGTATGCAGCATGCTCAGGATGGTACTCACCATCATTTTTCATGAGTTGATGGGGAGGTAAAGCTATAAAACACACAGCTTCACATGGTCCTGTAAATATCATAGGCATATTGCAGATGATTTACTAGAGGAATTGGGGCTGTTCAACTATGGTCCAGGTTACGGTGAGAAGGGATTAAAGCAATCAAAAAGACCTCAACTGTGCACTTAGAACAGTAAAGTCTTTTTTAAAGAGTAACTCCACTTTTGTGGAAAAAATATAGCAAATAAAAAAATAATATAGCATATACAGTACAATGCATATCTGTGCATAACAGACACAGTGCAGGAGTCAGGTATGCACATCTCACAAAGCGCAGGGTGTAGGAGTGTAGGAGTGCATGAAACACAGAATGCAGCGGTCAGGTATGCACATCTCACAGACTGCAGGGGCCAGGAGTGCATGAGACACAAAGAGCAGGGGTCAGGAGTGCACATCTCACAGACCGCAGGGGTCCGGAGTGCATGAGACACAGAGAGCAGGGGCCAGGAGTGCACATCTCACAGAGCGCAGGGTGCAGGAGTGCAGGAGTGCATGAGACACAGAGTGCAGCGGTCAGGAGTGCACATCTCACAGAGCGCAGGGTGCAGGAGTGCACGAGACCCAGAGAGCAGGGGTCAGGTATGCACATCTCACAGACTGCAGGGGCCAGGAGTGCATGAGACACAGAAAGCAGGGGTTAGGAGTGCACATCTCACAGACCGCAGGGTGCAGGAGTGCATGAGACACAGAGTGCAGCGGTCAGGAGTGCACATCTCACAGAGCGCAGGGTGCAGGAGTGCATGAGACACAGAGTGCAAGAGTCAGGAGTGCACATCTCACAGAGCGCAGGGTGCAGGAGTGCATGAAACACAGAGTGCAGGAGTCAGGAGTGCACATCTCACAGAGCGCAGGGTGCAGGAGTGCATGAGACACAGAGTGCAAGAGTCAGGAGTGCACATCTCACAGAGCGCAGGGTGCAAGAGTGCATGAGACACAGAGTGCAGGAGTCAGGAGTGCACATCTCACAGAGGGCAGGATGCAGGAGTGCATAAGACACAGGCAGTAGGGAGGGAGAGAATTTGTGGTGGGAGGGGGATCTGGGGGGGGATTAGTGCTGGGGGATTGGAGGGGAGAGGATTTGTGCTAAAAGGGGAGAGGATTTGTGTTGGGAGGGGGATTTGTGTTAGATTGGGGGATTTGAGCTGGAGGGCTTGGATGGGGGAGGATTTGTGTGGGAAGGAGTATTTGTGTTATACGGGGATTTTGAGAGGATTTGTTAGATGTGGGGAATTGTGCTGGGGGGATTTGTGCTGGTGGGGGGGGGGGGGGGGGTTGTGCTGGCAAGCGGATTTGTGCTAGAAGCATGGAATTGGGGGGGGGGGGATTGAAGGTGGGGGGATTCGTGCTAGCAGGGAGGATAAGATTCATGCTAGGAGAGGAGAAGAGGGGATTTAGGGGGATTTAAGGAGGAAGATTAGAAGGGAGGAGAGGATGTGTGCTGAGAGGGGGGGTTTGTGCTAGAAGAGGGAATTTAGTGGAATTGAAGGGGAAAGGATTTGTGCTAAAAGCGGGTAGAGGATTTTTGCTAGGAGGGGACTTTGGTTTAGTAGGGAGATGGGGGGGGGGATTTGTGCTAGCAGGGGTAGATTGGAGGGAGTAAGGAGCATTTGCTAGAAGGGAGGAGAGGATTTGTGCTGGGAGGAGAATTTGTGTTAAAAAGAGGATTTTTTCGGGGGAGAGGATTAGTGTGTGAAGGGGGGAGAGGATTTGTGTTAGATGGGGAAATTTGGAAGTGGGGGATTTGTGCTAGAAGGTGGGAATGGAGCAGGAGGATTTGTGCTAGAAGGGAGAAGAGGATTTGTGTTAGAAGGGAGAAGAGGATTTGTGCTGGGAAGGGGATTTGTGTTAGAAGAAATGATTTAAATTATGTTTTGGGGGGGGGGGGGGTTGAAGGTGGGGAAGATTTGTGCTCGAAGAGGGAGGGGATTTTTGTTAGATAGGGGGATTTGTGCTAGAAGGTAGGATTGGGGGGGGGGGGGGGAATTTGTGCTAGAAGGTGGAAGAGGACTTGTGCTGGGAAGGGGATTTGTGTTAGAAGGGGGATTTGTTGGGGTGGGTTGAAGGGAGAGGATTTGTGCTAAAAGGAGAAAATGATTTGTTCTAGGAAGCAGATTCGCGTTAGAAGGGGGGGATTTGTTGGGGGGAGGGGAATGAAGGGGGGTGTTTGTGCTAGAAGGGGGGAAAGGATTTGTGCTGGGAGGGGTATTTGTGTTAGAAGGGGGTTATGAGGGGGATTGAAGGGGGGAAAACTTGTGCTAGAAGGGAGGAGAGAATTTGTGCTGGGGGGGGGGGGGGGGGGTTTCTGGAGATTTGTGCTGAAGGGGAAGAGGAGGATTTTGGGGTAAGGTAAGGCACATAATTGCCTACTATGTACGGCATCTTACAAAAGTGTGTACATCCCTCACATTTTTGTAAATATTTTATTTTTATTATCTTTTCATGTGACAACACTGTAGAAATGACACTTGTCTACAATGTAAAGTAGTGAGTGTACAGCTTGTATAACAGTGTAAATTTGCCGTCCCCTCAAAATAACTCAACACACAGCCATTAATGTCTAAACCGCTGGCAACAAAAGTGAGTACACCCCTAAGTGAAAATGTCCAAATTGGGCCCAATTAGTCATTTTCCCTCCCTCCTGGTGTCATGTGACTCGTTAGTGTTACAAGGTCTTAGGTGTGAATGGGGAGCAGGTGTGTTAAATTTGGCGTTATTGCTCTCACTCTCTCATACTGGTCACTGGCATGGCCCCTCATGGCAAAGAACTCTCTGAGGAACTGAAAAAAAGAATTGTTGCTGTACATAAAAAGGGCCTAGGCTATAACAAGATTGCCAAGACCCTGAAACTGAGCTGCAGCACGGTGGCCAAGACCATACAGCGGTTTAACAGGAAAGGTTCCACTCAGAACAGGCCTCGCCATGGTCCACCAAAGAAGTTGAGTGCACGTGCTCAACGTCATATACAGAGGTTGTCTTTGGGAAATAGACGTATGAGTGCTGCCAGCTTTGCTGCAGAGGTTGAAGGGGTGAGGGGTCAGCCTGTCAGTGCTCAGACCATACACCGCACACTGCATCAAATTGGTCTGCATGGCTGTCGTCCCAGAAGGAAGCCTCTTCTAAAGATGATGCACAAGAAAGCCCACAAACAGTTTGCTGAAGACAAGCAGACTAAGGACATGGATTACTGGAACCATGTCCTGTGGTCTGATGAGACCAAGATAAACGTATTTGGTTCAGATGGTGACAAGCGTGTTTGGCGGCAACCAGGTGAGGAGGACAAAGACAAGTGTGTCTTGCCTACAGTCAAGCATGGTGGTGGGAGTGTCATGGTCTGGGGCTGCATGGCATGAGTGCTGCCGGCACTGGGGACCTACAGGTTATTGAGGTAACCATGAATGCCAACATGTACTGTAACATACTAAAGCAGAGCATGATCCCCTCCCTTCAGAGACTGGGCCGCAGGGCAGTATTCCAACATCATAACGACCCCAAACATACCTCCAAGACGACCACTGATAAAGGAGATGGACTGGCCAAGCATGTCTCCAGACCTAAACCCTATTGAGCATCTGTGGGGCATCCTTAAATGGAAGGTGGAGGAGCACAAGGTCTCTAACATCCACCAGCTCTGTGATGTCATCATGGAGGAGGGGAAGAGGACTCCAGTGGCAACCTGTGAAGCTCTGGTGAACTCGATGCCCAAGAGGGTTAAGGCAGTGCTGGAAAATAATGGTGGCCACACAAAATATTGACACTTTGGGCCCAATTTGGACATTTTCACTCAGGGGTGTACTCACTTTTGTTGCCAGAGGTTTAGACATTAATGGCTGTGTGTTGAGTTATTTTGAGGGGACGGCAAATTTACACTGTTATACAAGCTGTACACTCACTACTTTACATTGTAGCAAAGTGTCATTTCTTCAGTGTTGTCACATGAAAAGATAGAAGAAAATATTTACAAAAATGTGAGGGGTGTACTTACTTTTGTGAGATACTGTATATGTATATATTGGTGGAAGGCTGAGTGTTGAAATGACACAAGAAGCTGTTATGCTGGAGGCTCTTACTAGAGGTATCACGCTTCAGGCTATATAGTGAGGTAAGTAGTAAATTACATAACCTGATAATTGGGGATTACAAAACGCTCAGATCACTTATACATCTGAACTGTGTATTGGGCTGTCTGGAGTTCTGCTTTAAAATCCATGAGTAGGGTCACCTAGAAGAGCACGCCTTTGTCTGCACATTCCATTGTATTCTGTGTCATCCAATAGCACAATGCCTGCATTCCCTTCAATATCATTTATTTATAAAGTGTCATGTTCTCTTTATCTAGACCACACCAACTAGGATATGAAACATTGTACTGTATGTGCGTGTGCTGCAGTATTGGCTTAAAGTATAACTAAAGGCAAAACTTTTTTTAAGTTTTGGATAGAGTGGGGAGGGATTAGAACACCTGCCAAGTTTTTCCTTTTTTACGAAAATTTTATTGAAATTTTTAGCAATAAAAGAAGAAATAGAAACAATACACAGTTGAAATGATGATAAAAAGTAGCGCTAAACAGTAAACATGTATGACAATATACACATAATAACTGGGTGATGGGAAGTCAATCACACAAAAAATTAATAAAAAATGTGAGTAAAAAAGTCCAATAAGTGGAAAGGTCCTGGAGAGGACCGGTGTAAGTCCACCACTGGATGGTGGTTACTCAGGGATGGAATACACTGGCACTGTCCGGCATGTAGAGCATCAAGGATGGTATATCTTCAATCAAAGGGGAAAGTATATCTACTCTTACCGGAGAAGGTGGACTCGAATTTCAGTGACAACGAGTCAGTCAAGCGTGGGTGCCAAGATCGGCAAATCGACAGATCTCCAAGGAAACCAAAGACCTCCAAACATGACTCCAAGGGATGTGTATGTAACCACCAAACCGGAACTCAGACCTGAGGAACACCATGGCTGGAACTCAGGCGTTGAAAGCCAGGCTGGACGACCAAAGAACTCTCATCCGGGTGGGTATGGAAAGAAAAAATGCCGGAGAAGGTGGACTCGAATGTCAGCGACAACGAGTCAGTCAAGCAGGGGTGCCAAGATCGGCAAATTGACAGATCTCCAAGGAAACCAAAGGCCTACAAACACGACTCCAAGGGATGTGCAGGTAACTGCCAAACCCCGTGCAGGGAAAGAACCTAGAGGTTGTCACATGGTGCCCTGACCACTGAGCTGGTGACGTCAGAGCTGCCAATAGTCATTGTAGCAATAAGTTCTTTGGCCGTCCAGCCTGGCTTTCAACGCCTGAGTTCCAGCCTTGGTGTTCCTCGCGTCCGAGTTTCGGTTTGGCGGTTACCTGCACATCCCTTGGAGTCGTGTTTGGAGGTCTTTGATTTCCTTGGAAATCTGTCGATTTGCCGATCTTGGCACCCCTGCTTGACTGACTCGTTGTCGCTGACATTCGAGTCCGCCTTCTCCAGTAAGAGTAGATATAATTCTCCCTTTGATTGAAGATGTACCATCCTTGATGCTCTACATGCCGGACAGTGCCAGTGTAATCCGTCCCTGATTAACCACCATCCGGTGGTGGACTTACACCGGTCCTCTTCAGGGCCTTTCCACTTATTGGACTTTTTTACTCACATTTTTTATTCATTTTTGATTTTTTTGTGTGATTGATTTCCCATCACCCAGTTATTATGTGTATATTGTCATACATGTTTACTATTTAGCACTACATTTTTCATCATTTCACCATTTAGAATCTTTGTCACATTACTATGTAGCAGCTTTCCACTTTTCACTTTTTGAGTTAGCGCAATAATATTTCTCATTTACTCATAGTTATATAGTTGGTAAGGTTTAATAAAGATAACAGTCCGAGGAGTTCAACCTGTGTGTGTGTAGAAAAATCATTTTCCATAACCCCTTATATTTTTTTCGCTAAGATGCCAGTCCAAGAGTCTTTTAAAACTATCCATACTTCCTGCTGAAACCACCGATTGTGGAAGAGAGTTCCAGATCCTTACCGCCCTGATAGTGAAAAACCCCCTAGGCAGCTTAAGGTTAAACTGCTTTCAGTCTCATAGTTTGGCCCCTCGTGTCCTCCTACACCCCCTGGGACTAAAAAGTTTCATACCTTGCTGGGATCACCATTGAGATATTTGTATATCGCTATCTTATCTCTCAAGTGATTTGCGGCCTTTTGGCTAAGATCAAGTGTAGTATCTGTTCTTATCAGTTGCCAAGAGACACTGTGCTACTACCCCGACTATGAGGGCGGTTGGGGTGGAGGTAAATCCTCTGGTGTAATGGTGTCTAGATGGTTAGAATTGGGGTGAGCCGAGTCTCGAGCGTCCTAACGAACTTGGAGGCCGGCCGTAGGTGCCCCCTGAGAAAACTGAAAAGGGTACCCCTGGTGGGGATGGAGAGGCACTGGGTCTGGCGGAAGGCCGGGTCCTGAAGAAAACCTGTGGTGTATGTGCCTCTGGAGTGGCAGTCCAGGGGTGTCGTAATCTCACTGTGAGTGAGGGTCACTTTGTGTTACGGCACCTAGGTCACTGCACTACACACTTTTTTTCACACCTGCCTCTTGTGTCGGGCCTTTTGGCTAGGACCAGAGGAATTTTTATTCCTGGCCAGAAGGTTGGCCATTGTACCACACAATTGCACCTTCTCCACTTCCCTTTTCCCCTATTTATGTTCCCCTTTATGTTGTCAGTCTTGTGCGTCACTTTATGTTTTTTTTTTTGGTTGTTGGGTATGTACACTTTGTTTCACGTTTGATGAGTAGGGTGTAGGTACTCGGGCCTGCCCTGAAAATCTTGGGAAGGGGTGGACATGGCCTTCTGGCTTGGTTCTCCCCCTCTCATAGTGTGTCCCTTCGGGGGAGCCCCACCTAGTATTTGGGGTGGTCTGTTTTGGCAGACTCCCCAGAGAACTGGGTCCGTCTGGCTTCGGCCAGATGGACCATGTGAAATTACCCCAGTCCCCGTCTGGAGCCTAACACCCTGGGGGATCAGGGCAAGGTCCTTCGATTTTGGAGGACCATATGTACACCCTATGTGCACTTTTGGTGTTCACTTTTTTTTTGGAGTGTGTTCATACACCACGAGCTTTAAAAAAGAAAAAATCTCCTCTCAAGTGTCTGTTCTTCAGGGAGAATAAATTTAGCACTTCTAGTCGTTCCTCAGAATTGAGGTCTTCCAGTCCCCATATTCATTTAGTTGCCCTTCTCTGGACTCTCTCCAGCTCCAGCACATCCTTCCTGAGGACTGGTGACCAGAACTGAACGGAATACTCCAGATGTGGTCGAGCCAGAGTTTTATAAAGTGGCGAAATAATCGATTTATCTCTGGAGTAAATTCCCTTTTTTATGCATGCTAATATTCTGCCGGCTTTGGTAGCCGCAGCTTGACACTACATGCTATTGCTCAGTCTGTCATCTACTAGGACCCCCAGATCCTTCTCCATCCTGGAAGCCCCTAGGGGTTCTCCCCCTAATGAGTAACTTGCGTTTATATTTTTACCCCCCCAGTGCATTACCTTACATTTATCAATGTTAAACTTCATTTGCCATGCAGTAGCCCACTTTATTAATGTATTCAGGTCCTCTTGCAAAGTTTCTATATCCTGCTGTGTTGTTATTGCCCTGCATATTTTGGTGTCGTCAGCAAACACTGAAGTCAAGCTATTTATCCCATCCTCTATATCAGTGGTCATCAACCCTGTCCTTTAGGGCCCACTAACAGGCCAGGTTTTATGTATTACATTGGGGAGATGCAGACTAGAATACTGCAATCACTGAGCAGCAAATTATATCACCTGTGATGTATTTCAGTTATCTTGCAAACCTGGCCTGTTAGTGGGCCCTGAGGACAGGGTTGATGACCACTGCTCTATATCATTTATAAATAATCAAAGTAGGAACAAAAGGTTGAAAGAAAATAGAGACACAATCCGCAATGTGTGGCACCACATCCAAATTATTTGAACAAAAAAAGAGAAAAATTGGAAGGTGGACTCTTAAGGCTGCCACTATAATCCCAATGGTGAAAGAGATGTACTCAAGGATATAGATGAAATATTAAAATGTATTAAATATCAACATAAAAACATAAGGATGAGTGCATAGGTATGCTGCAGTGTGTACATTCTCCCATATATGACAAATATGGCTGGACAAGGAAACCTGTACAGGTGGCCTCTGGAATAATGAATATGCTGTCATAACAGAAATCTTCTATTTGAAGGCCAGCTGACAGGATCACAATGCCATCACCAATTGATCACTACGCGTTTCGCCAGTAGCTTCCTCAGGAGATCCTATTAGAATGGGGAGGTACATGATAATTAGTACATGTGTTTGCAGATATTTATATGTTACTTGCATATAGTAGGAACAAAAGGTATCAATGCACAGTGCACAAATATTCCTCCTTAAATGTAGGGTATGAAAGACAATGGCCTTATTATTATTATTATACAGGATTTATATAGCACCAACAGTTTACGCAGCGCTTTACAAAAAGCCTTATAACATAGTATAATATAGGTAAAGCAACATAGGTAAAGCAACACTTACAAAGTACCCAGTTATAACAGAAAGTTGCCTGTAATGTAGAGCTCGTACATTTACAAGAACTGCAAATGAGAAGAGGCAATCTAATCATTATCATGCTTTCCAATTCACTGCCATCCCAATGACTCTGTAACCTAAATAAAAGGTTTAAAGGAGAGGCCTGGCAAAAAAAGGGGGGGGGCTAAAAGGAGGGTGTAATGGGGTGAGGAAAGTGAAGGGGACTGGGGGGTTTACTCAAGAGGAGAGGGGGATTGGAAAGGGGAAAGAAAAAATAAAAAAAAATGGCCACGGCCTACGTTGCCCGTCCGGGACATACAAAAACCCAACAAAAAGTAGGGAGGAAGGCAGAGATGTATAACCAGAAGATAAAAGAGAAAGAAAAGAGAGAGAAAGAGGGAGAAGGAATGGAGAGGGGGGGAATCGGGTACCCCAGGGGTTCTAAGCTGTGCATCATGGCACCATCACAGTTCTAAGAAACGGGAAGTCATTTGAGAAGGGGGGAAGTGGTCCAGCCAGGGTTGCCAAATCCGTTGAAATTTGTCATACGTGTCCCCAAGGATCGCCGTCAACCGTTCATTGATAAGTGTTCCGTGAACCCGGTTTTTAACCTCTTCAAAACTAAGAAGTGGTGTGTTCCATTATCGCGCTTTGGTTTGCCTCGTTGCCACAAAAATGTGAGTGATTAGGGTGCGTTCCCAAAGGGTAACATCCGCGAACCTGTCAGGTTTTTATTGCTATATGTGCCCCGATCAGGGAGATTAACCGCAGCACTTAATGATAAATACCTCACTGCACTTGCAGTTTTTTCTTAGTTCTCCTTCAAAGTTATACTAATACTTGTTGATCCTGCCACATAATGCAGCTTCCTGTGATGGGGTGACAACAATGCTGCACTGCTCATTTCACAGCAGAGTTGTAAATCTTATGTAGGCTGTGCCTGCTTGTACTACAGTGGAGATGTTGCAGAGGGTGTGGCTATAAGCCTGTTGCTTGTCAATCAGTACCAGCACCTGGCCACACCCAGTCTGGATGGACAGCATGGCCTCTGTTACTGAGACCCTCCCACTGTGAGCTGCAGTGTCTGGGAGGAGCATTTAAGACACAAAGGAAGGAGGTTTTAGCTCAGTCAGGGAAGGTAAAGGAAGATTTCTGTTTAGTTTATGAGGCTTATGCATCACATAGGAATTGGATTGGGGACTTATTAAATCTGTCCTATAGGAGCCTTTAGATGTACTTTAGTCTATGAATGTGCTTTTTTAATTGGAGGGAGAGAGATAAATCAGAAGCCTCTTTACAAGTCAGGAAATAATCTCTCCTTTCCCTTGGATGGTGGTCTGAAGAGTTGGAAAGCAACTCCACTTATAAAGCACATCATATGCTGCCTCCAATAGCACATTCTAGCATAGGTTTTTACTAATATAATCAAATGACGCAAGGGGCGGAGCTTGTACACATCATCATTCAGGTGTTCCCTTGGTATAGCGTGTCTCTGCCCATACACTTTATTGACTTTTATTCCACATGCTATGAAAAAGGTCTGTGGATGCCCCCTTATGGCTTTGTCCCTGGATCTTTGTGTATGTGGATGCCCCCTTATGGCTATGTCTCTGGATCTCAATGTCTGTGGATGCCCCCTTATGACTATGTCCCTGGGTCTCCATGTCTGTGGATGATCCCCTTATGGCTATGTCCCTAGATCTCCATGTCTGTGGATGATCCTCTTATGGCTATGTCCCTGGATCTCCATGTCTGTGGATGCTCCCTTATGGCTATGTCCCTGGATCTCTATGTCTATGGATGCTCCCCTTATGACTATGTCCCTGGATCTCCGCGTCTGTGGATGCTCCCTTATGGGTATGTCCCTGGATCTCTATGACTGTGGATGCTCCCCTTATGGCTATGTCCCTGGATCTCTATGTCTATAGATGCTCCCCTTATGACTATGTCCCTGGATCTCCGCGTCTGTGGATGCTCCCTTATGGGTATGTCCCTGGATCTCTATGACTGTGGATGTTCCCCTTATGGCTATGTCCCTGGATCTCCGTGTCTGTTGATGCTTCCTTATGGCTATGTCTCTGGATCTCTATGTCTGTGGATGCTCCCCTTATGGCTATGTCACTAGGTCTCCATGTCTCTGAATGTCCCTATGTGACTTTGTCTCTGGATCTCCATGTCTGTTGATGTCCCTGTATGACTATGTCCCTGGATCTCCATGTTCATGGCGTTCCTGAATCTACATGTATCTTGATGTCCACGTGTTACTATCTCTCTGCATCTCCATGTATATTGATATCCCTGTGTCAATGTGTCCCTGGATTTCCATATCTGTGGATGTCTCTAAAAATATGGTTCTGGATCTTTATGTTTGATGAAGTCTCTGTATGATTATGTCCCTGAATCTGTGGCTCTCCCTGTGAGACTTTGTACCTGGATCTCCATGTGCGTGGATATCTCTGTGTGAATATGTCCCTGGATCTCCAGGCTTGTGGATGACCTCATATCAGCATGTCCCTGGATCTCCATGTCCGTGGATGTCCATGTATCATTAGGTCCCTGGATGCCTTGTCTTCGGATCCCTGTGTGATTATGTCCCTGGTATTCCATGTCCATTGATGATCCTTTGTTACTATGTCCCTGGTTCTCAATGTCTGTGGATGTCCCAAAATCAGTATGTCTCTTGATTTCCACATCTGTGGATGTCCCTGTGTGATTAAGTGTGGATCATGTCCATGTGTCATTAGGTCCCTGAAACTCCATGTCTTTTATTATCCCTGTGTAGCTATGTCCCTGGATCTCCATGTCTCTGGATGTCCTTGTGTGACTATGTCCTTGGATTTTCATGTCTGTTGATGTCTCTGAACCTTCATTTATCTGGATGTCCATGTGTCATTAGGTCTGTGGATGACCGAGTGAGAATATGTCCCTGAATTTCCATGTCTGTGGATATCCCTGTGTGATTATGTCCCTGACTCTCCACATCCATTGATGTTCCTTTGCGACTTTGCCCCAGTTCACCATGTCTGTGGATGTCCCCACATCAGTATGTCCCTTGATTTCCATGTCTGTGGACGACCCCATGTGAATACGTCCCTGGTTCTCCATGTCTGTGGATGTCCCCGTGTGAATATGTCCTTGGTTCTCCATGTCTGTGGATGTCCCCGTGTGAATATGTCCCTGGTTCTCCATGTCTGTGGATGTCCCTGTGTGACTATATACCAGCATCTCCATGTCTTCGGATCTCCCTGTGTGGCTATGTCTATGTTTTTCATGTCTGTTGATGTCCCTGGACCTTCCTTTGTCTGGATGTTCATGTGTCATAAGGGCCCTGGATCTTTATGTCATTAGATATTCCTGTAAGACTGTCATTTCCCCGGGTCACTCTGTCTCTTGGTGTTCCTGGATCTTCATGTATCTCGATTTCCTTGTGTCACTATGTCCCTGGATCCCCATGTCTGTGGATGTCTTTGTAAGTATAGAACCGGGATAATCCACCACATCCAAAATAGTACAAAAATACCTTGTTCTCAGGGCAACCCGTGATACTCAAAATGGTGGAATTTAAATGTCGGTGGTCTCTCAGAAAAACGTCACAACCAACTTAAAAAAAATTAACAATTTTATTCCATAGATCTTTTAAAACTTATATGAGGAGGATATACCAACCTCTTTCCTATATACAAGGATGTACCAACCCCTTTCCTATATATGGGGATATACTAACCCCTTTCCTATATTAAAAGCAAAACACACGTTTGTGCCTGTTTATGTAGAGAATATCAACCCCTCAATAAATAATGATATTTTGAACAATACCCATTCCTAACACTTATAATATGGCACCAAATCTGTAGTTATCTCAACTTGGTCCATAGAGTGTTGATAGAAACACAGACATTTCATAGAATAATTTCCAACGCGTTTCACCCTGAAAGGGCCTCCTCAGGGGAATATTGGGGGTTGTGTTCTGTCCAATCCTCAAGTGTTAGAATCACGCCTGTCCATTTTCAAATGACATCAATAATATGATAAAGTAGCCAGATCAAAAATGGGCTGACACAATGCAACGGCACCGCCCCCACTGCTTTAATCTAAGGATATGTTATGCAGTCCTTTCTCAGCAGTTGTAGATTTACAAGGCACCACCCTAAACTACCATCAAAGGGGGTGCGATTTACCATCTGATGTTGTGGCTGGCATAAAAATCTCAAGTAGCATTGTCCGAGCGTGGTGTGAGACTAAGTCCCTGGATTTCCATGTGTATTGATCTCCCTGGACCTTCATGTATCTGGATGTCCATGTGCCATTAGATCCCTGGATCTTCATGTCTGTTGTTATTTGTTGTGTGACCATGTCCTTGGATTTCCATGCCCCTGGATGTCCCTGAATGACTATGTCCCTTGATCTCCATGTCCCTCAAAGTCCCTGTGTGACTATGTCCTTGGATCTCCATGTCCCTGTATGACTATGTCCTTGGATCTCCATGTCCCTCAATGTCCCTGTGTGACTATGTCTGAGCATTTTCAAGCCCCTGGATATTCCTAAAAGACTATGTCCCTGGATCTCTTGTGTGACCATGTCCTTGGATTTCCATGCCCCTGGATGTCCCTGAATGACTATGTCCCTTGATCTCCATGTCCCTCAAAGTCCCTGTGTGACTATGTCCTTGGCTCTCCATGTCCCTGTGTGACTATATCCTTGGACCTCCATGTCCCTCAAGGTCCCTGTATGACTATGTCCTTGGTTTTCCATGCCCATGGATATCCCTGGATCTCCATGTCCCTCAATGTCCCTGTGTGACTATTTCCTTGGATCTCCATGTCGCTCAAAGTCCTTGTGTGACTATGTCCTTGGATCTCCAGGTCCCTCAAAGTCCCTGTGTGACTATGTCTTTGGATCTCCATGCCCCTGGATGTCCCTGTGTGACTATGCCCTTGGATTTCCATGCCCCTGGATGTCCCTGTGTGACTATGTTCTTGGCTCTCCATGTCCCTGTGTGACTATGCCCTTGGATCTCCATGTCCTTTGATGTCCCTGTGTGACTATGTCCTTGGATCTCCATGCCCCTCAATGTCCCTGTGTGATTATGTCTCTGGATCTCCATGTCTCTCAATGTCCCTGTGTGACTATGTCCTTGGATCTCAATGTCCCTGTGTGACTATGTCCTTGGATCTCCATGCCCCTGGATGCCCCTGTGTGACTATGTTCTTGGCTCTCCATGTCCCTGGATGTCCCTGTGTGACTATGCCCTTGGATCTCCATGTCCTTTGATGTCCCTGTGTGACTATGTCCTTGGATCTCCATGTCCCTCATTGTCCCTGTGTGACTATGTCCTTGGATCTCGATGTCCCTGTGTGACTATGTCCCTGGATCTCCATGCCCCTGGATGTCCCTGTGTGACTATGCCCTTGGATCTCCACATCCCTGGATGTCCCTGTGAGACTATGTCCTTGGATCTCCATGCCCCTGGATGTCCCTGTGTGACTATGCCCTTGGATCTCCACATCCCTGGATGTCCCTGTGAGACTATGTCCTTGGATCTTCATGTCCCTGGATGTCCCTGTGTGACTATGCCCTTGGATCTCCACATCCCTGGATGTCCCTGTATGTCCCTGTGAGACTATGTCCTTGGACCTCCATGTCCCTGGATGACTCTTTGTGACTATGTCTTTGGATCTCCACGTCCCTTGATGTCCCTGTGAGACTATGTCCTTGGATCTCCATGTCCCTGGATGTCCCTGTGAGACTATGTCCTTGGATCTCCATGTCCCTGGATGTCCCTGTGTGACCATTTTCCATGCCACTCTCCTATAAAGTGTCTTTGGAGCCCTCTGATTTACCAGCTCTGGTGTGATCTCCACCTTGTTCTCCGGCACAGACATAAAGTATGTGTAAGTGGCTTTATTTCTGTAGGGGACGGATAAAACCGCAGTGTGTGGAAGAAAAGATTGAATTTCCAGCGTCTATTTTCCAAACATTTAGGGCCCCCAGAAAAAAAAAATAGCAGTTTCCTTTTGAAGCAGACTAGAGAGTCATTTTTCGGTTAAAAGCTACAGATCCGTGTCCTATAAAATGAGAACCTTCTCCTCCCGGGGAGATTGCCCTATAAATCAGCCCAGACTAATTCAGCGCAAGTTTAATAAACGCTCCTATTGAAAATGAATGTTCTCCATTTAACAGTTGTATCAGCACCATATAAAAGCATGACCCCAATAAATCCCCGTTTACAGGCAGATCAATCCCTCCTCCCTATTGATCTGCACGCACGGCCTCTCCTTGTAACACTTTCTGGATAGAAATAGCATTTCGATTAGATCCTTTATTAGGAAAAGATTGTTCCAAGAGGATCAGCGTAGAGAGATAATTAAACTGTGACATTTTAATTACTGGACATTGATAAAGGAATGCAATGGGAGGGATGGATAGTTTGATTTGGTGCAGTACTAAGGCTAGCCATACACGACCCAATAGGGGGCCACACAGGGGAGCAAGCTTCAGATTTTCTGATGTCATCTTTAATTCACAAAGAGATTTTGGAATCTTTTTCAGCTTTCAGCGCTGTCGCACGTTGAATGACAATTGCGCGGTCATGCAAAATTGTACCCATATGAAATTGTTATAATTTTTTCTGAGACAGATAGAGATTTCTTTTGGTGGTATTTAATCACCACTGGGGTTTTTTTATTTTTTGCGAAACAAAGGAAAAAAGACCAAAAATGTTGTAAAAAGAAACCTTTTTCTTTGTTTCTGTTATAAAATTTTGCAAATAATTATTTTTTCACTGATGTGCATTGATGAGGTTGCACTGATGGGCACTGATTGGCTGCATTAATGGGCACTGATGAGGTTGCACTGATGGGCACCGATTGGCTGTATTGATGGGCACTGATGAGGCTGCGCTGATGTGCACTGATTGGCTGCAATGATGGGCAATGATGGGCACTGATGAGGCTGCATTGATGGGCACTGATAAAATTGTATTGATGGGCACTGACTGGCTGCATTGATGGGCACTGATGAGGCTGCATTGATGGGCACTGATGAGGCTGCATTGATGGGCACTGATGAGGCTGCATTGATGGGTACTGATGAGGCTGCATTGATGGGCAATGATGAGATTGTATTGATGGGCACTGACTGGCTGCATTGATGGGCACTGATGAGGCTGCATTGATGGGCACTGATGAGACTGCATTGATGGGCACTGATTGGCTACATTGATGGGTACTGATGAGGCTTCATTGATGGGCACTGATGAGGCTGCATTGATGGGCACTGATTGGCACTGATTGGCTGCATTCATGGGCACTGATGAGACTGCATTGATGGGCACTGATTGGCTGCATTGATGGGCACTGATGAGGCTGCATTGATGGGCACTGATGAGGCTGCATTTATGGGCACTGCAGAGGCTGCATTCATGGGCACCGATGAGGCTGCACTGATTGGCACTGATGAGGCTGCACTGATGGGCACTTATAGGCAGCACTGATATGCTGCACTGATGGGGCTGCACTGATAATCAGGGCACTGATGATCAGTGTAAATGTCCCCTGTCACAGGATAGCTGGTCATCAGCTTTCCTTTCCTCAGACACTGACAGCGCCGAGGAAAGGAAATGCCGATAACTGATATTTGTTTACATGTGATCAGCTGTGATTGGACACAGCTGATCACATGGTAAAGAGCCAGTGTTATTGGCTCTTTACCCTGTTTGGTGATGCGCTCTGTCAAAGGGGCACAGCTCACCACCGATGGCCGATGAGGAATTCAAAGACAATGTGTATGAATACAGCTTGGTTTCTCTTTCTCGTGCTTTGGTGAAGCAAAACCCATATGCTCTGTAAAGTGTTGAGCACCATTTTTATGTGTATTCATGATCTTGTAAAATTCAACAAGAAAGATATTGATAATTTTTCCAACTCACAAGGTCTCCCAAATCATTGCGGCACTGGAAACTTCTGATGAAGTATTAGCGAGGTGGTACCACGTAGGATAGCAAAGTATGCCCCGGGCTACCCCTCAGCATGTGTTCCGGGACTGTGGAGAGCTTGGTACCATCATACACACATGGTGGACCTATCCACTATTACGATCCTTTTGTGATTCGTTTTTTTTTTTTTCATTTTATCACACTTATTCGACAGATCTACTCAACCTGATCCACAGATAGCTCTACTAAATGCTGCACCTTCGGAGCTGACCAGGAACCACTCTTATCTCCTCTTTTAACATCACAACAGCCACAAAACCAACACTTGCTAGGCCTTGGAAGACGCCAGCACTTTGTACAATTGCTGCCAAAAACAGAGTTACTCAGGCGATGGTACATGCAAAGATTGGGGCTACACTCCAGGACCGGGTCTGTTAATATACTGAAGTCTGGCAGCCTTGGATAGACAAATACTTGCCCCTTGACATCGAGGCAACCTTCTTGGAGCCTTAACTCGCCTTAAAATCTTTTCATTATCTAATACCCTCAGGTTTGTCGCCAGTACAGTCCCCAGAACCATCACATTTTTTTTTCCTCTCTTCTCTCTCATTCCCTTCTTCTCTCTTTTTCCTCTCTTTTGAACCCCCTGCCATTTACTGTATACTTCCCCAGCATTGTTTTGTTCCTTACTATTCCCCGAGCTATGGCCGGGGTGGACAACTCAAATGCCGACTATTTTACATTCTTTGTTCCTACTGTGTTTAAACTATTGTCAATGTCACCGCCTTTCGTTTTCATATTGGATTCCAAATGCTGATCCCTCAATGAGGGATCCAGATCCATATTGTGATTGCGCATTTTTTTTTTTAATTCGAAAAATACGTTTTCCTCCTCTGCAGCCCATAATTTTGGTAATTCTAAATCGAGTCTGTTGGAAGTTTTTAGCAGACCCAGCTGCAGATGTATTAGTTGTAGTCGGTTGCTCGTTTGCCTGGTGTATGAAGTAAGAGGCGTTTTCCAGCACCATGGCCAGCTCCAGTCCAATGGCATTCTCACTGGGGTTGGTTTACTAAAACCGGAGGGTGAAAATCTGGTGGAGCTCTGGATAGAAACCAATCAGCTTCCAGGTTTTAGTGTCAAAGCTTAACCACTTCAGCCCCGGAAGGATTTACCCACTTCCTGACCAGGCCATTTTTTTGCGATACGGCACTGCGTCGCTTTAACTGACAACTGCGCAGTTGCGCGATGTTGTACACAAACAAAATTGATGTCCTTTTATTCCCACATATAGAGCTTTCTTTTGGTGGTATTTGATCACCTCTGCGGTTTTTATTTTTTGCGCTATAAACAAAATAAATATATAAATTTTGAAAAAAAAAAAAAAACAAGATTTTTTACTTTTTGTTATAATAAATATCAAAAAAAATGTCTTCATCAGTTTAGGCCAATATGTATTCTACATATTTTTGGTAAAAATAAAATCACAATAAGCGTATATTGATTGGAT
>JBBDGP010002003.1:0-97500 GCA_037952835.1 Lithobates septentrionalis | reverse complement strand
GGCCCTTTAGATGTCATTGGATAGTAGTAGTAGTGTCAGGACCTGAATCATCTGCTGGTGGCCCTATGCTTCCCAGAGGGGAAGTTTGTAGTTCCAGTGTCCACCAACAGGTGTATCCCAGCAAATCCCAGTAATCAGCTCCACCTGGTGCTGGCTGCTGAGAGAGTATTTAGTCCCTCCTCTGCTGTTACATCTTGCTCTAGTGCAGCCTTTTTCAAACCAGGGTGCCTTGAAAAAAAATGCCTAATATTTGCCTTAAATTGCCCCAAAATTGTGTACCAGCAAATTAATCTGCCTGCCTTTTTTGATACACAAAGCCACAGATTTTCACTGTGCAGCATTACAGCCTTGGGCATTGTACTGACATCACTGGTTGAAAAGGAGTACTCAATATAAGGGGCTCAATAGCACTGGCACACCATCTTTGTTTGACCCCCCCCCCCAATGCTCCTCTACATCAGCACTGGGTACACGTTAGCTGTGTGGGGCAGAGAAAAGAGTTGGAATACTAGTTAGTACCAATGTGCAAAAGTGTATTTGGTTTCAAACAATACCTCTAATGTCTTATGGATGCTGTTGCAATAGGTAAAAATATTAGTTTAGTTTTTTTTACATTTTAGAATAGGGTGCCTTGAGACTATGCAGAATTTTAAAGGGTGCCTTCACTGGAAAAAGGTTCAGAAATCCTGCTCTAGTTTTCTGCTTGCTGCCAGATACTGCTTGCCATTATCTTTTTCCTTCTCCAGCTGGTGCTGGCTGCTGGAAAGGTATTTAGTCCTCCTTCTGCCGTTACACCTTTCTCTAGTGTTTTGCTTGCTGCCATATACTGCTAGCCATTATCTTGTTCCCGCTCCATCTGGTGCTGGCTGCGGGGAGGTTATTTGTTCCCTCTTCTGCTGTTACACCTTGCTCCAGTGTTTTGCTTGCTGCCAGATACTGCTTGCTGTTATCTTGATCCTGCTATTTGATTGTACTCTCTGCCTAGTACCTTTACCTTGAACCTATGTTCCTTATCCCAGCATTGGTTCCTATATGTTCTTTGCACCTCCAGTTTTACCCTGCTTTTCTGTGTTCCCCATTTGTATATATTGTATATAGTTCGTTTTATAGTTAGAATTTCTGTCATTTATTTAGGTATTTTGTTACTGGGTTTTTGGTTCACTTAAATCTTTTCTGTTTGCTGACACTAGCCGGTGTCTCCCAGCAGCCAGAAGATCCCAGTAATCAGCTCCACCTGGTGCTGGCTTCTGGAAGGGTATTTAGATCCTCTTCTGCTGTTACACCTTGCTCTAGTGTTTTGCTCGCTGCTAGATACTGCTAGCCGTTATCTTGTTCCTACTCCACCTTGGTGCTGGCTGCTGGGAGGCTATTTAATCCCTTTTCAGCTATGAGTAAGCACTCAAATTAGAGTGCGAAACGCGTCAGCTGTGTCTGTACCATCTGCCTGATTGTCCTGTATCTTTGATGATCCTGATTATACAATAAAGAAGAATTTTCAACTTTATCCAGTGTGCGGCATCCAGATTCTCTTGTTTCAAATCTTCCCTTTTCTGCCGTTAAACCTTGCACCAGTGTTTTGCTAGCTGCCAGATACTGATAGCCATTATCTTGTTCCTGCTCCATCTGGTGCTGGCTGCTGGGAGGCTACTTAATCCCTCTTCTGCTGTTACACCTTGCTGTTATGTTTTGCTACAGTAGCTGCCAGCTACTGCTAGCTGTTATCTTGTGCCTGTTCCACCTGGTGCTGACTGCTGGGTGAGTATTTAATCCCTCTTCTGCTGTTATACCTCGCTGCAGTGTTGGCTTTACTTACTACCTGTGAATCGCCTATGTTATTAAACCTCTAAAGTATTAACTTCAAGTGTTTATACGAACCTTTATACTGAGTGCACCTTTACATCCATCCAAGATTAAACTGCAGAATACCTTGTCAGAGAGGCAGCAGCCTAAGACCCCAACAGGGCTCATCCATGTCATATCTTGATCCCCCTTGACATGTCCCCTTGAAAGACAATGCAGCCCAGATCACCTCTAGAGATACCAGACCATACATTGGTTCAGTGCTGTCATACAAACACATTGGATAGTTACCATTAGCGATGAGTTTGTGGTCCATCAAAACCCGGAAGTCAGCTGTCATTGCCAGGCCAATATGCTGTGGGTAAGAGATTCCCCACCTTGCAGCTGCATGTATACAAAGGGGCAAGGATGCGTGTGACATCATTGACCTAATAGGGCCATGTGCCCATATAAGGTCAACAATGTCACGAGCATCATCTGTCTTTGCCCAACGCTCCCATCCCCCTACACCCTCTGGCAGGAGCCGCAACCCACAGAACTTGGTCTCTATTCCTCTTTCCAAAACCAGTCCCCCCTTTTCCTGTGCCCTGTGGAACGCACGTTCTGTCTGCAACAAACTCACCGCCCTCCACGACCTCTTCATCACAAATTCCTTTAACCTACTTGCCATTACTGAAACCTGGCTTCATGAATCGGATACTATTTCTCCTGCTTCCCTCTCCCACGGGGGCCTTCTCTGGACTCACTCCCCCAGACCAAGTGGACGGAAGGGAGGTGGAGTGGGAATCCTTCTAGCCCCATGCAGCACCTATCAGGTTCTTCACCCACCGCCCTCTCTGACACTCTCCTCTTTTGAGGCACACTGCATTCGTCTTTTCTCTCCCATTTCTCTAAGAATTGCTGTCATCTACCGGCCCCCTGGACCAGTATCAGCCTTTCTTGATGACTTCTCTGCCTGGCTACCCTACTTTCTCTCTTCTGAAATCCCCACAATCATTCTTGGGGACTTCAACATCCCTGTTAACACTAACACTACTATTACTTCTAAACTTCTCAGTCTAACCTCATCGCTTGACCTGAAGCAATGGATACAGGCTCCTACCCACTCCAATGGCAACACCCTTGACCTTGCCTTCTCCTATCTATGCACTCCGTGCAACCTTTCCAACAATCCACTCCCACTCTCTGATCACCACCTTATTACTTTTGCTCTCTCCCTGTCTTCCACCTCTTCTCCCTCCAACCGCCTAACAGTTACACGCAGAAACCTTCGCCACCTCAACCCTTCTCTTCTCTACTCTGCTACTGATCACCTCTATGACAAAATCTCCCCCCTGTCCTGCCCCAACCAAGCTACTTTCATCTACAACAGCTCACTGTCTTCCGCCCTAGACAAGCTTGCCCCCCTCACTACACGCAGAATTAGGCCCCGACTGCTACAACCCTGGCAAACAGATGACACCAGAAGTCTCAGAAAACGTAGCCGCGCTCTTGAGCGCCTGTGGCATAAGACTAAGACCCAGGAAGACTTCACACATTATAAATCTGCCCTCCTAAAATACTACTCCTGCCTTCACACTGCCAAACAGACCTACTTTATCACACTCATCAACACCTTCTCATCCAGTCCACGTCAACTCTTCTCTACCTTCAACACTCTACTCTGTCCTCCACTGACTCCACCCACCAACTCACTCACTGCCCAGGAGATTGCCAATCACTTCAAAACTAAGATTGATACAATTCACGAGGAGATCGCCAATGCGCAAAAACCTCCCCCATGCAACACCCCATGTCCACAGACACAATCATTACTTCCCTCATTCAACCCTGCTACTACTACTGAGGTTGCTAAACTTTTTTCTAGCACTCATCTAACCACTTGCCCCCTGGATCCTGTTCCCTCGCAAATGCTACGCTCACCCTCTGACTCAATTCTACGCTCTCTAACTCACATTTTCAACCTCTCCCTCTCTTGTGGCATCTTCCCAAACTCTCTAAAACATGCGCTAGTCACCCCCATACTAAAAAAGCCCTCACTGGATCCCACCAGTCTCAACAACTTACGTCCCATCTCCTTACTCTCCTTCTCCTCCAAACTTCTTGAAAGACTGGTCTACAACCGACTAAGCGACCATCTGACCATAAATAAACTTCTTGATCCCCTTCAGTCCGGTTTTCGCCCTCAACACTCCACGGAAACTGCTCTCCTTAAACTCTCAAATGACCTACTAATGGCTAAAGCCAATGGACACTACTCTATACTACTTCTCCTGGATCTCTCTGCTGCCTTTGACACAGTGGACCATCCTCTCCTCCTCAAAAAACTCCACTCCTTTGGTCTCCGTGACTGTACTCTTCGCTGGTTCTCATCCTACCTATCCCACCGCTCCTTCAGTGTCACTTACAACTCTACTTCCTCCTCTCCTCTTCCTTTTTCCGTTGGGGTCCCCCAAGGTTCTGTTCTCGGACCTCTCCTTTTCTCAATCTACACCACCTCCTTGGGTCAGTTGATTGCCTCCCACGGCTTTAAATATCATCTCTACGCTGATGACACCCAAATCTATCTCTCCACCCCCCAGCTCTCTCTATCTGTCTCCTCACGCATTACCAACTTACTAGCAGACATATCAGCCTGGATGTCACATCACTTTCTCAAACTCAACCTATCCAAAACCGAGCTCATGATATTTCCTCCCTCAGGTGCCACTTCCCCTGATCTACCTGTCAAGATCAACGGCTCAACTATCAACCCATCTCCCCACGCCAAGGTCCTAGGTGTAATCCTGGACTCTGAACTAACCTTCCGGCCCCACATCCTATCACTATCCAAAGCTTGCCGCCTCAATCTTCGCAACATCTCCAAGATACGCCCCTTCCTAACCAATGACACCACAAAGCTTCTAATCCACTCCCTGGTCATCTCCCGCCTCGACTACTGCAACTCCCTCCTCATTGGTTTACCTCTAAATAGGCTATCCCCACTTCAGTCCATCATGAACGCTGCGGCCAGGCTCATCCACCACACAAACCGATCAGCGTCTGCTACACCCCTCTGCCAATCCCTCCATTGGCTGCCACTCAGTCACCGAATCAAATTCAAGATACTAACTATAACTTACAAAGCCATCCACAACCTGGCCCCCAGCTACATCTCTAACCTAGTCACAAAATACCAACCTAATCGTTCTCTTCGCTCCTCCCAAGACCTCCTGCTCTCTAACTCCCTTGTCACCTCATCCCATGCTCGCCTCCAGGACTTCTCCAGAGCCTCCCCCATCCTCTGGAATGCTCTACCCCAATCCGTCCGATTTTCTCCTACTTTATCCACTTTCAGACGATCCCTGAAAACTCATCTCTTCAGAGAAGCCTATCTGGCCCCCACCTAACAACTGTACACTTATCTTCTCCATCAGCACATCACCCACAGTTATTACCTCTTGTATCTCTTGACCTTCCCTCTTAGATTGTAAGCTCTAAGGAGCAGGGCCCTCTGATTCCTACTGTATCAAATTGTATTGTATTTGTACTGTCTACCCTCAAGTTGTAAAGCGCTACGTAAACTGTTGGCGCTATATAAATACTGTATAATAATAATAATAACGAGCAGCCCTGCCCCTTTGTGTACATCAGCTGCGGAGTGGGGAATCTCCCGCCTGCAGATCATTGGTCCAGCAATGACAGCTAATTTCTGGGTTCGGACAAACTTGGGTTTGGACCAAACCCAAGTTCATCACTAGTCGCCAGTATTCCATAGCAGAGGGAGGAGGGCAGAGGCACAACACTAGAACTGGTGTCAGTCATACACCCCTGTGATTGGCGATCACAGTGATCAGTCAGTGACCTGTGTTTTTTTCTTCTTTGTAAAATATTAATAAAATCAAAACCAGGTACCTGCTCCCCCCCCCCCCCAAAAAAAAAGTGCCAAATGTGGCAGTAGAGTGGGGAGGTAGGAACAAGCGGAGCTTCCCCTTTTGGGTGGAACTCCGCTTTAAGCTTTGACAAAACATGGAAGCCAATTGGTTTCTATGCAGAGCTGCACCAGATTTTGCACGCTCCGGTTTTAAGAAATCAACCCCAAAGCATTTTATGGACATACTAAGTGAGGTGAGTGGCTCAATGGTCTCCTTTGCTTTGTCTAGTAGCAGAACACAGATAAAGAATAGGTACTGACCTTTGCTCTAGATCTGAAGTTCTGTAAATGGTGGTCTTTGGATTCCAGCAACATCTTATGTACTCGGGATTTTTGCACATACAGCAGCCAGGCAATGGCGATGACACCAGCAGCCCATCGTTGCCGACGGTGGGCGAGGTATGCCACTCTGTCTTTATACCCTCGCCATGTGGTTTGGATCTTCAGAGCAGCTGCTGACCTTCCTTCTCTTCCCTTGTACCGCTGCCCGGGCTGGTTCAAGAATGTGTGAACCCAGGATCTGTTCTCCAACACAGACAGTAGCTGAGATATTGATGGAGCCTTACCCAACTCCACATCCAACGTAGCTATCTTCATCCTCTCTCCATTTACCACTGCAGCAGGAACAGCGTAATCCTGGAGTAACCTTAGTAAGCTCTCCAGAAAAGTCATAAAACTACCCCAGCTAAGACAGTAATGCTGCTTAAAGGCCAAAAAGTCTGCCGCCTTGGGATCGATTACACCATTGTAGATGGTAAAAGACTGACCAATGGGAGCACTGACGGCAGTCAACTCCCAAGGATCCTGCTGGAAGAAAATAGAAAGACAAGCATGAGTATGGTTAAAAAAATTGAAATGCAATACACTTTTTAAACAGAAGCTGGAGTCCTCTTGTAGACTACAAAAAAACACAACTTCATTGCTCATTGGCAAGCAGATGTAAAACTGCTAGGGAGGTAGTAAGACCAAAAGCCCAGCTGTGCATAGCCTCTAGGCACATGATTATTATCTTCGGGGTCAATTTTGGCATATCTGTTAATATGTGGGAAGTATTTCAAATACAGCAGGACTTTGGTGTCGATTGTACCGAACAAAAAATATGCAGATTGTCCTTTCTCATCGCAACGCATACACATCTGCTACTGCCCTGAGGGACAGAACAAGTGAGATGACCTGAGAAGAAAAAGATGTCTTTGAGTAGAATGTACATATGTACCTGTGATACCGGAGATTCGCTTGCCTCTCTTTCTTGGTTTGTCACACTGGCTGATGTCCTTGTAGTTTGGTTGGAAACGTTGTGACGCTCTGAAGAAAATGGCGTTTCCATTCCATTGCCATATAGCCGGGACTCCAACTGGTCTTGGTTTGCTTGGTGTGAATCCTCTTCTGACAGCTTGACATGGCCTTTCCCTATATAATATGTTATTACATTGTAAAGAAAAACAATGGGGTTGATTTACTAAAACTGGAGAGAGCAAAATCTACAGATGTGCATGGTAGCCAATCAGCTTCTAACTTCTGCTTGTTCTATTAAGCTTTGACAAAAAAACTGGAAGCTGGTTTCCCTGCAGAGCTGCACCAGATTTTGCACTCTCTCTCGTTTTAGTAAATCAACCCCAGTGTCTTTCATTTCATTGATGATTTAGAGCAGTCTTCCTCAACCTTTTCACCCCAGAGGAACCCTCAAGAATAATGTTTAGGTCTCAGGGAGCCCCTGCTATAATTCATTTATTGGGGGACAATAGGAAGACTGCCCCTTACATTGGTGAGGAATGCACCACTTACAGTGGTGGTCACAATAAAAAGATCATTGGTACTATGCCCCTGGACATGGCACCATCAGATGGGAGGTCAGTCAACTATTGCTCAAGGAACCCCTGGAAAACTTTGCGGGAACCCTAGGGGTCCATGGAACCATGGTACTGTGGTTGAGAATGGCTGATCTAGTGTATGAGCCGAGTATTGCATCATTGCCAACAATAACATATAAAGGCATCTTGTATGGGTGGTGAAAGACTGAAGTTGGGACTTTTGTTATGTTCATAGGTACCATATTATACATTGTCCTGGCCAATAACTATTGTTTCCTTTACAGGGCTTGTACCTAGAATGACTGCACACTTTCTACACCGCACTTTAACAGGCACGCTAAGGCTAAACAAATGTGCATATTTATGTATGATCATTTTAAAAGATGAAGTCTGAACTTCTGGCTGGCATGTCTATCGGCAACTTAAAGTGAATGTATGTGTATATATATATATATATATATATATATATATATATATATATATATATATATATATATATATATATATATATATATATATATATATATATATATATATATATAGATCTATCTATCTATCTATCTATCTATCTCTCTATCTATCTATCTATCTATCTATCTATAGATAGATAGATAGATAGATAGATATATATAGATATCTATATAGATCTATAGATATATATATATATATATATATATATACATACACACACACACACACTTTTGTTTTTTTACAAATAAACATTGATACATGACAAAAGATTCCCAGAGCACTATATGTTAGCTAAAGAAACATCACAGTAGATCCAGCTTGCTTTGATCCCTCATCACAGGATTTGATTGACAGCGGCAAGAGCCTGTGGCTTTCGCTATTATTAATATGCCCTATAAAGGTGGGAGAGAGCCGCCACTCTCGGGCACAATGCTGGATCTGAGAGATCAGGTTTAGGTAAGTATGGGGGGGGGGTCAGGAGCTGCACAGAAGGTTTTTTTACCTTAATGCAGAGAAGGCATTAAGGTAAAAAGCCTTGAGCCTTTAGAACCACTTTATAATTTTCTCAGTTGTTAGACGGGTGTTTACAGTAAGGGGAAAAAAGTATTTGATCCCCTGCTGATTTGTATGTTTGCCCACTGATAAAAAAATGATCAGTCTAAAATTTTAATGGTAGGTTTATTTTGACAGTGAGAGACAAAATAACACCAAAAATATCCAAAAAAACGCATTTCAAAAAAGTTATAAATTGATTTGCATTTTATTGAGTGAAATAAGTATTTGATCCCCCATCAATCAGCAAGATTTCTGGCTTCCAGATGTCTTCTATACAGGTAACGAGCTGAGATTAGGAGCACTCTCTTAAAAGAGCAGTATGGGTTTGGGGTTTTTTCCCTAGTCATACTTACCTAGGTGGATGCAGCATCGGACCGATGCTGCATCAGTACCCTGTCGCCTCTTCACTGAGAACCGAGCCATCAAACATCGCTGATGGCTCAGTTTTCACAGATCCCTAAGCGGAGAGCTGCTGCCTGTCAGTCAGCAGCTCCCCTGCTCTGCTCCTCCACGCTCATTGGAGCGCTGAGCTGTGGAGGGGTGGGGAGAGGCCAGTCCAGGCACCACTTCCAAAGTCGGGATGACGCGGTGCCTGGACTAATCTTGGTAACATCAGCAAAGAGTGGACTTCAGACCGCTATCTGATGAAAATGGGTCACAGGAGTGCAAAGCGAATTGCACTGCTGTGACCCTTAGGAGAAGCACAGCCAAATGAGCTCGGGCTCCTAAAGGGAGTGCTCCTCATCTCAGCTTGTTACCTGTATAAAAGACACCTGTCCACAGAAGCAATCAATCAATCAGATTCCAATCTCTCCACCATGGGCAAGACCAAAGAGCTGTCCAAGGATGTCGGGGACAAGATTGAAGATCTACACAAGGCTGGAATGGGCTACAAGACCATCGCCAAGCAGCTTGGTGAGAGGGTGACAACAGTTGGTGCGATTATTCACAAATGGAAGAAACAAATAACTGTCAATTGCCCTCGGTCTGGGGCTCCATGCAAGATCTCACCTCGTGGAGTTTTAATGATCATGAGAACGCTGAGGAATCAGCCCAGAACTACACGGGAGAATCTTGTCAATGATCTCAAGGCAGCTGGGACCATAGTCACCAAGAAAACAATTGGTAACACACTACACCATGAAGGACTGAAATCCTGCAGCGTCTGCAAGGTCCCCCTGCTCAAGAAAGTACATGTACAGGCCCATCTGAAGTTTACTAATGAACATCTGAATGATTCAGAGAACTGGGGGAAAGTGTTGTGGTCAGATGAGACTAAAATTGAGCTCTTTGGCATCAACTCAACTCGCCGTGTTTGGAGGAGGAGGAATGCTGCCTATGACCCCAAGAACACCATCCCCCACCGTCATACATGGAGGTACAAACATTATGCTTTGTGGTGTTTTTCTGCTAAGGGGACAGGACAACTTCACTGCATCAAAGGGACGATGGACGGGGCCATGTACCATCAAGTCTTGGGCGAGAACCTCCTTCCCTCAGCCAGGGCATTAAAAATGGGTCACGGATGGGTATTCCAGCATGACAATGACCCAAAACACACGGCCAAGGCAACAAAGGAGTGGCTCAAGAAGAAGCATATTAAGGTCCTGGAGTGGCCTAGCCAGTAGGGGTGCAACGGATCAACAATCTCACGGATCGGATCGATCCTCGGATCAGAGTCACGGATCGGATCATTTTCGGATCAGCAAAAAAATAAAAAAATAAAAAACACACAAATCTTGTTACACCCACCGGAGTTTTGGATTTAAAAGCTATTTTCAACACAAAACCGAGCTTATATGCATAAATACAGTATTTGTGCATATAAGCTCGGTTTTGTGCTGAAAATAGCTTTTAAATCTAAAACTCTGGTGGGTGTAACAAGATGTCCGCTTGCCCCCTTCTCACTGTATCATTATTGTACTGTGCAGGAGTGTGGGGTGTAGCAAGATGGCGGCGACGAAACGTCACTTCCTGTTGAGACAGCGGCCGCTTCCGGGTGTTTCAAGATGGCCGCCGCTCCGGAGCTAGGCCGAAGCCGCGGCCTTTCCTATGGCTGAGGCCGCAGAGTGCTCCGCGGAACGCGGGTGTGCCGATCCACGGAGGGCGATCCGTACGGATCACGGATCGGCAACGATCCGTTGCACCCCTACTAGCCAGTCTGCAGACCATAATCCCATAGAAAATATGTGGAGGAAGCTGAAGGTTCAAGTTACCAAATGTCAGCCTCTAAACCTTAAAGTGGAGTTCCACCCAAAAGTGGAACTTCCACTCATCAGATTCCTCCCCCCCTCCGGTGACACAGTTGGCACCTTTCAGGGGGGAGGGGGGTACAGATACCTGTATATTACAGGTATCTGTACCCACTTCCGGCATAGATAGCCGCAGAATCTGCGGTTATTTACGCCACTTCCTGCTCCCTCCCCGCTGCCTGCTGGGAAACACACGGGTCCCAGAGACAGCGGGGACCATCCGTATTGCGCTGCGCGACTCGCGCATGCGCAGTAGGGAACCGGGAAGTGAAGCCGCACGGCTTCACTTCCTGATTCCCTTACCGAAGATGGAGGGGGCAGCACCCGAGGACGGAGAGACGCTTCGGCCTTGGGTGCCGACATCGCGGGCGCCCTGGACAGGTAAGTGTCCATGTTTTAAAAGTCAGCAGCTGCAGTATTTGTAGCTGCTGACTTTTAAAAAAAAAATTTTCGGTGCCGCTCCGCTTTAATGACTTGGGAGAAGATCTGCAAAGAGGACAAAATCCCTCCTGAGATGAGTGCAAACCTGGTGACCAACTACAAGAAACGTCTGACCTCTGTGATTGCCAACAAGGGCTTTGCCACCAAGTGCTAAGTCATGTTTTGCGAAGGGGTCAAATACTTATTTCACTCAATAAAATGTAAATAAATTTATAACTTTTTTAAAATGTGTTTTTCAGGATATTTTTGTTGTTATTCTGTCTCTCACTGTTAAAATAAACCGACCATTAAAATTATAGACTGATCTTTTTTTTGTCAGTGGGCAAACGTACAAAATCAGCAGGGGGTTCAAATACTTTTTTACCTCGCTGTATAATGGCAGCTCACTTCTGTGAGAGCACTACTAAATAGCAGAAACACCTCACTAATCATGATGTAATCTTTCAGTCATGGGCAAGTGCTTGTGACTTAACAGCTTGATGATATCTCATACTATGAGATGAAGAAATCTGGCATCAAAGCTGCAGATAACAGGACAATTAGTCTCCATTATGAAACTGTTATGGCTGCCAAACCAGCTGCTGACAAAGGGCTGTGCTTGCAATCACACTGGAAAAAAAATACCATTATAGGTCCAGTTAGCAAGTCTATTCACATTGTTGTCAATCAAGTCCTGAGAAAAGGGGGCACTCTTGACCCCCCCCCCCCCCCCCGAAATGCATTGGCTACTTTTTGGATTGTCCCCCCTGACTTTGTATCTGGACCTCTCAGCAGTGGTGTGGCGCTTCAATTTCAATTTTTTTTCTGAATTCATCTTATATCTCCTACATCAGTTGCATTACGATGGTAAAATAACTGCATAGAACCAACATGACATGAGCTGGGATGCCCTTTAAAAGGGGGGTTCCAGCTCATGATATGCTGATTTGTAATTACCAATGTAATGCAACTAAAAAAGATATAAACGTAGAACTATAAAAGAAAGACGCGATCGTGTAACGCATAAACACTCCTAACAGTGTTAAGCTGCAGACACGCCTTGAGATATTAATCACGGTTAATTGGATAGCTATACATAAAGTGCCGCACTAATAGATAAATAAATAAAAAGTCTTAAAGTAAAAGTGATTCAAAAAATATACAGTTCATCCGGAAAGTATTCACAGCTCTTCACTTTTTCCACATTGTTATGTTACAGCCTTATTCCAAAATGGATTAAATTCAATATTTTACCTTAAAATTCTACAAACAATCCCCTATAATGACAATGTGAAAGAAATTAGTTTGAAATCTTTGTAAATTTATTAAAAATAAAAAAAATGAAAATAATCCCAATTACATAAGTATTTACAGCCTTTGCCATGACACTCGAAATTGAGCTCAGGTGCCTCCTGTTTCCACTGATCATCCTTGAGATGTTTCTACAACTTGATTGGAGTCCACCTGTGGTAGATTCAGTTGATTGGACATGATTTGGAAAGGCACGCACCTGTCTATAGAAGGTCCCACAGGTAACAGTGCATGTCAGAGCACAAACCAAGCCATGAAGTCCAAGGAATTGTCTGTAGACCTCCGAGACAGGATTGTGTGGAGGCTATGGTTGCCACCTCATCCCTTTAAACCTGATCACATATTAATTACACGGGTTCTGTGGCTGATTAAGGTGGTAATTAAACTCACTTGGTGCCTTATCTGCATTTATTAGCCTCAGAACCTGTGCAATTCAAAGGTGTTCGGGTTTAAAGGGATGAGGTGGCAACTCTAATGGAGGCACAGATCTGGGGAAGGGTACAGAAAAATGTCTGCAGCATTGAAGGTCCCCAATGAGAACAGCGGCCTCCATCATCTGTAAATGGAAGAAGTTTGGAACCACCAGGACTCTTCCTAAAGCGGGTCGTCCGGTCAAACTGAGTGATCGGGGGAGAAGGGCCTTAGTCAGGGGGGTGACCAAGAACCCGATGGTCACTCTGACAGATCTCTGGTGTTTCTTTGTGGAGAGAGGAGAGCCTTCCAGAGGAAAAACCATCTCTACAGCATTCCACTAATCAGGCCTTTATTGTAGAGCGGCCAGACGGAAGCCACTCCTCAGTTAAAGGCACATGACAGCCCGCCTGGAGTTTACCAAAAGGCACCTGAAGGACTCTCAGACCATGAGAAACAAAATTCTGAAAGAAAGATTGAACTCTTTGGCCTGAATGGCAAGCATTAGGTCTGGAGGAAACCAGGCACAACTTATCACCTGACCAATACCATCCCTACAGTGAAGCATGGTGGTGGCAGCATCATGCCATGGGGATGTTTTTCAGCGGCAGGAACTGGGAGACTAGTCAGGATTGAGGGAAAGATGAATGTAGCAATGTACATCTCTGGAAAGAGCTGAAAATGGCTGTGCACCGACACTCCCCATCCAACCTGATGGAGCTTGGGAGGTCCTGCAAAGAAGAATGGGAGACACTACCCAAAAATAGGTGTGCCAAGCTTGTAGCATCGTATTCAAAAAGACTTGAGGCTGTAATTGGTACCAAAGGTGCTTCAACAATGTATTGAGCAAAGGCTGTGAATACTGATGTACATCAAATTGTTTTCATTTTTTATTTTTAATAAATTTGCAAAGATTTTAAACAAACTTCTTTCACGTTGTCATTATGGGGGATTGTTTGTAGAATTTTGAGGAAAATAATGAGTTAAATCCATTTTGGAATATGGCTGTAACATAACAAAATGTGGAAAAAGTGAAGTGCTGTGAATGCTTTCCTTCCGTGAAAAGCATAAAAAAAAAAAAAAACTTGCAACGTGTAAAAGGGTCCCACCTCTCCCTTAAAACCAATAACTGAACAGTGAAGCAACCGCCACCTCCTGAGAAGAAGACCACCACCAAAGAGAATCAGGTGGGCGCTTACCAGAATACAGGGACCTTCTAATGAAAGAAAGGTCAAACAAGCTGGTTGTCATATGGTTCTCCAGAACATCCATGGACATGGGCGGCACTCTACGAACTCCAGGCCATTCCCCCCATACATCAGTAGTTGGAATAAGAGAAAACATACGAATAGTGTGAAACCCTTCAAAACGTTTAATAAATGAGCAACGAGCTTGTGTCACCGCATACCGGAAGTGACGGAAAACACCATCTTAGTTAGCCAGCAAGTTTGTTATCCATTGTGCAATTCTTTTTTAACAATGTGAGTGACATTTTAAGATTTAATAAACGTTTTAAAGGGTTTTACACGATTCGGTTCATATGTTTTCTCTTATGCCAACTACTGATGTATGGGGGGAATGGCCTGGAGTTCGTAGAGTGCCGCCCATGTCCATGGATGTTCTGGAGAACCATATGACAACCAACTTGTTTGATCTTTCTTCATTAGAAGGTCCCCTTGTTCTGGAAAGAGCTCACCTGATTCTCTTTGATGGTGGCCTTCTTCTCAGGAGGTGACTGTTTATTCACTGTTCAGTAATTGGTTCCAAGGGGGAAGTGGGACCCTTTTACAGCTTTAGATATCTATAGATAGCAGATATGAGCTATAAAGATCAAACTCTTCAAAGACCAAACACGCCATACCATGTACAATAATATAAAAATAAAACCTTCAGCACGACTACCTTGTGAATTAGAGGTCGCCCAACGAGACTGAGCACTACGCAGGGCCAGAGTCTGAGGCTGGATGGCGGGAGGAACCAAGGTGAGCCGAGCAGCCGGAGGAATGAGACCTCTTTGCAGTAGACTGAGGATTCCTAAAAGGACAAAATATGGCGGATTCTTTATTCATACACAAATGAGGTTCTGTATGTTGCAAAATTCAGACATATTATATACAGTAAAAGCAAAAAATACTTATAAATCTTTGATATATTTTATTAAAGTGAAATCCCTCTTAGGAACAATGGATAGAATGGGGAGGAGCAAGCGGGGCTGCCGTTAGAAATCACGGGGCCCCATTCAGCCTACCTGACAGGGCCCCCTCCTTTTTCTTAACATATTTCTAACAGTCTTGTTGGGGGGAGCCTTTGGTGAAATATTGGGGTCTAAACAGACCCCTGATGTCTCACATTTGAAACAGTAAGGGACTGAGGACACAGTTTCCCCAGTCCCTTTCTCTGCAGCCTCAGCTGCACTGGACAGTGAATGAATGGGAAGTGCTCCGAGGCTCCTTGTTCATTCACGGACAATTTACTATGCTTCAGTCAGGGGCGGCCCGTCCATTAAGTGCACAAGGGTGCCCCCCTCCCCTTTCCATCGCCGGGCGCATGAAATACGGCGGCAGGTTTTTTTTTTTTAAGCACCTGATTAGAGCCAGAAGCTCTAATAGGCTAAAAAATAGGGTGGGCTCCGGACGCAGAGCATTGCGCTCGGAGCCCACCCAGGTTTGTAAGAATAGCGAATAAACATTCGCTATTCTAACACTGAATGGCCTCTCAGCCAATCAGGAAGCGCGGGTGTGAGACGCGTTTCCGTATTGACCGAAAGGAGAAGCGTTCTGATTGGCCGCTGAGGAGGAGGGAGGAGACGGAAGCCGACGAGCAGGGGAAGGAGATGCCCCCGGAGGAGAGCCGGGGAAGCCGCCCGTGGTTGAGGTAAGTGTGCACCGACCGACCCAACCCGACCCCCCCCCCCCCCCCAAAAATGATTACTAGCCGCCACTGGCTTCAGTGATGAATAGACACAGTAAGTGATCGGTGCCAATCGCTCACTGTGTTTATTCAAGAAAGGAAGGGGCTGGTATATAGGACATATTTACCACACACCCCCCGCTCTCCATCCTGAAAGATCCCCCTGTGTGCCCTCAGCAGCTGCTGGTGGGAGAGGGGAGGAGGGAAGCCGGCAATGCTGCAGGGGAGGGGGACATACAGGGAAGCCTGGACAGCAGGGGGGTGGGCACATAGATTCCGATCCCCCTGCAGTGCAGCTGGAGGAAGAAAAATGAGGAGAAGCAGGGGGAGCCACAAGAGCTGGCAGTAAGGCAGTACAGCTGTCGTTCCTTCTCCGAAAGTGCCCGGGCCTCCCCTTTTGAACTGATGGGGCCTTTGCCTGGTACAGGAGGGCTGGCTGTACTGCCTTATCAGTGGCCCTGGGAGCAAGTATCTCTCATTTGTTTGTGGCCAAATTTAGAAGATTTCCCCTCACTTTATCCCCCTTCTTACTGGTGTCACTAGGACAGGAAGTGAGGAGAAATCTCTTCAACAGTGACACACACATAAACAACATGACATCATTTCTAATGCTTCCCACCCTATCCAAAACCAAAATTATCCAACTTTTGGCTGAAGATGCTCACTATAGATTTTCTCAATCTACTGCCGATACATATTACACTGGTTAAAGTGGTTGTAAACCCTGTACAACCACTTTTCCCTACAGGTAAGCCAATAATAAGGCTCACCTGTAGGTACTGAAAATATCTCCTAAACTTGTACAGTTTAGGAGATATTCGACATATACGCTTGCGCCGACGTCATCGCGCATACGCACTGAAGAAGGGGCACGATCGTGCTGTTTCTATAGTGCCTGTGCCGTGACCGTCGGCTCCTGCGTGCATGCGTGGGAGTGTCGTCCCGTGACTCCGGCCAGTAACAGAGCCGGAGTCCATGGCCCCGGAAGGAAGAGGGGTTGAAGATGGACGCGGCCACCAGCAGGGACAGCGGTGACATTGTGGGCTTCTTCTGCAGGTAAGTGGCACAAAATGGGCTAGTATGCATACTAGCCCATTATACTTTTACTTTGCAGGGAACAAAGAGGAAGTAAAACCCATCAAGGTTTACTTCCTCTTCATGCCGGACATAAAAGGATTGAAGCTCGGCTGGTTCAGCAGGGACCCGTCGATATGTTTTTTATTTCAGGTACTTATATAGCGCTGTCAATTTACGCAGCGCTTTACATATACATTGTACATTCACATCAGTCCCTACCCTCAAGAAGCTTACAACCTAAGGTCCCTAACTCACATTCATACACATTCTAGGGCCAATTTAGGCAGGATCTGATTAACCTACCAGCATGTCTTTAGATTGTGGGAGGAAACCGGAGTACCCGGAGGAAACCCACGCAGGCACAGGGAGAACATGCAAACTCCAGGAAGATGGTGCCGTGGTCGGATTCGAACCAGCGACCCTTTTTGCTGCTAAGTGAAAGTGCTACCCACTACACCACTGTGCTGCCCATATTAAATCAATGTATGGGCAGGCTGGTTGTACTGAAGTTCATCCATCGATTGACTTCAGCACAACCAGCCTGTCTGATTTTTTTTCATGTGATTACTGCCAGTCAGCAGTATTTATTGTGTTCTGCTGGCAGGGAAGGCTCCGTGGCTCTGAGTGAGGGATTCTTCATGAACACTGACTATGTTGATGGGGGGAAGAAGATCATTTCACCATAAACCGGCCGTGATCAGGTGCTCCTTGCAAGAATTCTGACAGAGGAGTGAAAAGAATTATCAGAAGAATTGTCCAAGAGCCAAGGATCACGTGTGAAGAGCTTCAGAAGGACCTGGAATTAGCAGGTACAATTGTTCCAAAGAAAACAATAAGTAATGCACTCGCCCACCATGGCCTGTATACACGCTCACCACACAAGACTCCATTACTGAAGAAGAAGCATGGTGAAGCTCATTAAAGTTTGCTGATCAACATTTAGACAAACCTGTGAAATACGGGGAGAATATCGTCTGGTCAGATGAGACCAAAATGGAACTCTTTGGATGCCATAATACACCCCATGTTTGGAGGTCACATGGCACTTCACCCCAAAAAAAACACCCCCCATACCAACAGTGAGGTTTGGAGGTGAGAACATCATGGTGGGGGCGGGGCTGTTTTTCAGCATACGGTACTGGCAAACTTCATATCATTGAAGGAAGGATGAATGGAAAAATGGACCAAGACTTTCTTCATGAAAATCTTCTGCCATCCACCAGGATGATGAAGATGAAACGAGGGAGAACATCTCAGCCAGACAATCATCCCAACACACAAAGCCAAGGAAACTCTCCATTGGTTTCAAAGAAAGAAAATAAATCTGCTAGAATGGCCCCCAGCCAATCACCTGACTTAAATCCAATGGAAAATCTTTAGAAAGAACAAAAGATCAGAGTTCATAGAAGAGGCCCACAGAACCTTCAAGATTTGAACCTGAGCAACGCATGCGACTATTTTCTACATACAGGAGGCATCTTGAAGCCGTCATTACCAACAAAGGATTTTGTACCAATGATTTAAATACCGTATTTATCGGCATATAACACACTTTTTTCCCCTGAGCGTGTTATACGCCGACAGGGTACCTCGGAGGGGAAGGAGGGGGTCGAGCGCCTCCGGAATCCACAGAGCCGTCATCTCCTCTCCACTCGGCTCTCACGTTACACGCACAGTACCGCCTCCGCCACTGGCACTGGACCAGTGTTCTCTCTATCACAGGAGCTGTTCCAATGCCGATGGCGGAGGCGGGACTGTGTATGTGACTGCCGTCTGAGAGCCGAGTAAACAGGAGATGATGGCTGCGAGAGATGACAGATGGTGAGCTGCATTGATGGGCACAGATCAGGCTGCAGATGGGCACAGATCAGACTGTAGATGGGCACAGATCAGGGTGCAGATGGGCACAGATCAGGCTGTAGATGGGCACAGATCAGGCTGCAGATGGGTGCAGATCAGGCTGCAAATGGGCACAGATCAGGCTGCAGATGGGCACAGATCAGGCTGTAGATGGGCACAGATCAGGCTGCAGATGGGTGCAGATCAGGCTGCAGATGGGCACAGATCAGGCTGTAGATGGGCACAAATCAGGCTGCAGATGGGCACAGATCAGGCTGCAAATGGGCACAGATCAGGCTGCAGATGGGCACAGATCAGGCTGTAGATGGGCACAGATCAGGCTGCAGATGGGTGCAGATCAGGCTGCAGATGGGCACAGATCAGACTGTAGATGGGCACAGATCAGGCTGCAAATGGGCACAGATCAGGCTGCAGATGGGCACAGATCAGGCTGTAGATGGGCGCAGATCAGGCTGCAGATGGGCGCAGATCAGGCTGCAGATGGGCACAGATCAGGCTGCAGATGGGCACAGATCAGGCTGCAGATGGGCACAGATCAGGCTGCAGATGGGCACAGATCAGGCTGCAGATGGGCACAGATCAGGCTGCAGATGGGCACAGATCAGGCTGTAGATGGGCACAGATCAGGCTGCAGATGGGCACAGATCAGGCTGTAGATGGGCACAGATCAGGCTGCAGATGGGCACAGATCAGGCTGCAGATGGGCACAGATCAGGCTGCAGATGGGCACAGATCAGGCTGTAGATGGGCACAGATCAGGCTGTAGATGGGCATAGATCAGGCTGCAGATGGGCACAGATCAGGCTGTAGATGGGCACAGATCAGGCTGCAGATGGGTGCAGATCAGGCTGCAGATGGGCACAGATCAGGCTGTAGATGGGCACAGATCAGGCTGCAGATGGGCACAGATCAGGCTGCAGATGGGCACAGATCAGGCTGTAGATGGGCACAGATCAGGCTGCAGATGGGTGCTACAGGGTACCTCGGAGGGGAAGGAGGGGGTCGAGCGCCTCCGGAATTCACAGAGCCGTCATCTCCTCTCCACTCGGCTCTCACGTTACACGCACAGTACCGCCTCCGCCACCGGCACTGGACCAGTGTTCTCTCTATCACAGGAGCTGGTCCAATGCCGATGGCGGAGACGGGACTGTGTATGTGACTGCCGTCTGAGAGCCGAGTAAACAGGAGATGATGGCTGCGAGAGATGACAGATGGTGAGCTGCATTGATGGGCACAGATCAGGCTGCAGATGGGCACAGATCGGGCTGCAGATGGGCAAAGATCAGGCTGTAGATGGGCACAGATCAGATGGGTGCAGATCAGGCTGCAGATGGGCACAGATCAGGCTGCAGATGGGCACAGATCAGGCTGCAGATGGGCACAGATCAGGCTGTAGATGGGTGCAGATCAGGGTGCAGATGGGCACAGATCAGGGTGCAGATGGGCACAGATCAGGCTGCAGATGGGCACAGATCAGGCTGTAGATGGGTGCAGATCAGGCTGCACTGAAGCTGCAGATGGGCACTAATCAGGCTGCATCGATGCTTACTGGCCATTATTTTGCTTCAAAGTGGTTTATTTAAAGAAAACGTTTTTCTTTTCCTGAAACTTTCATCTTAAATTGGGGTGCTAAATATTGGCGAAAGGTGGTGAATACAATTAATGATACATTTAATACATATATCCATAAAGACCCTAAAACTTGCCTGCTGGGCTACCTTGATGAAGAACTTATGCCCCATGAGATTCTGATACCAGTTAGCAGACTACTGTTTTTGGCACGAAAGCTAATTGCCCTAAGGTGGATATCTCCAAGTGCACCTTCCTTTGAGGAATGGCGCCTTCATGTAAACGATAATATTCTGAAGGAACAACAGATCTATTGTAACAGAGGCATACCCAATTACCTGTACAAACTGTGGAAGCCATGGATCTCGGTTCCACGGTTAGCCCCATCCTCACTGGCTTTTGCGGATCTTTAGTAGGGTGGGCAAGTCTAATTATGGATAGAGAATTTGGTACCAGACAGAAAATGGAGGTAGAGGGCAAAATCAGCGGGGAGAGAAGAATCTACTGACTTAAGCAACCGGCAGAGGTAACTTTTCACATAGGTACAGATGCATAGTACAGATGCATAGAATACTATGGTGGGCAGGAAATGGAACAGTCATCCAAGTTGCTTGTGCTGGGGAAATTTTTTTTTTTTTTTTTTTTTTTGTATGTTGTTTTGTTGTATGTTGTTATTATTTGTGGTTAAAGCAGAGTTCCACACAAAAATGGAACTTCCGCTTTTCGGAACCCTCCCCCCCTCCGGTGTCACATTTGACACCTTTCAGGGGGGAGGGGGGGTGCAGATACCTGCCTAAGACAGGTATTTGCACCCACTTGCGGCATAGACTCCCATGGGAGTCTATGCCTCTTCCTGTCCCACCGCGCTGTCTCCTGGGAAACACACAACTCCCAGGAGACAGTGGGGACCATCCAGATCGCGCAGCGCGAATCGCAAAAGCGCAGTAGGGAACCGGGAAGTGAAGCCGCAACGCGTCACTTCCTGATTCCCTCACCTAGGATGGCGGCGGCAGCTGCTGAGAACCGAGCGGGTTCTCGGCGTCCCCTGCCGACATCGCTGGACCCTGGGACAGGTAAGTGGCCATGTATTAAAAGTCAGCAGCTGCAGTATTTGTAGCTGCTGGCTTTTAATATATTTTTTTTTTTTGGTTGATGTAGGTGGACTCCCTCTTTAAATACTTGTTATGTTGATTGGAGAATATATGTAAGAAAAAGATAGAAAAATTTCAGAATTTGCTGTGGTTAAACCATATGTATGGTATTCGAAATAAGGAATTTAAGTACAAACTGTATAAGTGATAAGTACTATATCCAATAATATATTCTGATTTGTAATGTTGAAATATTTATAATAAAGAAGTAAAGAATAAAAAAAAAAAATTAGGGTGCGTGTTATACGCCTGTGCGCGTTATACCCCGATAAATACGGTACATTTCAGTTAGCGGGTTCAATACTTTTTCCCGTGTCCTTCCATTTTATTACACAGAACTTCATTTCTGAACGTATTAGTTTGGGTGTCTTTGTATGTATGGATTGTACGGGTTGTTACCAACACGAGGTGAAAATTTCATGTCAATCGCATCTTTACCAATAGATTTACCTAGAAAAATGCATAGGTCTCGGTTGACTAAGTATGTGCCCGTTCTTGCCCCGATCGGTATCCTTACCAGATGACCGAGCCCCTGTGTGGGCCTGATTGTTGTTATTTTCTCTTTCTATAACCAATAAAAATGATTGAAACTGAAAAAAACAATCTCTAGTTTCAGATGTTCGAAAATGTAGAGAATTGTTAAACAACGATGTATTTCTTTTAACAGGAACATTTCCGCCTGAACATCAAGCCCAAAAATAGAACCAATAAAAAAAAATAATAACACTATTAATCACCCCTTAGGGGACGTAAACAAGGCCTGACCTCATCATGGTAACATACATAGTGTGGAACATATATTATGCTGTCACGGGCCATGGGGGAAAACAGGTGTTCGGTACAAGTCATTATCCTCCAGCATAGTCTTTGTATTGTCTGTATCGGGAGATCTCACCTTTTTGTACATCTTTTTCATGCACTGGTGGTGGAGTCAGAGAGGCGTCCATACGGTGTGAGGCCGGTAACACTGAAAGATGGCTGATGGTAGGTCCTCTGACAATCTTCTCCATAGGCACCTAGAAGAAGCAGCATTTAATCCAATGTATGCAAAGTCACCACCATTAAAAAAAAATAGTGTTCGATGATATCATTCTTCTGTGACATGGAAGAAGGGACATTGGAATGCTTTATTACAGTGAATCCCAACCTCGGTCCTTAAGGACCCACAACAAGTCATGTGTTGGGAATTTCCCTTAGATAATATGGCTGCCATACTTACTGAGTCATTGACATTGTTTTAAAACAGGAGGAGTCTCCAAACTGCGGCCTGCAGGCCCAATACTGCCCTTTGCTTGTGTTTATCTCGCCCTTGGGGCACCATTCCTGCCACTGATAAGAGGCACTATTCCTTCTACTGACAGCAATGATTGGACACTATGGGGTGGATTTACTAAAGTCAAAAAGACTGTGCACTTTGCAAAGTGCAATTGCTCCAGAGATTAGTAAATGAGGTAAAGCTTTACTTTGCAAAGAATACCCAATTACGTGCAAGGAAATTTTTTTAAAAACTGGTGTGACACTATTCCTCCCACTGACACCAATGATGGGGCACTATTCATCCTACTGACACCAATGATGGGACACTATTCCTTTCACTGACACCAATGATGGGACACTATTCCCTTCACTGACACCAATGATGGGACACTATTCCTCCCACTGACACCAATGATGGGACACTATTCCCTTCACTGACACCAATGATGGGACACTATTCCTCCCACTGACACCAATGATGGGACACTATTCCTACCACTGACACCAATGATGGGACACTATTCCCTTCACTGACACCAATGATGGGACACTATTCCTCCCACTGACACCAATGATGGGACACTATTCCCTTCACTGACACCAATGATGGGACACTATTCCTCCCACTGACACCAATGATGGGACACTATTCCTACCACTGACACCAATGATGGGGCACTATTCCTCCCACTAACACCAATGATGGGACACTATTCCTCCCACTGACACCAATGATGAGGCACTATTCCTCCCATTAACACCAATGATGGGGCACTATTCCTACCACTGACACCAATGGTGCGACACTATTTCTCTCACTGACACCAATGATGGGACACTATTCCTCCCAGTGACACCAACAATGGGGCACTATTCCTTCCACTGACACCGATGATTGGACACTATTACTCCCACTGGCACCAACGATGGGGCACTATTCATCCTAGCTCAAATGTATAGAGAGGTGAATGAAAAATGAACAAATTATACAAAATATAAAGGTATAATGAGCATGAGGGCTAGTATCATACTAGCACATAAAAAATATAATGTAAATACTGAACCAGAAGAAAAGAAAAATCTCGGTGCAAAAGGGCTAGTACCATACTAGCACATATGTGGTAACTCAACAAATACTTATCAAAAGAAAAATCTCAGTGCAAAAGGGCTAGTATCATACTAGCACATATGTAGTAACTCAGCAAATACTTAATGGTGACTTCAAGTAAATAAATAAATGGTGAACAGTCCCACCACCTTGTAGTACAAAGTGCTCAAACAATGAGTCATCAGTTCCAAAAAGGCAAGTCCACACGCCAGAGGGAAGGGGAACAAAGTCTTCAGTGGGCACACCTCTGTGCTCGCAAGCAGCTCACCTTACTGCTGCAAGACAACAGCTTGTAATCCAGTAACAAATCACCAGCAAGCAAGGGTCCCATCCAGTAGTTCAGGCGATTCGGGTGGTGGGTGTGCAGGATGGTATATAAAAAACATAAGCAGACAGTATATAGTATAACTCTGTGGCGGCCAAAGTGGAAAAAGGGACTGGTGGTGGTATGAGGAGGGGGGGATGTGTCCTGGGGTGAGCTGTACTGGTGGGGGGATCTGTACTAGTGGGAGATGTGTCCTGGGGCGATCTGTACTGGTGGGGGGATTTGTACTAGTGGGAGATGTGTCCTGGGGTGAGCTGTACTCGTGGGGGGATTTGTACTAGTGGGAGATGTGTGGTGGGGTGAGCTGTACTCGTGGGGGGATTTGTACTAGTGGGAGATGTGTCCTGGGGTGAGCTGTACTGGTGGGGGGATTTGTACTAGTGGGAGATGTGTGGTGGGGTGAGCTGTACTGGTGGGGGGGATCTGTACTAGTAGGAGATGTGTCCTGGGGTGAGCTGTACTGGTGGGGGGGATCTGTACTAGTGGGAGATGTGTGGTGGGGCGAGCTGTACTGGTGGGGGGGATCTGTACTAGTAGGAGATGTGTGGTGGGGTGAGCTGTACTGGTGGGGGATCTGTACTAGTGGGAGATGTGCCCTGGGGCGATCTGTACTGGTGGGGGGATTTGTACTAGTGGGAGATGTGTCCTGGGGTGAGCTGTACTCGTGGGGGGATTTGTACTAGTGGGAGATGTGTGGTGGGGTGAGCTGTACTCGTGGGGGGATTTGTACTAGTGGGAGATGTGTCCTGGGGTGAGCTGTACTGGTGGGGGCATTTGTACTAGTGGGAGATGTGTCCTGGGGTGAGCTGTACTGGTGGGGGGATTTGTACTAGTGGGAGATGTGTGGTGGGGTGAGCTGTACTGGTGGGGGGGATCTGTACTAGTAGGAGATGTGTCCTGGGGTGAGCTGTACTGGTGGGGGGGATCTGTACTAGTGGGAGATGTGTGGTGGGGCGAGCTGTACTGGTGGGGGGGATCTGTACTAGTAGGAGATGTGTGGTGGGGTGAGCTGTACTGGTGGGGGATCTGTACTAGTGGGAGATGTGCCCTGGGGCGATCTGTACTGGTGGGGGGATTTGTACTAGTGGGAGATGTGTCCTGGGGTGAGCTGTACTGGTGGGGGCATTTGTACTAGTGGGAGATGTGTCCTGGGGTGAGCTGTACTGGTGGGGGGATCTGTACTAGTGGGAGATGTGTGGTGGGGTGAGCTGTACTGGTGGGGGCGATCTGTACTAGTAGGAGATGTGTCCTGGGGTGAGCTGTACTGGTGGGGGGATCTGTACTAGTAGGAGATGTGTCCTGGGGTGAGCTGTACTGGTGGGGGGATCTGTACTAGTAGGAGATGTGTCCTGGGGTGAGCTGTACTGGTGGGGGGATCTGTACTAGTGGGAGATGTGTGGTGGGGTGAGCTGTACTGGTGGGGGGATCTGTACTAGTGGGAGATGTGTGGTGGGGTGAGCTGTACTGGTGGGGGGATCTGTACTAGTGGGAGATGTGTGGTGGGGTGAGCTGTACTGGTGGGGGGATCTGTACTAGTGGGAGATGTGTGGTGGGGTGAGCTGTACTGGTGGGGGGGATCTGTACTAGTAGGAGATGTGTCCTGGGGTGAGCTGTACTGGTGGGGGGATCTGTACTAGTGGGAGATGTGTGGTGGGGTGAGCTGTACTGGTGGGGGGATCTGTACTAGTGGGAGATGTGTCCTGGGGTGAGCTGTACTGGTGGGGGGATCTGTACTAGTAGGAGATGTGTCCTGGGGTGAGCTGTACTGGTGGGGGGATCTGTACTAGTAGGAGATGTGTCCTGGGGTGAGCTGTACTGGTGGGGGGATCTGTACTAGTAGGAGATGTGTCCTGGGGTGAGCTGTACTGGTGGGGGGATCTGTACTAGTGGGAGATGTGTGGTGGGGTGAGCTGTACTGGTGGGGGGATCTGTACTAGTGGGAGATGTGTGGTGGGGTGAGCTGTACTGGTGGGGGGATCTGTACTAGTGGGAGATGTGTGGTGGGGTGAGCTGTACTGGTGGGGGGATCTGTACTAGTAGGAGATGTGTCCTGGGGCGAGCTGTACTTAGGGGAAGCTGTACATCTGGGGGAGGGGGTGGATCTCTACGGGGGGGGGGGGGGATCTGTACTGGGGGAGCTGCACTGGTGACAGTGGGGGGGTGGAAGCTAATCTGTACTGGGGACATCTTGCTGCTTATGCATGTACTTTAACCACTTCAATACCGGGAACTTTTACCCCCTGCCCAGGCCAATTTTCAGCCTTTAGCACTGTCACACTTTGAATGACAATTGTGCGGTCATGCTACACTGTACCCATACAAAATATTTATCATTTTTTTCACACAAATAGAGCTTTCTTTTGGTGATATTTATTCACCACTGTGTTTTTTATTTTTGCTGAACTAATGAAAAAAGGTTTTCTTATGCCGCGTACACACGACCGGACTTCTTGTCCGCCTGAACTCCGAAGGACTTTTCAACGGAGTTCCGACGGAGTTCCAACGAAACGGACTTGCCTACACACGATCACACCAAAGTCCGATCGTTTCGAATGTGATGATGTACGACCGGACTAGAATAAGGAAGTTGATAGCCAGTAGCCAATAGCTGCCCTAGCGTCCTTTTTTGTCCGTCGGACTAGCATACCGACGAACGGATTTTTCGATCGGACTCGAGTCCGTCGGAAAGATTTGAAACATGTTCTATTTCTAGGTCCGTCGGAATTTTCGACAGAAAAGGTCCGATGAAGCCCACACATGATCGTAATGTCCGACGGATTTGTTCCGTCGGATCTTTTCTGCCGGACAGTCTGCTTGTGTGCACGCGGCATTAGTTTCTGTTATAAAATTTTGTAAATAAGTAATTTTTCTTCTTCACTGATGTGCGCTGACAGGCACTGATGGGCTGCATGGATGGGCACTGATGAGGAGGCACCAGTGGTGTCGCTAGGGGTTGCCTTCTGGGGCTATAGCCTTGAACCTGGGGCCCATAGCCCAGAGTCTCTAGGGTGACCAGGGTGGGTGCTGAGGCAGAGGGGGCAGCTCGCCCCGGGTGCCACACACTGGCGGGTGCCAGGCCGGCATCTCCTGCTGTGTCAGCTTTAACTGAATTGCTGGGTGCCCGACGTCACAAAGTCCCGCCTCCTGGTATGGCGCCTCCTGGTATGGCTCCTTTGACAGACAGCACATTTGTCCAATGCCGGGACATGTGCTGCCTATCATAGGTGGGAGCCGAACAAGGAGGCGGGACTTATGCAATGGCGGGCACCTGGCGATTCAAGTTAAAGCTGACACAACGGGAGATGCCGGCCTGTGTGATGATTCGGCTGGCTCTCCTCTTCCGATCCCCGGCACAGGTGAGGGTTATGTGGGCACAGGTGATGCTGCATTCCTGGGCACTGGTGAGGCTGAGATATGGGCACAGGTCAGGCTGCATTTCTGGGCACAGGTGAGGCTAAGATGTGGGCACAGGTGAGGCTGCATTTCTTGGAACAGGTGATGCTGCATTGCTGGGCACTGGTGAGGCTGAGATGTGGGCATAGGTGAGGCTGCATTACTGGGCACAGGTGAGGCTGAATTCCTGAGCACAGGTGAGGCTGCATTGCTGGGCACTGGTGAGGCTGAGATGTGGGCACTGGTGAGGCTGCATTCCTGGGCACAGGTGAGGCTGCATTCCTGGGCACAGGCGAGGCTGCATTGCTGGGCACCAGTGAGGCTGCATTGCTGGGCACTGCTGAGGGTGAGATATGGGCACAGGCGAGGCTGCATTGCTGGGCACTGGCGAGGCTGAGATGTGGGCACAGGTGAGGCTGCATTGCTGGGCACTGATGAGGCTGCATTGCTGGGCACTGGTTAGGCTGCATTGCTGGGCACTGGTGAGGCTAAGATGTGGGCACAGGTGAGGCTGCATTCCTGGGCACAGGTGAGGCTGCAATGCTGGGCACTGATGAGGATGAGATATTGGCAATGGTGAGGCTGCATTCCTGGGCATAGGTGAGGCTGCATTGCTGGCACTGGTGAGGCTGAGATGTGGGAACAGGTGAGGCTGCATTCCTGGACACAGGTGAGGCTGCATTCCTGGGCACTGGTGAGGCTGAGATGTGGGCACAGGTGAGGCTGCAATACTGGGCACAGGTGAGGCTGCATTCCTGGGCACAGGTGAGGGTGAGATGTGAGCACAAGTGAGGTTGCATTGCTGGGCACTGGTGAGGCTGCATTGCTTGGCTTGTTGAGGCTGCATAGATGGGCACAGCTGAGCCCTGCATTCTTCATGTAGCGCACTCCTGAGCCCTGGGGCTCTCTAAGGACCCTGATGTAAGGGGGAGGCTCTCTGGGGACCCTGATGTAAGGGGGGGGGCTCTCTGGGGACCCTGATGTAATGAGGGAGGCTCTCTGGGGACCCTGATGTAAGGGGGGGCACTCTGGGAACCCTGATGTCATGAGGGGGGCTCTGGGGACCCTGATGTAAGGGGGGATGCGCACTCAGATATGTAACGATATTATATATATATATATATATATATATATATATATATATACACATATACACATATACACATATACACACATATATATTATATACATGTATATGCTTGCCCAAGCATGTGACTTTCTTTACTTCGCTGCTATGGGCTTTAGCCCCAGATATTTTGTAGACCTAGCAACGCCCCTGGGAGGCACTCCGATGCAGCATTGATGGGCACTGATAGGCGGCACTGATGGGCACGAATGGGCTGCACTGATAGGCTCTGATGGTCAGCACTGATGGGCACTGACAGGCTTTACTGATAGGCACTGATTGGCTTCACTGGTGGACACTGATTAGCATCACTGGTGGGGCTGCACTGATAATAATTTCACTAATTGGACACAGCTGATCACATGGTAAAGAGCCTACGTCATAGGCTCACTGCACACTGCACCACCAATCGCAGTGTTGCACTCCCCCGGGGGCACGCACGAGCGTCTTGTTCTGAACGATGTCATACGACATCCACTCAGAACAATGAAACCCCTCGTCTGCCCATCATTCTGCTATAGGCCGAGTAACATTATATTTTTCCAGTGACATTTGTTCTATTAGATTTTTCTGAGTTTTTCTTACTATTTCGTTAGGCTTTGCTAGGTAATTTATTTAAAAAAAATAAGGGCACAGAACCCGGTGATCTTTAGTCCTCATGCACATGGACGTTTTAAAAAATGAGCTGTAAAGCTAGGTTCGACGCCTGGAAAAACCGGTGTTAAAAACGCGATTTTTACCGCGTTTTGCATTAGCGTTTTTGCGCGTTTTTGCGCGTTAGCGCTAAGTAGCGTTTTTCAATGAAAAACACATCTCTCAGCTATATACACTCCCAAATTTCCCACAATGCCACAGAAACCAAAGAAAATATGTTAATGAGCATGTGTCGGTGCCATTTTGGTAGGAGAGAGAGAGAGGAGAGAGTGTTTCAGAGTTTTCAGTATATTTCAGTATTTTTCAGTATTTTTCTGAGAAATATGGATCCTGTCATGCAAAAGATCCTCATGAGGGGGTTAGGGGTTAGGGTTAGGAGTTAGGGTTAGGAGTTAGGGTTAGGAGTTAGGGTTAGGGGTTAGGGTTAGGAGTTAGGGGTTAGGGGTTAGGGTTAGGAGTTAGGGTTAGGAGTTAGGGTTAGGAGTTAGGGGTAGGAGTTAGGGGTTAGGGTTAGGAGTTAGGGTTAGGGTTAGGAGTTAGGGTTAGGAGTTAGGGGTTAGGGGTTAGGGTTAGGGGTTAGGGTTAGGAGTTAGGGTTAGGGTTAGGAGTTAGGGTTAGGAGTTAGGGTTAGGGGTTAGGGTTAGGAGTTAGGGGTTAGGGTTAGGGGTTAGGGTTAGGAGTTAGGGGTTAGGGTTAGGAGTTAGGGTTAGGAGTTAGGGGTTAGGGTTAGGGGTTAGGGTTAGGAGTTAGGGGTTAGGGTTAGGGGTTAGGGTTAGGAGTTAGGGTTAGGGGTTAGGGTTAGGGGTTAGGGTTAGGAGTTAGGGGTTAGGGGTTAGGGTTAGGAGTTAGGGTTAGGGTTAGGAGTTAGGGTTAGGAGTTAGGGTTAGGAGTTAGGGGTTAGGGTTAGGGGTTAGGGTTAGGAGTTAGGGGTTAGGGTTAGGAGTTAGGGTTAGGGGTTAGGGTTAGGAGTTAGGGTTAGGAGTTAGGGTTAGGGGTTAGGGTTAGGAGTTAGGGTTAGGGGTTAGGAGTTAGGGTTAGGAGTTAGGGTTAGGGGTTAGGGTTAGGAGTTAGGAGTTAGGATTAGGAGTTAGGGTTAGGGGTTAGGGTTAGGAGTTAGGGTTAGGAGTTAGGGTTAGGGGTTAGGGTTAGGAGTTAGGGGTTAGGGTTAGGGTTAGGAGTTAGGGTTAGGGGTTAGGGTTAGGGGTTAGGGTTAGGGGTTAGGAGTTAGGAGTTAGGGTTAGGAGTTAGGGTTAGGGGTTAGGGTTAGGAGTTAGGGTTAGGAGTTAGGGTTAGGGGTTAGGGTTAGGAGTTAGGGGTTAGGGTTAGGGTTAGGAGTTAGGGGTTAGGGTTAGGAGTTAGGGGTTAGGGTTAGGGTTAGGAGTTAGGGTTAGGAGTTAGGGTTAGGAGTTAGGGTTAGGAGTTAGGGGTTAGGGGTTAGGGTTTAGGGTTAGGAGTTAGGGGTTAGGAGTTAGGGTTAGGGGTTAGGAGTTAGGGGTTAGGGTTAGGGGTTAGGGTTAGGAGTTAGGGTTAGGGTTAGGGTTAGGAGTTAGGGTTAGGAGTTAGGGGTTAGGGGTTAGGGGTTAGGAGTTAGGGTTAGGGGTTAGGGTTAGGAGTTAGGGTTAGGGGTTAGGGTTAGGGGTTAGGAGTTAGGGTTAGGAGTTAGGGTTAGGAGTTAGGGTTAGGAGTTAGGGTTAGGGTTAGGGGTTAGGAGTTAGGGTTAGGGTTAGGTGGATGTATTATAGCAAAAAGTAAAAAATTATTATTTTTTTTTTTTCAAAATTGTCGCTCTTTTTTTGTTTATAGCGCAAAAATTAAAAACCGCAGAGGTGATCAAATACCAGCAAAAGAAAGTTCTATTTGTGGGAAAAAAAGGACGTCAATTTTGTTTGGCTACAAAACTAAAAATGTCTGATTTGTCTGCCGCAATGTCGCAGTCCCGCTAAAAAAAAAATGGATGATCACCGCCATTACTAGTAAAAATAAATAAATAAATAATAAAAATGACATAAAACTATCCCCTATTTTGTAGACGCTATAACTTTTGCGTCATTTCCCGTTTACTCGGCTGCCAATGGCGCCGGTTTTAAAAAAATACACAGTATTCAGAATCGCCGTTTTTGGCGATCTGAATACTTTGAAGTGCAAAGGAGGGATTTGGGGTCTTTTAGACCCCCGATCCCTCCAAAAAGAGGACCTGTCACCACCTATTACTGTCACAAGGGATGTTTACATTCCTTGTGACAGCAATAAAAGTCATCAACATTTTTTTTTTTTTTAAACACAATTATCAAATATAAAATTAAATAAAATAAATAAGATAAAATTTTTTTTTTAAAGCGCCCCTGTCGTCGCGAGCTCGCGCAGCAAAGAAAACGCATACGGAAGTTGCGCCCGCATATGTAAACGGTGTTCAAATCACACATGTGAGGTATCGCCGCGATCGTCAGAGCGAGAGCAATAATTCTAGCACTAGACCTCCTCTGTAACTCTAACCTGGTAACCGTAAAAAAAATTTAAAGCGTCGTCTATGGAGATTTTTAGGTACCGTAGTTTGTCGCCATTCCACGAGTGCGTGCAATTATAAAGCGTGACATGTTTGGTATCTATTTACTCGGTGTAACATATTTCACATTCTACAAAAAATTGGGGTAACTTTACTGTTTGCTTTTTTTTAAATTCATGAAAGTGTCCCTTTTCCCAAAAAGTTGCATTTAAAACACCACTGCACAAATACCGTGTAACATAAAATATTGCAACAATCTCCATTTTATTCTCTAGATTCTCTGCTAAAAAATATATATAATGTTTGGGGGCTCTAAGTAATTTTCTAGCAAAAAATACGGATTTTAACTTGTAAACACCAAATTTCAAAAACAGGCTTAGTCATGAAAGGGTTATAACGAACCTGTGTACATGTCCACATAAGATAACATTGGATGAGTTCAGGGGGCAGCTGAAAAAAGCATCCAACTGCCTCTGAACGTCCGTTTACCAGCAGCCGTGTACATGAGGCCTTAAAGTGTAGTTCCACCCACTTTTACAACTCTTCAGCATCCCTCACTAAACTGCGCACTGTAAACAAATTGGATATTTTTAAAAAAATTTTCTCAGCACCTACTGTATATCTGCTGTATTCATTTTTCACTTCCTCCTCCCTGGCCGCGGCCCATCGCATCATTTCCTGTTTGCAATGCCTTCTGGGAAGGGGCGGCAACTTTCCTGACACTGCCGTTGCTATGGAAAACTGACCTGAAACCTATTACACTTGCCTGTGCTGCACTGAGCATGTGCGAGATCTGCAAGGATGAGATCCAGGAAGAAATACAGTCTGGCTTCAGATGCCCACGTTTAAGATGGCCACGGCCTGCTGTAAGTTTATAAAATAACAAACTACTGCTATAAACTAACAAAACCGACCTTAGTTTATAGACTAAATTTACTAGAATACATTATGCTTGTGTATCATAGGGGTATTTTTATTTAAAAAGTATAATTTCGGCCGGAAGATCACTTTAAGGAAGGGTTCTCAAACTGGCGGCCCTTCAGCTGCTGCGAAACTACAAATCCCATCATGCCTCTGCCTGTGGGGGTCATGCTTGTAACTGTGAGCCTTGCAATGCCTCATGGGACTTGTAGTTCTGCAACAGCTGGAGGGCCGCCAGTTTCAGACCCCTGCTTTAGGAGGAATTTTGGCCAAAGCTCTATTTGTGAATAAAAAAAAAAAAGGACGTCAATTTTGTTTGGCTACAGCGTCGCACGACCGCGCGAATGTCAGTTAAAGCCACGCAAAAAATGGCCTGGTCATTAAGTGGGGGGGAGATCTTCCGGTCATTAAGTGGTTAAGCGAGTACTGAACTCTGGTAGACTTCATCAAAGTTGTATTCTCCTCGTCTCGGAAATATCACAAGACGTGTCGCCGTTGCTTCGCGGCGCCCAAAGAATTTCTGGCTCCTGGACCTCAGCAGAGCTGGAAGCGGCAGGTGCGGCAGAGGGAATGCATGCAGAACTTTTGCAAACGCCACATCTGTTTCACAACGCGGGTGACAGCAGCGGAGCAGAAAGGAGTGAGGGGAGGATGGTAGGGATAGGTGGGGGGGGTGGGAGGCAGAGAAGATATGAGCTGGCTCAATATGCCCGGTGCTTTGCACGTGGGCAGAAGGCCAGGCAGAAAAGCGTGGGCCCATCTTATTGGAATTCAGCGGTGGCCCTCGCTTCCTGTCCAGAGACAGATGTAACGCAGCCGTCCATGGCATTGCAAGCAGGCACTGAGCTGTTTCCAGGGATTTGGTGCGCGGTGGAGAAGCAGTGTTCGCAGGCTCACCGCGCACCCCTGCATAGCGAAATGACAGCCAGTCTTCTATTCCACATGACAAGCACTGGATAAAAACTTACAACAAATGGTGACCTTTCCAAAGATTAATTTGTTTACCAGCAGAATCCTCCTCTCCCTGTCATCCCAGATGGAGCGTATCAGAACGTCCCCAGATTCGAGGTGCAAGGAACGCTGACTCCAATCAGATCCAAATCTCCGGCAATTAGTTCCAGGCTTGTTTTTTTTTTTTTTCCTCTCTCTTGTATAATATCCTCCCCCCCCCCCCTCCTTACACACACAATTACCCCTCCATTCGATCAGGGAGATTGTCACGCTTTCCATTACCGATATAGTAAATACATTCCAAGGAAAAAACATCAATTTGATTACAATGAACGCAAATCACCATGACAATCCTCCAACAAGAGCATGAAATGTGGATTATTATGGAGTGCTAGTCTGTAGTTGTAGAGAACGCGGACGTCGGTGAACAATAGGACTGGCGCTACAAAAACGCCATGGCTAGAGGTAAAAAGGATGAAAAGGGCATTGGGCGCAGTTATATTTCCTTACGTCCGCCTTTCTCAACCATTTTAACCGCAAAGGAACCCTTTGAAATAACTTTTTGGGTCTCAGGGAACCCCTGTTAAAAATGCACAGAGGTGGGGGTGGATGTGGAACGACTATAACCCGACATATGAAGAAAATGGGTGGCCTCTAGAGATCATGGCCTTGGATATAAAAATTTAAAGCGACAAAATTGTACCATCATCCAAAGTTTAATGGAATAGAGGTTTGGGAATCTGGTCCCCAAACCAGTGTTAATTTGGTCCACTAAAATGACTAAAACATTTAAGTTGACTAAATTAATACTATTTTAGTAGACTACAATACGACTAAAACTAAAACAATTGAGATGACTAAAATACGACAAACTAAAATGGCATTTTAGTCAAAAGACTAATGCCCCATACACACGGTCGGACATTGATCGGACATTCCGACAACAAAATCCATGGATTTTTTCCGACGGATGTTGGCTCAAACATGTCTTGCATACACACGGCCGCACAAAGTTGTCGCAAAATCCGATCGTTCTGAATGCGGTGACTTAAAACACGTACGTCGGGACTATAGACTGGGCAGTAGCCAATAGTTTTCATCTCCTAATTTATTCTGAGCATGCGTGGCACTTTGTGCGTCGGAATTGTCCACACACGGTCGGAATTTACGTGAATGGATTTTGTTGTCGGAAAATTTTATAGCCTGCTCTCAAACTTTGTGTGTTGGAAATTCCGATGGAAAAAGTCAGATGGAGCCTACACACGGTCGGAATTTCCGACAACAAGCTCCGATCGTACATATTCCGTCGGAAAGTCCGACCGTGTGTACAGGGCATCAAACTTTGTGTGTCGGAAATTCTGACGGAAAAAGTCAGATGGAGCCCACACACGGTCAGAATTTCCGACAGTACAATCCGATCGCACATTTTCCGTCGGAAAATCCGACCGTGTGTACAGGGCATAAGACAAAAACTAAATTTAAATTTGACTTCAAAATTAACACTGGTCTGTAGTGCATGTTCATACCTCAATACCATAAATAATAACATAATAGATTTTTCACTCTACCAGTATATAATGAGTTTGGAAATTGTAGAGAAATGTTAACTAATGCATTACAATTTAATAAAATGAGTTTTAGTCGACTAAAATGTACTGTAGATTTAGTCGACTAAATACGACTAAAACAATTGCAGAAGACTAAAATGGAGCTAAAACTAAAATGCCATTTTAGTCCTAAGACTAAGTCTAAAACTAAATCGAAATTTGCTGCCAAAATTAACACTGTCCCCAACCAAGGTTCACCAGGGGCAAAGGAGCAAGTGGACTATCTCGGTACAGTATAGAAAAAGTATAAATAGTACATAAAGACAATCATAAAAAATTACAAAAATGTATTAGTACAAACTACATAACAATAGAATTAAAACAAGGGTGACTTGGTCATACATAGTACTTCGACTAGTTTTGCGGTGTGAACCACTTCATCAGGAAATACATCCAAGTCCTGGTGCAGTTGGAACACAAGGTGTACCCAGTGGAGCCTCCCGCGGCGACCGGGGGAAATTAACAAGTCAGTGGGCTGGAGTCTAGATGATAAGAAACCACAGTATTGGATCCTCCTGGAGGAAGACGTCCCACAGGTAAAAATGGTAAATATGGTAAATAAAAACCGATAGAGGCGATGGAGAGCGAGTGTTAGATGGAACAGGTGGGACACACAAAGTCTAATAGATACACCAGTCTCAAGCGACTATCCAAGAAATAAGCGCTTTGGAGCCTCCTCCGGGTTCAACCTCCACTTGCTCCCTTGCCCCTGGTGAACCTTGGTTGGGGACCAGGTTCCCAAACCTTTATAACCCTACATAGGCACCGTCCCATAAGGGAGATATGAAATCAAGAATCGAGGTGAGGTAAAGTGGACTTTGTGTGTACCTTTTGTAGGGTTTGAATAAAGATATATACCACAAATTTAAAAAAAGAGAATGTATTTAAACTTTATTTTTCATCTATTGGTTAAGAACATATTACAGTTTTAAAAATACAGTTACTGTTAATTGGGTCCAGGACGTGCTAATCCTGGTACGATGGATCAAAAATATGGCCTACGCGTTTCGCAGGGAAACCCTGCTTCGTCAGGGCCTTAGAATAGCACGAGTACAATAAGAGTTTTGCAGTAACCTTCAAATTGTGAAACTAGTTGACACGCTGGTCCAATGGGAGAGAGAGCCTGGGGAGCCCGTGGGGATAACCTCCACGTGCTCACCGGGGGGAAGCAGGGTGGACTCCTGATGCTAACAGGGAGATCCCAATATAGTTGCAATTGTTCCAAGGTGACAAATGCACGTATTGTAGATGAAAGAGGTACTAGGTAGCTAGAGGTATAAAATAGATCACTTTGTCTTTGAATCCCCATTTTCCAAGGTAGTATGTATATAGGATAGCCTCAGTGTAATCTGTTTCCCTTAGTATGCCTGTCTCCTTCCAGCGCCACCGCATATGGGGGGGAGGTTCTAAGGCCCGAACGAAGCATGAGCACAGGGAGGTTATCCCCACGGCCTCCCCAGGCTCTCTCTCCCATTGGACCAGAATGTCAAGTTTCACAATTTGAAGGTTACGGCAATACTCTTATTGTACTCGTGCTATTCTAAGGCCCTGACGAAGCGGGGCTTCCCACGAAACGCGTAGGCCACATTTTTGATCCATCGTACCAGGATTAGCACGTCCTGGACCCAATTAACAGTAATTGTATTTTTACAACTGTAATATGTTCTTAACCAATAGATGAAAAATAAAGTTCTCTTTTTTAAATTTGTGGTATATATCTTTATTCAAACCCTACAAAAGGTACACACAAAGTCCCACTTTACCTCACCTTGATTCTTGATTTCATATCCTGTTAAAAAAAGATTGTATCTACAACTCATGATACATTAGTGTCACTTTTTTCGTTCACTTGAATTGTATTAGAAATGATACGAAAAGTAGATATTAAAACAAGATAGGGGTGGTGCTAAGTTGGTCTAGAGAGTAGGATAAACCCACATCCCAAATGTGTCTAGGCAAATGGAAAATTGTTCTTCTTGCGGAACTTTAAAAGGAGAACCTACTCGAGAGTAATAAGGAGTATGAGGGGTATGAGTTTGAAATGAAATTAGGTGTTTATTAGGGTAGTGTACACCACTCCGATCCCAGGACCTGCCTCAGGCTGGATACCCTAAACTCCAAACCCGTCCCGGTTTGGATTCCCGGTCAGCTTGTGCCTGCCCCCCCCTCTCATACATTAAACAGGACCTCAACGGAACAGCATCTACCACCCACTCCAGATTGGAGCCTATCCCAGGACCACCATACTCATTGGTGTTTTTGATGCCCTCTGTTGGGGAACAGCCCCCCCCTGGTGACTCCACTGGGAAGAGGTACACACGGTTTGCCCGACCTGGACCAGGAGCAAGCACATACCTCGACATACCTCTGTTTATGCTGATTCCAATCAGATACCCCTGAAGAAGAGTGTATCTCGAAACGCGTCGGGTACTCCCCGTATGTGTGTTCCATATGTACCGGAGTTCAATGATTGTGTATCTCTGCATATTGTATTGCAGTTTCTTTGTTTGTATTACGCATCCTGTACCCCCCCTTTTTGTATTCCTGTTACATTTACCTTGTATACCATAGACTTGTTTAGGTCTATACCCTAATAAACACCTAATTTAATTTCAAACTCACACCCCTCATACTCCTTATTACTCTCGAGTAGGTTCTCCTTTTAAATTCCCGCAAGAGGAACAATTTTCCATTTGCCCTCCGTAGATATTGAACATTAAACAATGATGTAGAAATGAAAGACAATAGGTCCAAGCAACATTCAATTGTTAGATGATCAATTATCAGATCCCTGCCTGGAACTGCGATGCGCTTTGTTTGCCGAAAAGGGCCCTTCAACTGGGGGCCCTGGAGCTAGAATGAACAATACAATCATCCATGGGACCAAAAAGAGGTACCGCTCTTATTCATGGGCAAAAAGGCAGTATTGAGGCGGAGAAACATGGAAAGGTAAAAGAAAAAGGAAAAAGAAGAGGGGGGAGAAGAGAGAGAGAGAAAAAAAAAGGGGGGGGGGGGGGCATCTCTGTTCTGGAGGCTCACTATGGGTATATTAACACATCGTATTAGATTACAGCTCCAGGAAGCACATAGGCAGTTGCATTGATGGGAAGTAATCTAGCTAGGGCTGCCAGGTACATAAGAATTTATCATATGTGTCGATTAGCATCGCCGTCAATTAGTTATTTATCAGGGTACCGTGCACACAACTTTTCACTTCATCGAAGTTGAGAATCTGCGTCTTCAAAGGCTTTTGCAATCGTCTCATGGTTGAGAACATAGGGGTCACAAGGGTGGGCTCTCACTTGGTAGCGCCTTCTATCAGTTTGTGTAGGAGTGCCTCCCAAGGGTCTTTTCGTAAATGTATATGTAACACCAAATTCACCATCTTACAGACTTTTATCCAGAGTCGTTTGACCTTAGGGCATGTCCACCATATATGCTTCATGTCTCCTAGGTCTGAGCATCTCCTTAAGCATGTAGAAGGCTAGGTAGGGAGACATTTAGCAATTCTAGCCGGAGTAAAGTACCACCGGGACAAGACTTTGAAGGAGTTTTCTTAAAGTGGAGTTCCACCCACTTTTACAACTCTTCAGCATCCCTCACTAAACTGTGCACTGTAAACAAATTGGATATTTTTTTATTTTTTTTCTCAGCACCTACTGTATATCTGCTGTATTCATTTTTCACTTCCTCCTCCCTGGCCGCGGCCCATCGCATCATTTCCTGTTTGCAATGCCTTCTGGGAAGGGGCGGCAACTTCCTCTGAAACGGCCGTTGCTATGGAAACCTGAACTGAAACCTATTACACTGCTTGTGCTGCACTGAGCATGTGCGAGATCTGCAAGGATGAGATCCAGGAAGAAATACAGTCTGGCTTCAGATGCCCACACTTAAGATGGCCACGGCCTGCTGTAAGTTTATAAAATAACAAACTACTGCTATAAACTAACAAAACAGACCTTAGTTTACAGACTAACTTTACTAGAATACATTAAGCTTGTGTATTATAGGGGTATTTTTATTTAAAAAGTATAATTTTGGCCGGAACACCACTTTAAGTTGTTACATTGCTGGGAGAATGATGCCTCCTGTATTTTTTCCCAAGTCGCAGAAGTCTGCATGGTACCAAGATCCCTTTCTTAGTTGGAGCAATAAGATAGGCTACGCAAGTTAGATTTGTTTAGTATGGAAGAAAATAGAAAAGAGTGCCTCAATCAATAAATGAAGATAGGGGCGGGTACCATCATCCTTATATTAACAGTAATGAGGTATGGGGGGATGTGTCAGGGGCTACTCCAAAACAATGTCCCATGACAAGAACATTTTATGGACTATCTCAGTACCCAGAGATTGGAAAATTGAATATAACATTTATATTTTATTGTAGAAAAAACAACTTAGTACATATTGATACAAATCACATATAAAAACATAATTGCATACAGAAGCAAGAAAATACAGGCTTTAAATAATGGGAACCCCACAAATTAGTGGAGCCTCAGGAGATATAGGTCCAAAGTGTAATCCTCTACAGGTTTCGCGCATAAATTTGCTTCTTCAGGAGGGATTGACCTTATACATCGATGGAAACTCAAACGGGGTCACAGGCGGCAATGTGTGAAGCACCCAAATTAGGGGAATTCCCCCCCCCCGCGGCGAACACAGGAGGCACTGGAAAAGTGCAATAGCCAATATATAGCCAATATATATAATATATGGCATGTAGTAGATACGACCCGGGGATCAGAAACAGTATCCAACCCAAGACAACTGCAGTGGTAGTAAGGGGAATTAAACCCCACTAGGAATAGTGCCACTTAGCAGTCCCCTACAATCAAGAGCCTGTTGAGTGCTGGGTGGAATGGTGTCCCCGGTTAGCGGCCGTCTGCCATATAGATAGATAGTCCATAAAATGTTCTTGTCATGGGGCATTGTTTTGGAGTAGCCCCTGACACATCCCCCCATACCTCATTTAGTATGGAAGAGTATAATAAAGAGATGAGGCATTGGGTTATGGGGGATGTCTGACATCTGGTTTCAAATGCCGTCGCAGTCCTTGACCAATCATGTTTTTTTTGTCAGGGATTCCAACAGTTGATGGATTTGGAGATGGTGGAATTTCTCAGAATCTGAAATGTCATATGTGTCCTTGAGGTATTGAAAGGTGACGATGCTCCAAGAGGTCAATAAAGTCCGAACTGTCGTTAAGCTCTTGTTACGCCACCAACGGTAGCTCCGGGGACTCTCTAAAAGTGCCACCTTTTTTTTTTAACTGGGGTGCCTTTAGATTTCTTCAAGAGCCCCTTGGCAAAATGCCTAGAAATTGTTCAGAAATTGTATACAAGCCAGCAGGTGGATCAAGCCTGCCTTTTAGTTACACAAAAGGCACAGGTTTTCATTGTGCATCATTACGACCTTTTAGCTGTCGGCATCCTAACAACCAATGCTGTCATCGGTTGAAAAGGAGGATAGGTGTGCACAGCATATTGCATTAGTGTGTGCACTTCAAAGCTCAAACACATATGTGTGTGTGCATGTTTATATATACTGGCGGTGTCAGTAGAGCAGTGGACAGTGTCGGTAGGGCAGTGGATGTTGTCTGTGGGTTTTATTTCTATTATGTTATTTCGTATTTTTACAATTTTATTTTTTTTAAATATTTCTTACCAATTTTTTTGGGAGCCCAGATAGGGGTTTAAACAGGGGGAATCTGCGCCAAACAGGGTGATTAGGGTGTGCGCACGCCTATGATAAGGAGGACGTCAGGCACCTGCATAGAATCCTTGTTTGACCCTGGAATACTAGTCAGTACCAGTGTACAAAGCTATATTTGCTTTGGAAGGATAAATCACCTCTAACGTTGGGTGTCCTATGTGTGTGGATGTTGCTGTGTTATGTAACACTTAAGCCTCGTACACACGATCAGATTGTTAGGCAACAAAACCGTGGACTTTTGTCTGAAGGGCGTTGGCCCAAACTTGTCTTGCATACAAACGGCAAGGAATTGTCGGCCAACAAATACGAACGTAGTGACGTACTACGTTGTTTTTCAGTTCTTTAGCGCCACCCTTTGGGCTCCTTCTGCTAATTTCGTGATAGTAGAAGTTTGGTGAGTGTTGATTCGCGCTTTTCATTTCGCACTTTTCATTTCGCGCTTTTCAGTTTGTTTCTGAACGGCCATTCGTCAACCAGCCATGTTGCGGACTCGGAGGAGATAACGTGTTATTTATTATTGGCCTTGGAGTTATTGCTTTGACCCAAGTCCAGTCCAGGAACAGGAGGAGGAGGATTTCTTGGACCAAAAATTGGTTGCTTTATTAATCGTGACCAATTATGTCATATGCCTTTGCTGCGGGAGCTCCAGGAGAATAATCCAGATGATTTTCGGGATTATCTCCGAATGACGGACCCCTGCTTTCACCAACTCTTGGCATTGCTGACCCCCTATATTAAGAAGCAGGACAGATGCATGAGGCTTTTATTTTATTTTTTTGGTTGAATAATAATGATTTGATTTGGTATATTTTCTATATTTTTGGATGCATAGAATGCACTTTTTGGTTAAGTTCTATTGGCAGATATCATGTCTAATTTTATTTTTTTTTATTTTTATTAATGCACAATAAAAAAATTGTGTAGAATAATACTTGGCTTGTGTTTTACTTCAAATGACAGTTTGGGAGTCGGCAGTTACATTAAAAAAAATACAATGTAAAATTGACAAGGGACACCAACATAGTTGTATCTTTGATCTTAAAAACTACGGGATAATGGTGTTGTGGTAACTTGCCCAGAAAAAAAAAAAAAAAAGCATAATAATATTATTCTTGATATCACTAAAAAAAAAAAAAGCTTTTGAAAATTTGTTTGCAATAACTTTATCAGTATTACCAGCAAACAGCTTCATTATTATCCCATTAAAGAAGAAGAGAATTGTGCGCTGCATTTCCAGATTTCATAATTTTCCGCGTCACAAATGTTAATTCTCCATTACGAACGCTAGTTTACAAGACCGACCGCTTCCGGCTCATCCTTGCTTCCGAGCATGCGTGTTTGTACTTTGGACTTTTGTCCGACGGACTTGTGTACACACGCTTGGAAAATCCGACAACAAACATTTGTCCGCGGAAAATTTTAAAACCTGCCATCCAACATTTGTCCGCGGAAAATCCGCCAACAATTGTCTGATGGAGCGTACACACGGTCGGATTTTCCCCCAACAGTCTGTCGTCACATAATTCCCGTCGGAAAATCCGATTGTGTGTACGAGGCTTTAGTTTAGTTTTTGACATTTTAGAATGGGGTGCCTCGAGATTGTGGAGAATTTTAAAGGGTGCCTTGACTGAAAAAAAGGTTGAGAAACACTGCATTAGTGTGATGGTCAGTGGGAAGAATGTTCCTTACACTTGTGGTCATTGGGCCTGGTTCACACCTATGCATTTTTTTGTGCGTTTTCAGTTTTGCAGAAACACACTACAGTCCATTGAACATGGTTTCCTATGGATGTAGTTCACATCTGTGCATTTTATGGAAAGGGACAGGGACTTTTTTCTGGTTTTTGGTTCCATAAACTTCAATGGATTGAGAAACGCAAAATGCACCTGCAATATGCAAACTGCAACCTGCATAGGTGTGAATCAGGCCTCACAGAGAGCTAAAAAGATCATTGGTGTCAGTGGGAACTTATCTGAGAGGTTGTTCATGGAACCCCTAGTCCCCCTGGCGGTATTGCCGAGTCTGGCTCGGGGTGGATTTTTAATACCAAAAGCGGTATCCCCGAGCCAGACTCGGGATCGCATCGCAGGATCCAGGAAGAGTTTACTTACCTTGTCCCCTGGTTCCTGCGATGCCTCTCCGCTGTGATCGGCAAGCCGCTGTGTCTCGCTCGATTCACAGTGCCGATGGCATTTGCCGGCGGCAAATTCAAAAAGTGAAACACACAGTACAGATACAGTATACTGTAATCTTACAGATTACAGTACTGTATCAAATAATTACACATCCCCTTTGTCCCTAGTGGTCTGTCCAGTGTCCTGCATGCAGTTTTATATTATATATACTGTTCTTTCTGCCTGGAAACTGGAGATTGTCCATAGCAACCAAAACTGTCCCTTTACATCAAGAGTGGCTTTAGACCAGCTAGAAAACAGAGATAATAAATTAGAATCACTCGCAGAATTGAGCGAAAGTGATTTGTGGGGAAATCTGTCACCAAACACTAAAAGTAACGAAAGCGACAATTCTGCAACTGAGCAAATTTCAGTGTTTTGATTTGATTACATTATTGAATAATTTTTATTATTATATTATTATTTGTTATTTTTATTTTTTTTTTTTCAAATATAGTTTTTTATTGAGACAAAAGAGAGGGCGAAGCCCCAAAATAACAACATGTACAAGTGCAACTTTTGAGGGCGCAGCCTCGCATAACATACATCCGCATTTATCGTAGGTATAGTAACAGTTACAATCTCCAGAGTTATACGTACAGTAGACAAAATTTCTGCTGTCCCTGGACTTGTCTGGGCCTCTCCCTCCTCCTGCCCCTTCTCTTTTTTTGAAAGAAGTAAAATTGGAGAGAAGAGAAGTAGGAGGCCAGGTTAGAGGAAGCGAAGAAAGGTCAGGCATAAGGAGGGGGGAAAGGGGGGTGAGGGTAGGAAAGGGGTGGGAGGGGAAAGGGGCACATGGAGGCGGTGACTACCCCATCCAAGGGGTCAGCGTATCAGTATTGGCTAAACAGATGTTGTTATTATTATTTATAGTTATTTATTATATTATAATTTTTTATTTCGTTTTTCAAACTTTATCATACCCGGGATGTCAACTAGACTCTTGTTTGGACATATTTAAGTGAATTATTCCTAATGCCGCGTACACACGAGCGGACATTACGGCGGACTTTGCCCGGCGGACTGGATTTCGTCGGACAATTCGATGTGTGTGGGCTCCAGCGGACTTTGTTTTCTCAAAAGTTCGACGGAATTAGATTTGAAACTTGTTTTAAATTTATCCGTTGAAATCGAGTCCGGTCGAAAAGTCCGCCGTCTGTATGCTAGTTCGACGGACAAAAAGCCACGCTAGGGCAGCTATTGGCTACTGGCTATGAACTTCCTTGTTTTAGTCCGGTGTACGTCATCACGTACGAATTCGACGGACTTTGGTGGATTGTGTGTAGGCAAGTCCGTTCATTCACAAAGTCCGTCGGAAAGTACGTCGAAAAGTCCGCCGGGCAAAGTCCGCCGTAATGTCCGCTCGTGTGTACGCGGCATAAGAATTACAGGCCTACAATATAAAACGCCAAATTTATGTGCAAAATAATGGTACCGCTTTCAGCACCTAAAATCTGAAATAATCATACCGCCAGGGAGGTTAACAACCTCTGGAGGAGCTCTAGATTTTCATGGAACCCTGGTTTTGGAAACCCTGCTTTACGTCTTTACCCTACATCAAAAAAATCTCTATTTTATTTCCGTTTTCAAGTATACCTTAACTACATGTTTCAGACGTTTTTTGCAATTTTTTGCACACGTGTTAAAATGCACATTTTAGGCCTGAAGATTATTTAACCCCTCCCCCCTTCCTCCAAACATTTTATATTTTCTGAGACCCTGGAGAACAAAATGGTGGTAGGTGCAATTTTGTTTACGTCATATGATATTATTGTATTATATGTGACAGTGCAAGGCCCTGCCACGGCGAGAGATTAGAAATGGGATGTAAAGATGTCACAGGATTCTCAAAGTCTCCGTTTGAGATCTCCAGTGTATTTATTGGGCAAATAGACTGTGCACTTTGCAAAGCGCAGTTGCTCCAGAGCTTAGTAAATGAGCAGAAGCTCTGCTGACTTCCATTTTCCAATCATGTGCAAGCAAAAAAACTTTTTTTTTTTGATTGTCCTTGCACGTGATTGGATACTCTTTCCAAAGTGAAGCTTTGGGGTTGATTTACTAAAGGCAAATAGACTGTGCATTTTGCAAAGTGCAGATATACTCTGCAAGTTCAGGTGTTGCATAGCTTAGTAAATGACGTGAAGCTTCTCTTTGCAAAGAATACCCAATCACTGCAAAAAAAAAAACAGCATTTCTGCTTGCACGATTGGATGATGGAAGTCAGCAGAGCTTCTGCTCATTTACTAAGCTCTGGAGCAACTGCGCTTTGCAAAGTGCCCAGTCTATTTGCCTTTAGTAAATCAACCCCTTTATATTTTTCTGAGACCCTGGAGAAAAAAAGATGGTGGTAGCTGCAATTTATTTACATCACATCATCACATGATAGTATTGTATTGTTTGTGACAGTGCGAGGCCCTGCCATGGCATGAGATTAGAAAATAGATATAAAGATGACACAGGATTCTCAAAAGAGAATCCAGACTAAAGGTTGGGATTAAAGCAAAATGTGGTCGAAAAAAAAAAATACTGACATAAAGGGGTGATCCTTTTTTCCAACTCAGTGATTCTCTTTTTGAGTTTATTGAATTTTTTCTGACATGTTGGTGTTTGATCTTTCACTTGGGTGTTATAAGTTGCACTAGTAAATACAGCTGGATAAAACAAAAACGGTGTCTGTCATTTTAGGCTGCAAAGCAACAAAATGTGATTATGGGGGACCTCTGATATGATGGGGGGACCTCTGATATGATGGGGGGACCTCTGATATGATGGGGGGACCTCTGATGTGATGGGGGACCTCTGATGTGATGGGGGACCTCTGATGTGATGGGGGACCTCTGATGTGATGGGCGGACCTCTGATATGATGGGAGGACCCCTTATGTTATGGGGGACCTCTGATGTGATGGGCGGATCTCTGATATGATGGGAGGACCCCTTATGTTATGGGGGAACTCTGATGTGATGGGCGGACCTCTGATATGATGGGAGGACCCCTTATGTTATGGGGGAACTCTGATGTGATGTGTGGACCTCTGATGTGATGTGTGGACCTCTGATATGATGGGAGGACCTCTGATGTGATGGGCGGACCTCTGATATGATGGGGGGGACCTCTGATGTTATGGGGGAACTCTGATGTGATGGGGGAACTCTGATGTGATGGGGGACCTCTGATGTGATGGGAGGACCCCTTATGTTATGGGGGAACTCTGATGTGATGGGAGGACCTCTGATGTGATGGGCGGACCTCTGATATGATGGGGGGACCTCTGATGTTATGGGGGAACTCTGATGTGATGGGGACCTCTGATGTGATGGGGGACCTCTGATATGATGGGGGGACCTCTGATGTTATGGGGGACCTCTGATATGATGGGGGGACCTCTGATGTTATGGGGGACCTCTGATATGATGGGGGGACCTCTGATGTGATGGGCGGACCTCTGATGTTATGGGGGACTTCTGATGTGATGGGTGGACCTCTGATATGATGGGGGACCTCTGATATGATGGGGGGACCTCTGATATGATGGGCGGACCTCTGATGTTATGGGGGACTTCTGATGTGATGGGTGGACCTCTGATATGATGGGGGTCTCTGATGTGATTGAAGACCTCTCATGTGATAGGGAATCTCTGATATGAAGGGGACCTCTAAAATGATGGGAGGACCGCTAATATAAATGGAGCTCTGATGTGACTAACTGGCTGGATCACCAGGTGAAAATAAGGGAAAGAAAGCCTAAAAAAGGAAACAAATTCAGCCATCACATCTAAAAATTCTAAGCTGCCATATAATAAATGTTTGCTTTTGCCACTTTATACTGCTTTCAGTACACCAGTGTGGACGAGGCCTTTATATAAATCGCTGCGATTAAAATGAAAGGCAATTCTGACACTATTTAATGATATGGTACTTGAGCCATTTCGGTGTAAAATAAAGTTGAGTAAAGCCGGCTGACTTACAGATGCTTTTGGTTTGCAGTTGATCAGAGGCAGGCGGATCCCATAGTTCTGGTCGAGGAGATCCCGATGGGTTGGCTTCTCAGGATTACAGATGATGCGTGTACTGAAGGCTCGCTTGTGCTGGAACAGAGATGGATCCACAATTATCACATACTGTTTTCATGCACACTGTGGGCTCCAATACATATATACACAACGCACAGCATGCACAGAACACAGCCACATGTTACCTCCAGGCTGAATGGAGGAGCCTCCAGCTAGACATGTCTGTGCCAGGACAAAAAAAGGACAAATATTTTATTGTGATCCATGTCAAGGGATATAAATGTATGGTGATCAGTTCCCCATTACCAAATAGGCAAAGGCTTATCGGGCCCCACTCTGTTTAAGGGCCCCGCAACAACTGATCAGAATAATATTGATTTGATCTTAAAAGACAATGACTATGAAGCTTTCCTAAAATTGTTTACAAAAGATAGAGAAAAGGAATCAACTCAAAGAAACAAAAACGTTACATTAACCACTTGACCTCTGGATGATTTACCCCCCCCCCCCTTCGTGACCAGGACATTTTTTTGCGATATGGCGCTGCGTTATTTTAACTTCCCATTGCGCGGTCATGCAATACTGTACATAAATGATATTTATATCATTTTTTTTACCCACAAATAGAGCTTTCTTTTGGTGGTATTTGATCAACTCTGCGTTTTCCTTTTTTTTTTTGCGCTATAATCAAAAAAAGGTCGACAAGTTTGAAAAAAACAAAAAACAAAACAATATTTCTTAGTTTCTGCTATAAAACATATACCGTAAAGAAATTAAAAAAATCATTTCTCTTACCGTATATACTCGAGTATAAGTCGAGTTTTTCAGCACATTTTTTTGTGCTGAAAGTGCCCCCCCTCGACTTATACTCGAGTCAAGCACTTTTCTGCAGCAAAAAATTTCATTTTCCAAACCGACTTTGGGGCCCCGTATCTCAGGGCCACTTGGTGCTAGGAACCCCAAATTTGGTGTGCAAACCCAGTGGAACTGGTTCCACAACATATTCAAAGCTGGAGTTCTTAGCATCAAGTGGCCCTGAGATACCGGGCCCTAAATTCGGTTCGGAAAATGTCATTCTCTGCTGCAGAAGTGCTTGACATTTTCTGAACCGAATTTGGGGCCCCGTATCTCAGGGCCACTTGGTGCTAGAAACCTCAAATTTGGTGTGCAAACCCAGTGGACCTGGTACCATGACATATCCAACGCTAAGGTTCTTAGCACTAAGTAGCCCCGAGATACGGGGCCCCAAAATAGGTTCGGAAAATGTCATTCTCTGCTGCAGAAAAGTGCTTGACATTTTCTGAACCGATTTTTGGGGCCCTGTATCTCGGGGCCACTTAGTGCTAAAAATCCCAGCTTTGTATATTTTATGGTGCTAGTTCCACTGGTTTTGCACACCAAATTTGGGGTTCTTAGCACTAAGTGACCCCGAGATACGGGGCCCCAAATTCGGTCAACTGTGTCCATCTGCAGCAATGTCATTTTGGGACACTTTGGGTTCAGAGACCCCAAATTTTGGCTGCAGCTAGGGGGGCATCTAGGAACCCTTAACTACCGAGTTTGACGTTCGGGGGACCTATGGCTGCAAATGGGCACAGTGAGGCTGCAAATGGGCATTGTTGACCCTCTTTTCCACTTACAGTAGCTGTGCATTTCTCACCCTCGTCTTATACTCGGGTCAATACGTTTTCCCATTTTTTTGTGGTAAATTAGGGCCTCAACTTATACTCGGAACGACTTATACTCGGGTATATACGGTAATTTTTGGCAAAAATATATTCTGCTTTGGTAAAAAAAAAAAAAAAAAATCCCAAAAAGTGTATATTGATTGGTTTGCATGAAACTTATATCGTCTACAAACTACTGTATACTGTATAGACTGGAATTTTTTTTTTTTTTTTTTTTTTTTGTTAATACAGTAATGGCAGCGATCAGCGGGACTGTGATATTGCATTGATAGTGTCAATCTGACACTACAGTGCCTTGTATTCCTACCCCTTGAAATTTTCCACATTTTGTCATGTGACAACCTAAAATGTAAATGTATTTTATTGGGATTTTATGTGATAGACTGTGGAGAGTAACTGTGGAGAGATAGGAGCTGGCAATCAGCCGACAGCAGAGCAGCCAGCTCAGAGAAGGAAGGGCTGAGCCCAGGCCCTGACACTTTCACTGTACATACACTGCGACAGTGCAGGTCGGCTGTGCAGAATCACGTATACAGTATATATGTGGTTTCGCATTTTTGGGTAGTCAGCGCGCGCACGCTCCGCCCATCACCCCGGCTGTGCTGTGATTAGTCACAGTACAAGCTAATCAGCGGATGTCAACCAATGGATGACCCCCAGCACCTGCTGATCGGCTCTGATCTTCCCTGTCACTGAACACAGCTCTGTGCTGTTTACACTCACAGAGCTGTGTTCAGGGAAGATCAGAGCCAAATCCATTGACTAATCACAGCACAGCCGGGTGGGTGGGTGGGCGGTGCGTGTGTGGGCCGCCTACCCAAAAATGCAGAATCACGTATATACTGTATACATGATTCTGCACAGCCGACCCGCACTGTCGCAGTATATGTACACTGCAAGGTTGGCAAGTGGTTAATGAGTTAATCTGCCTGTGGATGGTACCAAGTCAGAAAGTGACCATACTGTCTGGGCAGACTGGGTCAATGTACAAAGAAGCAGAATTTGGCATTTGAAACAGAACAGAAACTTGTTCCATATAGGACAGGGGTCTCTAAACTTTCTAAACAAAGGGCCAGTCCTTCAGACTTAAGCGGAGGGTCAGACTGTGGCCATTGGAAGTAGAAAATGTCCAGACATCAGTAGGAGTAAACAAATGCCCCATCTTTGGTGTCAGTGAGTGGAATTGTGCCCCATTGTTAGTGTAATTGGGTGGGAAGCAGTGACAGTGCGTCCATAAGGGCGCACGGGCACCGCCCCCTCTTTCCAGCCACCCCCTCTATGACCAAGGGATAGATTCATCTATTCAATCTATCCTTGGCCGCCGCTGCCACCCCCATTCAGGCGCCCGGCCCCTTTTCGGGCGCCTGAATTACAGGGGCGGGGGGTGTTTTTGAAGCACCTGATTAGAGCCATAGGCTCTAATAGGCTTCAAAATAGGTGAACTGCGACCGCTCGCAGTCCACCCAGGTGTGTTAGATAAGCGAATGGATATTCGCTTTCCTAACACTGAACCGCCTCTCCGCCAGTCTGGTGCTCGGGTCTGTTACTCGTCACCTGATTGGCTGAAATGACAGGCGCTGTGATTGGATGCTTATCAGGAGGAGAGGACAGGAGGAGACGCATGGAGGACACCGCTCGCCGCCATCACCCGCTGCCCCACCGAGACAGGGTAAGTGCCGGGCAGATGGCGAGCGGGTGGGGGGGTCACAGTGGCGGCATTTGATGGCACAGTGGCAGCATTTGATGGCACATTGGCGGCATTTGAGGGGTACAGTGGCAGCTTTTGATGGACACAGTGGCAGTATTTGATGGGCACAGTGGCTGCGTTTGATGGGCCCAGTGGCTGCGTTTGATGGGCACAGTGGCAGCTTTTGATGGACACAGTGGCAGCATTTGATGACACAGTGGCAGCGTTTGAGGGGCACAGTGGCTACGTTTGATGGGCACAGTGGCTGCGTTTGATGGGCACAGTGGCAGCTTTTGATGGACACAGTGGCAGCATTTGATGGGCACAGTGGCTGCGTTTGATGGGCCCAGTGGCTGTGTTTGATGGGCACAGTGGCAGCTTTTGATGGACACAGTGGCAGCGTTTGAGGGGCACAGTGGCTGCGTTTGATGGGCACAGTGGCTGCGTTTGATGGGCACAGTGGCAGCTTTTGATGGCACAGTGGCAGCATTTGATGGGCACAGTGGCGGCATTTGATGGGCACAGTGGCTGCAATTTATGGGCACAGTGGCTGCGTTTGATGGCACACTGACTGCAATTGATGTTTTTTTTCCAGAATTTTTCAGTTTGTTTGCGCCCCCCCAAAAAAATTTTGAGCACGAGTCACCACTGGTGGGAAGAATCATGCCCCATCATTGGTGGAATTGTGCCCCTTTGTTGGTGTTGGAGGGAATAAGGCCTCATTGTTGGTGTGAGAAAATGAAATATTGCCCCAAGGGCCAGATAAAAGCAAGCAAAGGGCCGCAGTCGGCCCCCGGGGCCACAGTTTGGAGACCACTCATATAGGACATTGTAAGCAAAAATGGGCATCCTCAGGTAGGAATAGATACAAAATCACGCTGCAAACCTCCGGCATTCATCCCGTTACAGACAAACCAGAAACGCATTGGTCAAAGTGATTAGTAACGAGAGCTCTGCGCGGTGCAGCTGGTGACTGCGGCTTTCGGCTTACTCAATCACGCCATTTTATGAGCAGGGCTCGGCTTTTATTGAGCCAACTGAGGTTTACCTTGTTTGAAGGATAGAAGGTGGCAAATTATAGGTGGCAATTTCCCAGCTGGAACCCCCAACTAGTTAATAATAAGACTGCTCCTGCCAGCGTGCCATGCCAGAGAACAGCTGGTAAAGCAGCACTTTCCTTTCCGATAAGAAATGAGGTGCGCATTCCGTCACAGGATATGTATTTTTAAGCAGGTGCTGGAGGTTTGTAGCTGTAAAGACGTGGAAGCAGCGCTGTGCCCTGGGTGGGTGATGGCGGTAAAAAAAAAAACAGGTCAGCTTAATGGCGTTCTGATCATTGACACGGAACCGTGTACAACCCCCCCCCCCCCCCCCCCCCGCAATATGAAAAGCCTTGAGAAAGGATCAGTAATTATCCTAAAGCTGCCCATACACTACGAGATCTTAGAACGACCATTTGATCTTCTTGAATATAAATTTCAGTGTTTTTATACTCATGTTAGTCATTTTATACATGCCTAAAAAAAAAAAATGTTTAAAAGTATATACAATACTGTGCAAAAGTTTTAGGCAGGTGTGAAAAAATGCTGCAAATGAAGAATGCTTTCAGAAATAGAAGTGTTAATTGTTTATTTTTAAGCAATAAATTATTATTATTATAATAATATTATTTACTTAATTATTATAATTAAGTAAATGAACAGAAGAAAATTCCAAATCCAATCACTGTTTGGTGTGATTACTCTTTGCCTTCAAACCAGCATCAGTTCTTCTAGTCCAGTGATGGTGAACCTTGGCACTCCAGATGTTTTGGAACTACATTTCCCATGATGCTCCACTACACTGCAGAGTGCATGAGCATCATGGGAAATGTAGTTCTAAAACATCTGGGGTGCCAAGGTTTGCCATCACTGTTCTAGGTAGACTTGCACACAGTTGTTGAAGGAACTCGGCAGGTAGGTTCTTCTATGTACATCTTGGAGATCTAAGCACAGATCTTCTGTGGATGTCGGCTGCCTCCAATCCTTCTGTCTCTTCATGTCATCCCAGACTAACCCCATGATGGGTGAGATCAGGGCTCAGTGGGGACCAAACCATCACTTACAGGACTCCTTGTTGTTCTTTACATTGAAGATGGTTCTTAATGACAATGGATGTGCGTTTGAGGTGGTTGTCCTGCTGCAGAATAAATTTGGGGCCGACCACATGCCTCTCTGATGGTATGGCATGATGGAGAAGTATCTGCCTGTATTTCTCAGCATTGAGGACATCATTGATCCTGACCAAAGCTCCAACTCCATTTGCAGAAATGCAGCCCCAAACTTGTAAGGAACCTCCACCGTGCTTCACAGTTGGCTGCAGACACTCATTATTTTACCGCTCTCCAGCCCTTCCCCCAACAAACTGCCTCCTTCTTCTACAGCCAAATATTTTACATTTTGGCTCATCAGTCCGGAGCTCCTGCTACCATTTTTCTGCACCCCAGTTCCTACGTTTTCATGCATAGTTGAGTTTCTTAGCCTTGTTTCCATGTCGGAGGTGTGGAGTTTTGGCCGCAATTCTTCCATGAAGACCACTTCTGGCCAGATGTCTCCAGACAGTAGATAGGTGTACCTGGGTCCTACTGGTTTCTGCCAGTTCTGTACTGATGGCACTGCTGGACATTTTCTGGAAGGGAAGTAACCATGATGTGTCTTCCTTCCTAAGTTTCCTTGGCCGACCACTGCGTCTACGTTCCTCAACGTTATCCGTTTCTTTGTGCTTTTTCAAAAGAGCTTGTACAGCACATCTTGAAACCTCAGTCTACCTTGAAATCTTTGCCTGGGAGACGCCTTGCTGATGCATTATAACTACCTTGTGTCTTGGTACTGTGCTCAGTCTTGCCATGGTGTATGACCTGCGACATGAAACTGTCTTCCACAACCTCACATTTGTAGCAGAGTTTGGCTGTTCCTCACGCAGGTTTAAGCCTCCTTTACAGCTGTATTGGTTCAGTTAATGACTGTGTTTCAGCCTCCACATGAAATTAATGATAATTAGCACCTGTTTGGTATAATAGGTTAATTATACACCTGTCACTTAAGCCTTGTACACACGATCCGATTGTTGGCAGGAGATTGTGTGATGACAGACTGTTGGCCTAAAATCCGACTGTTAGTACGCTCCTTCAGACAATTGTTTTCCAACTTTCGGCCAACAAATGTTGGATGGCAGGCTAGTAAATTTTCAGAGGAGAACGGTCTGTTGTCAGATTTTCATATCGTCTGTACACAAGTCCATCACACAAAAGTCCAAAGTATAAACACGCATGCTCGGAATGAATGCTCACCAAACACGACAGAAGCAGAAGGTGCCAAAAGGGTGGCGCTCAAGAGCTGAAATTCCTCATAGTACGTCACTACATTCGTGTTTATTGGCCGACAATTGTGTGCTGTTAGTATGCAAGACAAGATCCCGGTACACGCCCTTCGGACAAAAGTTTGACGCTCTGTTGGCCAACAATCTGATCGTGTGTACCAGGCTTTATCCTACAAAATCCCTGACTTTGTGCAAGTGAAAGACTCCAGACACACTATTGGATTTTCTTCAGATTTACCAAAACCATGTAGTGCAAGGGCCTGCCTGATTGCATACAGATTGAACCTCTTAAGCCTCGTACACATGGTACGATTGTTGGCCAACTGAGCGTCTTATTTTTGTCAAAAGGGCGTGTGCCTAGATCTTGTCTTGCATACTAATGGTACACAATTGTCGTGTCACAAACACGAAAGTACTGACGTACTACAAGGAATTTCAGCTCTTGAGCGCCACCCTTTGGGCCCCTTCTGCTAATTTTGTGTTTGGTGAACATGGATTCCAAAGCATGCATGTTTGTACTTTCGACTTTTGTGTGACGGACTTGTGTACTGACCATACGAAAATCTGACGTCAAACCGTTGTCCCCCGAAAATGTACTAGCTTGTCATTCCAACATTTCTTGGCCGAAAGTTGGACAACAATTGTCAAAAGGAGCGTACTAACGGTAAGATTTTAGAACAACAGCCTCATTTGCCACACAGTTGCCCAATTAGACAGTGCATTGAGGTCGGCTTGTAAGGACGTTATTCACACTGGATAGCTTGGTGTCTTCTACAAAAATTTAAGACCATTTTTTTTTTGTATAGTAAAAATTATTAATATATAAAAAAGTATGTCATAAAAAGTTGTCATAAACAATCCTAGTAATGTGTCCAATAATATTGTCAGCTCCATCTAAGGACCATAATGTAGTATCTTCCAGAGTGAAGCATCTCAGAAACATTCTGCATAATAGCCACCAGATGGCGCTGATGATGACAGGCTATACACATATTAGACAGATTACGGTGGTTATTCGTGACAGCTGTGCGAATTAATCAAGTCACAATCCTATAGATATAAGTCTGTCTCACTGCTCCTGTCTAGCATGGCCTTTCTGTGTGCAAGAATTAATAAATGTCCCCAATATGTTTGAAAAAAACAAAAAAAACGGGTGCATAATGGAGGCCAATTCATTGGTACTTTCATCTTGCAGCATGCAGTTTCTATGCCCCTTTCCTTTTGCAGGGGTATCCTTTCGCAATCCAAAAATTTAGTAGAAGTTCACACTACTGCGACCTGAAAGTTGCGCCACTTACGGCTCAACTTCCTGACGACTTGAGTACTACTTTGATGCAACTTTGAAGTGAGGGAGGGGCCTACACTGAAGGAAATATACATAAAAAAGATTTGCGCTGCGCTTGATTATATCAAAAGGGGTAATATCCAAAATCACTTGTAAAATTAAAAATATTTACATCACTATTCACGTGCAATGTGCATACAGTATATATATACCGTACATGTGAACAGTTAAAGTGTAATGTGCACACATGCACTTTTAATAGTGCCAAAATATATATTTGTGCATATAATGAATACAGTGACAAACCTAAAACGTGCAAAACACATATAAAGTGCAACATGCAAAAATCTATTAACTATTAAACATAAACGCGCAATGCGTCTTTAAAATGCACTCAATAATTCTTAATCAGTGAAATCTTCATAATAGTGTCCAAAATTAAAAAGTGCTTCCGTATCCATAAAAATCAATAAACATCCAAATCCTCCAATGTGCTGAATTCCAGTGTCATAAATAGTCGTGATGTGCCTCAGTGCCCCCCCCACAGTGATTGCGCTCACCTTGGAGCGTGTGACACAGTGTTTAACTTGTGTCAAAACACGCTGTGTAGCCACCCCCTGGGCTATGTATGGTAAGCTATATCGATCTCCGTTCTGGGTCAGTATGGCTCCATAGACATCATTCATGAAAAAATGAAGAGAGACTACATAGTGTAATCCAATTTAAAAAATATTTATTCAAAAAACAACTTCCCAAAAAGGGGTACTCACATTCCCTTGGTGCTAATGTGCACCAAACAATCGAAAGCCGTAAAACATATATCGAAAGGTCTGCCGCGGGGTATGCGCTTCTCCCGGCTCAGCTGTTCGCTGCTCACTCCGTCCTGGCCCCTCCCCTACGCGTGTTCGACACAGGGAGTCACGTGTCTTCATCAGGGGGATATGATTGGACGGGCGCTCTATCGTTTAAATACTCTCCCGGCGGCCATTTTTCCTAAGCTCAATGACTAGTTAATCACGGGCTACACTATTCTATCTCATGCGTAACGTTAGAAACAACTCATAACGAAAGACCCTGTGTTTATCAGATTGTAAAACCCCTATAGACCCATTGAAGGTGGTATCCTTACTAATCCAGGACGGAGCTCGGGACGAAAACAGCATACCGCACCGCATCCCAATATTAAACATAATCGTGCATACAATATAGAGTACCAATGCTACTAAATTAAAAATACATACATCAGATTACCACCCTTGGAGGCGTTATTACAATAAAAAATATGCATTCGATTTCCACCCTTGTAAGCGTTATTGCAATAAAAACATAGCCCTAATAGTAATGTTATCCTATTGAAAATCATATTTATTGATATGGTATTAAAAAATCATGTTTATTATTGTGATATTAAAAAAATATATAAAAAATATATACTTATATTAGGGGTAAATATCTCCAATAGTTAGTCATCACTAAATAAAGCTCCCCCATTAATATTGACCATAATATAAAAACAAAAAAATATTAATAAATAAAAATAAAAATTATGAACTATATCAAATGTATATGGTGAATAATTAAATTAAATATGCAATATTTAGTGAGGTAGATAAAAAACTTGAGTGGCAAATAAATTAATTAATCCCAAAGAAATATATTTAGAAAATTAAAATGTTATAGAATATTGTAAAATTTGTGATATTGAATATTGAATATCACAAATATTAAAAATTACTGAGAAAACATGTAAGATCGAACTCTTTATTCAATCCGCCAGGTGACAAAGAGCCGAGCTGGTATATCCACCAGGATTCCCGTTTACTAATATCCCTAACGTAATTGGAGCCCCTCCAATTACGCTTGGGTGCTTCTATCCCCCAAAATTTCATACCCTGCGTGCTCTGATTGTGTACTGTTTTAAAATGTATTGAGAGGTGATGTTTATCATATCCCTTCCGTATGTTTCGCACGTGTTCCTCCATACGGTCTTTTAAGGCCCTAGTGGTGCGACCGACATAAATAAGATTGCAGGGAGATTTGATCGCATATACCACCCCTGTTGTTTCGCAGGATATGAAATCTTCTATGACATGTAATTGATCTCTCAGGGGGTTAAAAAATTATTTGACTCTCTTAGTATTGGACGGAACCCTAACACAACTGTAGCACCTCCCACAACCGAAAAAACCTTTTAGGTCCCAAAACATCTTCGGTTTCGGTGTGGGTGGTTCCACTACGTTGTGTACTAACCTATCGCGCAAAGAAGGTGCCCTTTTATAAACAATTTTAGGTTTATCGGATAGATCTTTCAGATGAGTATCCTGTTTAAGTACACTCCAATATTTTTTTTAAATCTTCTCTACCTCCCTACTTTGTAGACAGTAGTCTAGGACTATACAGGTACCATCAAATTCATCATTATCCACAGCAGCACTTTTATCCTTCAATAAATCATCCCTCTTGAGATTCCTCACCACACCTTTTTCTTTTTCCAAAAACTTCTTATGGTATCCTTTATCTAAAAACATATTTTCTAGCCTGTTCGACTGAATCTCAAAATCGCTTTCAAGAGTGCAGTTTCTCCGCATCCTCATAAACGGGCCCCTAGGGATGTTATCAAGCCATGGTTTGTGGTGGCAGCTCGTGGTGGGAATATAGGAGTTACGATCTGTAGCCTTAAAGAAGGACCTAGTGATCATACCCTCTGCTGTATTAAGTATCTCCAGATCTAGGAAGTGTATCCGGTCCTTACTTATATCCCAAGTTAGAGAAATATTCCGATCGTTATCGTTCATGGATTCCAACAACACCAATAATGATTCCATAATCCCTTTCCACATGGTTAAAAGATCATCAATAAATCTCTTATACAACAATATATCTCCATACTGCTCAACCCGTACTGACTCTTCCTCCCATTTAGCCATATAAAGGTTCGCCACACTAGGGGCGAACTTAGCGCCCATAGCGACACCCTTAACTTGCAGAAAAAACGTATTATTGTACCAAAAGAAATTGTGGTGTAAACAAAAATCCAAGCATTTTAAAATAAATCCACAAAGGCCTTTATCAATCCCTTCCTCCTTATCTAAGGCCCACTCCACAGCTTCCAGGGCACCCTCATGGTCAATGTCGGTATATAATGATGATACGTCTCCCGTAACCATGATTGCATCACTCTCCTTAATATGTTCCCTCAATAGATGGAGGGTGTGCTTCGTGTCTTTAAGGTAAGCTTGCGTCTTCCTCACTAGGGGCTGTAAGTGGAGATCTATGTATTCCCCCAATCGGGATGTCAAAGACTCGATTCCACTTACAATAGGCCTTCCAGGGGGATTGGAGCTGTCCTTATGAATTTTCGGTAAGTAGTATATTACAGGAATCCTGCTAACTGTGGGAATCAAATATTTGGCTTCTTGTTTATTCAGAAATTTGTTATCTACCCCTTGTTTAATAATGAGGTCTATTTCTTTCTTATAGATCTTAGAAGGGTCAGCACTCAATGTGTGGTATGTGCTGTTGTCACTCAATATCCTGTTCATTTCATCCTTATACTGCTGTAGTGAAAGTTAAACACTGTGTCACACGCTCCAAGGTGAGCGCAATCACTGTGGGGGGGGCACTGAGGCACATCACGACTATTTATGACACTGGAATTCAGCACATTGGAGGATTTGGATGTTTATTGATTTTTATGGATACGGAAGCACTTTTTAATTTTGGACACTATTATGAAGATTTCACTGATTAAGAATTATTGAGTGCATTTTAAAGACGCATTGCGCGTTTATGTTTAATAGATAATAGATTTTTGCATGTTGCACTTTATATGTGTTTTGCACGTTTTAGGTTTGTCACTGCATTCATTATATGCACAAATATATATTTTGGCACTATTAAAAGTGCATGTGTGCACATTACACTTTAACTGTTCACATGTATATATATATATACTGTATGCACATTGCACGTGAATAGTGATGTAAATATTTTTAATTTTACAAGTGATTTTGGATATTACCCCTTATGATATAATCAAGCGCAGCGCAAATCTTTTTTATGTATATTCTTTGCACGGTTATGAGTAAGTGAACTGCGTCTGCTGCTAGATATTCATCTCTGACACATTTTTCCTTATAAAACAACTCTTTATTGCTTGTATATTGAGCATAGGATTATTGTGGCTCGCAAGACTTCTATCTTTTGTTTCTACACGGAAGGAAATGCCTGGGTAATCTTCCTGTAATGTTGGATCCAAATCACATCAATATAGATGAGGATGCGACTTGGAAGCGACTTCCATTAAAGTCTATGTGTGAAACGGCCCTTAGGGTTCTTCTAGGGCCAGTTCACACTGCGGCGAATTCTATTGCGAATTTGAGCAGTTGCGATCACTCAAATTCGCAAGTCATTTAAATAACATAATTTTCCATTAGTGCAGTTCACATCAATGCGTTGCGAATCTAAGCTGCGTACAAAAAGGCTCTTGTGCGAGTTTGATCCATGTGCGATGCGAATTCAGCTCCATAGACTGAAATTGAACTCGCAATGAAAACGCAATTGTACATTCACATCACTGCGATATTCTTTTTTTTTTTATATGGCTGGCCAGACATAAAATGGCAATCCCCTCCCAATTTGACAACCAATTTGCAATATTTGCCGTAGAATCGCAGTAGATTTGCCAGAACACATAAAGAATTCACAATGAAAATTCGCTAAAGCAATCGGATCAAATTCACGCAAAATTCGCACCGCAGCAGTGTGAACCGGCCCTTACAGGACTGGTGCGAGGATTTTTGACACCCTAGGCGAAGCCTAATATTGCTGCCCCCCCCCCCCCCCCGGCTCCACCCGCTTTGCTCTGCCCATGTATACCCCACCTTTTTAATGAAGCGCCCATCAAATGCAGCCTCCACCAGCGCCCATCATTGCAGCCTCACCAGCGCCCATCATTGCAGCCTCACCAGCCCCCATCAAATGCAGCCTCACCAGCCCCCATCAAATGCAGCCTCACCAGCGCCCATCAAATGCAGCCTCACCAGCGCCCATCATTGCAGCCTCACCAGCGCCCATCAAATGCAGCCTCACCAGCCCCCATCAAATGCAGCCTCGCCAGCCCCCATCAAATGCAGCCTCACCAGCGCCCATCATTGCAGCCTCACCAGCCCCCATCAAATGCAGCCTCACCAGCCCCCATCAAATGCAGCCTCACCAGCGCCCATCATTGCAGCCTCACCAGCGCCCATCAAATGCAGCCTCACCAGCGCCCATCAAATGCAGCCTCACCAGCGCCCATCAAATGCAGCCTCACCAGCGCCCATTATTGCAGCCTCACCAGCGTCTATCAAATGCAGCCTCACCAGCGCCCATCATTGCAGCCTCACCAGCGCCTATCAAATGCAGCCTCACCAGCGCCCATCATTGCAGCCTCACCAGCCCCCATCAAATGCAGCCTCACCAGTGCCCATCATTGCAGCCTCACCAGCGCCCATCAAATGCAGCCTCACCAGCGCCCATCAAATGCAGCCTCACCAGCGCCCATCAAATGCAGCCTCACCAGCCCCCATCAAATGCAGCCTCACCAGCCCCCATCAAATGCAGCCTCACCAGCGCCCATCAAATGCAGCCTCACCAGCGCCCATCAAATGCAGCCTCACCAGCCCCCATCAAATGCAGCCTCACCAGCGCCCATCATTGCAGCCTTACCAGCCCCCATCAAATGCAGCCCATCAATGAATGTTTGCTTGCTTGCATTCATTCTGGAGTCAGGACACAGGCACAGTCCTCCACTGCCACTGTGCCTCTGACACTATGGGGTTGATTTATTAAAACTGGAAAGGGCAAAATCTGGTGCAGCTCTGCATAGAAACCAATCAGCTCCAAGGTTTTTTATTACAGCTTCATTGAACAAGGTGTGGTTAGAAGCTGATTGGCTACTATGTAAATCAGCCTCTATGTGCGAATGGAGCGGCGGCTGCCTGCTGATACTGAGACTTAGTTGCTTGCTGCAGAGCGGCAGCAGTGCGACCTAGGCGGCTGCCTAGTTTGCCTAGTGGTAGCACCGGCCCTGGGCCTTTACACGGGGGGCGGTCCGCCCGGCGGACTCCACTTTGCTCCACTGATCCCCACTGAGCAGGCGAATGAGAGGTCCCTGTCCGCTCACTGTGCTGAGGCGGACCTGTCAGAGTCCCGCGCTCCTATATGAGGAGATCGCATTAAAACATACCACCTGTCCGTTTTCATTCGATCTGATCCGCCAGATGGATAGAAAATAGGGTCCCCATCTGTCTGGTTTTGGCAGAGAGGATCATATAGCAGCGTCTGTAAGCTGACACGATCCCGCTGATATCCGCTGCTCCATAGGGTTGAATGGAGAGTCCAATCAGGTCCGCCTGAAAAACTGACAGGCGGACCTGACCGAAAAGCCCGTGTGAGAGGGGCCCAAGTAAATTAACCCCACAGTCACTAACTCCTCAGCAATGGGGTCGCTTACAGACTCAACCACAGGATCATCAGTTGCCTCCTGCCGATATCCACCTAATGAATGAGATGTAGACTCACACCACCACAGGCAGCTGGACAGTTACCAACCAACTTCCTCCTGACTCTCTCCAGTGAGCTTCTCCAGACCCAACTTCATCGTTGGTTCTCAGCTAAAGCCTAACTAGGACCTCGGTGTCCTCCTCACGGACCCTTCCAGAAAGTTGCCCCAGGGGCAGAGCCCCTCCACAAGGGATCCTTTCCAGCAGGACTGGATCCAGGAAATCTGCACCTGTTACTCAGCACTATTTAGGAGCTCTTCCTCCACCTTCTGGGCACACCTCCCCAGGGAATGGCTGGAGTTCCATAATTCTTCAGGCTGCATGCCCTGTTCTTCCTCCCACTATGATTCTAGAATTCTCAAGAAGACGGTAGAAAACAACAGAGCAGACGTGACGTCCTCAGGACCCGCTGATTGGCTCCCCCCCTGTGGCCACCCCCCGATGAGACAGAACGGCGGTCTGCCAATGTAATCAAGCAGACCACCGTGCTGTCTGATCTAGTGTCCCTGCTAATCAGGAACACGGATCAGAGTGTTCATGCAGTGAGCCCATCCCCCCCACACAGTTAGAAACACACTGAGGGAACACTGTTAACCCTTTGATCGCTCCTGATGTTAACTTCTTCCCTGCCAGTGTCATTTAAACTGTGTCGTTGCATATTTTTAGCACTGATCACTGTAATAATGTCACTGGTTCCCACAAAAGTGTCAAAAGCGTCAGCTAGGTGTTCGATCTGTCCGCCGCAATGTCGCAATCTCGCTAAAAATCACTGATCGCTGCCATTACAAGTAAAAAAAAATGTCATAAAAATATTCCATAGTTTGTAGACGCTATAACTTTTGCGCAAATCAATCAATATACGCTTATTGGGATTTTTTAACCGAACATATGTAGCAGAATTGGCCTAATTTTTTTTATTGGATATGTATTATAGCAGATAGTAAAGAATATTGTTTTTATTTTCAAACTTGTCGCTTTTGTTTTGTTTATTGCGCAAAAAATAAAAACTGCAGAGGTGATCAAATACCACCAAAAGAAAGCTCTGTTTGTGAGAAAATAAGGGCATCAATTTTGTTTGGGTGCAACGTCGCACGACTGCGCAATTGTCAGTTAAAGTAACGCAGTGCTGTATCGCAAAAAATGGCCTGGTCATTAAGGGGGTAAAACCTTCCGGTGGTGGTTAAAATCCCTCCAATGTACATTGATTGTTGTTTTTTCCCTCAACAAAAGTAGAATTACACTTTAAGGGGAATTATGGCCAAAGCTCTTTTCATACTTCTCCTGTGACCCAGATTCAGCCAACAGCACAGGCTAAAGCCTGCTGGCGTCACAGAAGCGGTCCAGGCTCTGCAGGGATCCCGACAATAATGTTGGGATCTGCCCAGATGTCTGACCAGCAGCTGCCTCAAGATCTCAGTGTGCTGCTAAGGTCCCGAGCCAGCTGCTCCCACCCCCTCCACAGCCCGGCGCTCCGGTGAGTGCTGGAGGGACAGAGCAGAGAGCGGCTGACTGACAACCACTGCTCTGTGCTCAGAACAGAACTGAGTGATCAGCAGTCTTTCATCGCTCAGTTCTCAGTCTAGAGCTGGCGGGGAACAGAAGCAGCATCGAATTAATGCTGCAGCCATCTAGGTGAATATGTATGTTTATTATTTTGGTTTCCCGCATTTTTCTTTAAAATATTCAAAAATGGCGGCTGTGAACTAACCTTTCGCCCTGGTGAGATGTGACTTAGAGGTTGTCTTCTTGTCCCTGGAATATTTGATAGAAGTGTCTGGTTTTGCTTCGCAGGCTCCAGTTGTGGACCCCTATAAAGGCAGAAAACATTCAATATCACGCCGATGTAGGTCACTTTTCACACCAAACATTCAACTTTCTTTGTTTATTTGACACACAGTATATCACAAAAGTCAGTACACCCCTCACATTTGTGTAAATCTTTTCTTCTATCTTTTCATGTGACAACACTGAAGAAATGACACTTTGCTACAATGTAAAGTAGTGAGTGTACAGCTTGTATAACAGTGTAAATTTGCTGCCCCCTCAAAATAACTCAACACACAGCCATTAATGTCTAAACCGCTGGCAACAAAAGTCAGTACACCCCTAAGTGAAAATGTCCAAATTGGGCCCAAAGTGTCAATATTTTGTGTGGCCACCATTATTTTCCAGCACTGCCTAAACCCTCTTGGGTATGGAGTTCACCAGAGCTTCACAGGTTGCCACTGGAGTCCTCTTCTACTCCTCCATGACGACATCACGGAGCTGGTGGATGTTAGAGACCTTGCGCTCCTCCACCTTCCATTTGAGGATGCCCCACAGATGATCAATAGGGTTTAGGTCTGGAGACATGCTTGGCCAGTCCATCACCTTTACCCTCAGCTTCTTTAGCAAGGCAGTGGTGGTCTTGGAGGTGTGTTTGGGGTCGTTATCATGTTGGAATACTGCCCTGCGGTCCAGTCTCTGCAGGGAGGGGATCATGCTCTGCTTCAGGATGTCACAGTACATGTTGGCATTCATGGTTCCCTCAATGATCTGTAGCCCCCCAGTGCCGGCAGCACTCATGCAGCCCCAGACCATGACACTCCCACCACCATGCTTGACTGTAGACAAGACACACTTGTCTTTGTCCTCCTCACCTGGTTGCCCCCACACACGCTTGTCACCATCTGAACCAAATACGTTTATCTTGGTCTCATCAGACCACAGGACATGGTTCCAGTAATCCATGTCCTTAGTCTGCTTGTCTTCAGCAAACTGTTTGAGGGCTTTCTTGTGCATCATTTTTAGAAGAGGCTTCCTTCTGGGATGACAGCCATGCAGACCAATTTGATGCAGTGTGCGGCGTATGGTCTGAGCACTGACAGGCTGACCCCCCACCCCTACAACCTCTGCAGCAATGCTGGCAGCCCTTAAACGACTTTTTTCCAAAGACAACCTCTGGATATGACGCTGAGCACGTGACCTCACCTTCTTTGGTGGACCATGGCGAGGCCTGTTCTGAGTGGAACCTGTCCTGTTATACCGCTGTATGGTCTTGGCCACCGTGCTGCAGCTCTTGGCAATCTTCTTATAGCCTAGGCCATCTTTATGTAGAGCAACAATTCTTTTTTTCAGATCCTCAGAGAGTTCTTTGCCATGAGGTGCCATGTTGTACTTCCAGTGACCAGTATGAGAGAGTGAGAGCAATAACATCAAATTTAACACACCTGCTCCCCATTCACTTGTAACACTAACGAGTCACATGACATCGGGGAGGGAAAATGGCTAATTGGGCCCAATTTGGACATTTTCACTTAGGGGTGTACTCACTTTTGTTGCCAGCGGTTTAGACATTAATGGCTGTGTGTTGAGTTATTTTGAGGGGGCAGCAAATTTACACTGTTATACAAGCTGTACACTCACTACTTTACATTGTAGCAAAGTGTCATTTCTTCAGTGTTGTCACATGAAAAGATAGAAGAAAATATTTACAAAAATGTGACTGAGGGGTGTACTTACTTTTGAGAGATACTGTATTTCATTTTCACTGGTTTTGATACTTATGGTTATAATTTATTTTTTTTTGGTATTTGGAGATCACTATTATATAATTGGGTAATTTATTTCATTTGCGTGCCCTAAAATTAACTTTAGTGCGGTTTTTACTGAAATTTAGCATTTTCTAAACTGTTTCAACTAATATCATGTGGCATAAAAAAAAAAATTGGACCGAAAACTATTTTATTTACTGAAATGATTTTTTGCTGTGCGTCGATCGTTACATGTGAAGTAAACTTTGTATGAACGCTATATGTCAATAAACACCCCCATGTCTAAGTTTAGGTTCACAGTTTGCAGTTCAGAGTCCAGTGTGGTTTTGTTCACCGGTTCAGGTGCGCATTTTTACTTGAATTCGCACCTAAAATGGACCCGAAATCGCACAGGACCCTTTTCAGAAACGGACTGCGGCCGCCTCAGACATGTGTGAACTGGCTCCATAGAAAGCCAGACCAATGCATGTTATGCAAATCAGTTGTTGTTAAAAAGGCATCCGATTCGCATATACATGAAACCGAGCCTTAACCACTTGCCGTCCGCGCTATAGCCGAAAGAGGGCTGCAGCGCGGACTTAATTTGCCAGGAGGGCGTCCCCCGTGCTTGAGCGTCCTGCGCGCGGCGCGCTCTGTGATCCTGACCCCTTGCCACGTGATCAGCTGTCAGCCAATGAAAGCTGATCATGTGATGTAAACAGAGCCGGTAATCGGCTATTTTTCCTCCTCGCGCTGGTAGCGTGAGGAGGAAAAAAAAAGCGGCTGCGAGAGGGACATCGGTCCCGATCATGGAGAGTCACCAGCATCACCTGCCAGTGCCCACAGTAACACCCATCAGTCCCCTCAATGTCACCTATCAGTGCCCTCAATGCCACCTGTCAGTGACCACAGTACCACCTGTCAGTGCCCACAATGTCACCTATCAGTGACCACAGTACCACCTATCAGTGTCACCTATCAGTGCCCACAATGCTGCCTATTAGTGACCACAGTACCACCTATCAGTGCCCTCAATGTCACTTATCAGTGCCCACAATGTCACCTATCAGTGACCACAGTACCACCTATCAGTGCCCACAATGTTGCCTATCAGTGCCCATAGTGCCGCCTATAAATCACCAACCAGTGCGTCATCACCAGTGCTGCCTATCAATACCACCTACCAGTGCCCATCAGTGCCAGCTATCAGTGCCCATCAGTGACATCTATCAGTGCCACCCATCAGTGCCACTCAGCAGTGCCACCCATCAGTGCCACCCATCAGGGCCCAGGTCTTATCTGTGCCCATCAGTGTCGCCTTATCTGTGCCCATCAGTGTCGCCTTATCTGTGCCCATCAGTGTCCATCAGTGCAGCCTCATCAGCGAATATCAATGAAGGAGAAAAATTACCCGTTTGCAAAATTTTATAACAAACTATGAAACTTTTTTTTTTTTTTTTTTTTTAATTTCTGCCTTTTTTTGTTTGTTTCGCAAAAAAACTAAAACCCAAGTGGTGATTAAATACCACCAAAAGAAAGCTCTATTTGTGTGAAAAAAATGATAAAAATTTCATTTGAGTACAGTGCTGGATGACCGCGCAATTGTCATTCAAAGTGTGACAGCCCTGAAAGCTGAAAATTGCTCTGGGCAGGAGGGAGGCTTAAGTGCCCAGTAAGCAAGAGGTTAACCACTTCCCGCCCGGCCCATAGCAGATGACGGCCGGGCGGTGGTTCAGTTATCCTGACTGGGCGTCATATGACGTCCAGCAGGATAACATGCCGCCGTGCGCCCACGGGGGGCGCGCATAGCGGCGATCGGTGGTGCAGTGTGTCAGTCTGACACACTGCTACACCGATCTTAGTAAAGAGCCTGCGGCGGAGGCTCTTTACCACGTGATCAGCCGTGTCCAATCACGGCTGATCACGCTGTCAATAGGAAGAGCCGTTGATCGGCTTTTCCTCACTCGTGTCTGACAGACGCGAGTAGAGGAGAGCTGATCAGCAGCTCTCCTGGCAGGGGTGGTCTGCGCTGATTGTTTATCAGCGCAGCCCCCCTCAGATCACCCCACTGGACCACCAGGGATCGCCACTAGGACCACCAGGGAGGGGGGCAACATGTGGATGGCCAGGTATGTATCCCATGGCCATCCACATGTGCCCAATGTGCCCAGTCAGTGCCCAATCTGTGCCAATCAGTGCCCACAAATGGGCAGTGATTGGCACCATTATATAGCACTGATGCCCAGCAATGCCACCCTTAGGGGCATCAGTGCCATCAATCAGTGTCATCAGTGCCACCCATCAGTGTCCATCGGTGCCACCTGTCAGTGCCCATCCGTGCCCATCCGTGCCACCTATCAGTGCCACCAATAAGTACCCATCAGTGCCACCCATAAGTATTCATCAATGCCACCTACAAATGCCCATCGATGCCACCTATGAGTGCCCATCAGTGCCACCTATCAGTGCCCATCAGTGCCGCCTATCAGTGGCCATCATCAGTGCCCATCAGTGCCACCGTATCAGTGCCCGTCAGTGCAGCCATATCAGTGCCCGTCATTGAAGAAGAAAACGTACTTATTTCCAAAAATTTTTAATAGAAACAAAGAAAAACTTGTTTTTTTGTCTTTTTTTATTTGTTGCGCAAAAAATAAAAACCGCAGAGGTGATCAAATACCACCAAAAGAAAGCTTTATTTGTGAGAACAAAATGATAAAAAAATTGTTTGGGTACAGTGTTGTTTGATCGCGCAATTGTCATTCAAACTGCGACAGCGCTGAAAGCTGAAAATTGGCCTGGGCGGGAAGGTGTCTAAGTGCCCCGTATTGAAGTGGTGAAGCCTTAGTTTACTAAATAATAAGTGAGATAACCATTGTCATCTGGTCATCTGGTGAGCCTTCGATACACTAACTTGGTAAAAGCTAGTGAAAAGCGTAATTGGTTGCTTTTGGTTACAAGACATCTGGGCAGTGTTATAAATGTTCATTCAACACATCATTAAATTTTTCTAGGCAATTACTAAAACAGAACTAAACTGCATCTGGAGCACCGCAAACTGAAAACTTAATTTAATTCATTTTCAGTGTTCAAAGCAACATCCATCCAGGTCTCCATGCTTTATTTTGCTGAGAAATCACTTTGAAAAACACCCCCCTAGCATTTCTAGCTGCAGCCATCTTGAGTAAGGGCAGATGATTCATGTAACGTTTACTTCCTGGCAGTGGCGGCTGGTGCGCAAATTTTTTTTTTGGGGGGGGGGGCGCAAACAAACTGAAAAATACTGAACCCCCCCCCCCAATCAATTACAGCCTCACTGTGCCCATCAAACGCAGCCACTGTGCCCATCAAACACAGCCACTTGTGCCCATCATATGCAGCCACTTGTGCCCATCATATGCAGCCATTGTGCCCATCAAACGCAGCCACTTGTTCCCACCAAATTCAGCCACTTGTGCCCAGTATATGCAGCCACTGTGCCCACCGACCACCCCCACTCGCAGGGCTCGTGGCTCTGGCAGCACCCCCAACCCCCCACGCGTGGCTCTGACAGACCCCCTGGCACTTACTGCCAGGCAGCGGCTCCTCTCAGTGCACCAGAGCGGCGACAAACTCCGCTCCAGCGTGTCTCCTCCGCTCATCTTCCTAAGCACCAGGCATCCAATAGGGTGGCCTGGCGCTTTAGCCAATCATGAAACAGGTCTGACGCCCCGTCTCCTGATTGGCGGGGAGGAAAGTTAGTGTGAAAATAGCGAAAATGAATTGGGTTGGATCGGGCACACTCTCTGCGACCCGAGCCCACCCTATTTTAAAGCCTATTAGAGCCTCTGGCTCTAATCAGGTGCTTCAAAAAGTACCACCCCCTCTCGCCCCCGCCATAGGAATCCATGCATCCAGCGTCCTGAAAGGAGCCGGGTGCTTGGATGGGGGGGCGGCACCCATGCGCCCACACTGCACAGGCTGCCACTGCTTCCTGGAATCCATCTGCTCTTAGCTCAGGCATGCAGGCAGGAGGGTGTGCTTAGCTGAGAAAGCCCTTGCTCCCGTGAAGACTCAAGTAATGGATGACATAATTTTGGCCTAAGTCAGAAACCAGAAAGACACTGAAAAAAAATGTAAAAAGCAAAAGTTTAAAACAAGTAAATATAATCTTCCTTCCTATCTATTTACTAATGCTAGCAGAATAAGGATTAAAAATAGTTCATGTTGCTTGAGAGAGTTTAGTTCCGCTTTAATCTTGCATTAGAACTATAGTAAAATGACAACTACTTCCTTCTATACTGTATGTGATAACTTACCATTTCAATGCACGTGGAGTATACTTGTCTTTGCTCTGCTCATGGAGGATTGTCATTGGGTTGCAGCTGATGTAAGCCAAATAATCCTGGGTATGCTTCTGCCAAGCCAATGACATTTACATTACATTTTAAACAAAGCATATGTAAATATTCTTCTATTTTATCTTTTTAGAGGTTAAAGCAAAACTGTCAGACATTTCAAAGATTTAAAAGCAAAATTCCACCTAAGAGAAGACCGTACAGTAGGTACTTCTTCAAGACGACATAACAGACGAAACGCTTAGGGTGAAGTCTGCAATGATGCGTTGTATTTTTTTTCCATTTTTTTTAACCACTTGGGGCCTCCCTACCGTAGATATACTGCGACAGAGCGACCCCACTGCGCTGGATCAAGTAGACGTACGCGTTCTGTTTCTTCTTGGGTAGGGGGCGCGCGGGTGTGCACCCGCCGCCCTGGCTGTCCTGCAATTCGCTGCAGCACAAGCTGATCAGCGGGTCCTGGACAATGGTTTATGGCTGGCCCCAGCTGATCTGCTGAGCAAATGACAGAAAAGAGCCCTTATAGGCATAAGATAGATACAATAGAATGAATATCTATTTCTGTGACATTAATTGGGTTTTGCTGATCGGGTTGTGCTGCAGAGCATTGCAGCACAGCCAGAGCGGTGGGCGCACACATGTACGCTCCCTACCCGGGAAGAAACGGAACACGTACATTATCAGGAACCATGAATCAGACTGAGACAGAAGTATAGTTAAATCACACTTGTATAATAATAATAATAAAAAGGTAAACAGAGTAAGCATAGTCAAAACAAGCCAGAGTTCAGTAACCGGATCGGGTAGTCAGCCAAGCCAATGTCAGAGAGCCAGAGATAAACGTAGTAGTATAGCAAGCAGGATCAGGAGCCAGAAGGGACATCAGCCGAGCAAGTCTTTAAACAGGAACGCAGGACAAAGTCTCTGTGATGTTGACCAAGGCGAGAGCAGAGATCAAGTGAGCTGGACGGCTTTAAGTAGGCAGGACTGACGAGCAGAATCCACAACAGCTGGGTAACTGTGGAGAAAGATGGGAGCTGGCAATTAGCCGACAGCTGAGTGGCCAGCTCAGAGAAGGAAGGGCTGAGCCCAGCCCTGACATACGTGTACTTGATCCAGCGCTGTGGGGTCGCTCTGTCGCAGTATATCTGCTGTAGGGAGGCAAGTGGTTAAAAAAAATGGAAAAAAAAATACAACGCATCATTGCAGACTTCACCCTAAGCGTTTCGTCTGTTACGACTTCTTGAAGAGCAATACTTATTTAAATAATTGGGTGATTTTTAAGAAGAGGCAGACTTTTCACAGCAGACTTATAGCGGAAATGAACTGCATCCAGGGCCGGTGCTACCACTAGGCAACCAAGGGAACCGCCTAGGCTGCACTGCTGTATAGGGCACAGCCATGGCCAGTTGTTGCTGCATTTGCAGCCTTAAATTTTTTTGGGGGGGTGCAAGTAGCCTAGGGTGCAAAATAGTCTAGCACCAGCCCTGACTGCATCAGGCAAATTCATTTCATCAGTCCATATTTTCTTATGTGTCAGAAAATGTTTAAAGTTTCAAAGAGATACCGCCATTGCATGACATCGGATAAAACACGTAGACAAAGCAGGCTGTCAGTAGCGTTGTATGATAAGATAAAACGCTCATATACAGTGTAATCATTAGATAGCATCTGAGGGAATTTTAAGGACAACCGTTTGCATATATCTAGCCAAGAATTATATAATTGTTATATCAATGAGGTTCTACATTTAAGCGTAATAACAAAGCTAAAACAAGGAGAGATAGATGTATAAAGTGGCATTGAAGGGAAGGTGGTCACTGCATGCAATGTTAATCAGTAAGGGCCAGTTCACACCATAGAAACGCAGTCCGCATGCGCTCTAGATGCTTTTTTGCATGCACGTTTTTGGTGCGTTTTTGGTGCGTTTTTGATGCAGTCCAGTGCATTTTCCCCTCCTTTTTTTTCCCTTAACCTCAAATAAGAACATGGGTGTTCCATTGCGTTTTTGGTGCATTTAGGTGTGTTCCGGTGCGTTTCCGTGAGTTTTTGATGCTTTTTACAGCGCTCCAGTACAGTCCAGTGCAGGAAAAATGCAGCATGTTCTACTTTTTTTTTCTGGAACTGGAACGCACTGGAACTGCAAGCACTGGTGTGAACTATGCCACTGAAAACCATATAACCTACTTTCTATGCGTTTTTGATGCAGAAAAAAAACACACTGGACTGCATGTGGTGTGAACTGGCCCTTAGAGAAGTACATCATTGATGTAACGTCATGGAGAGAAGACAATTAAATAATATACAGTAAAGCCTTGGATTGTGAGCATAATTCCTGCCGGAAACATGCTTGTAATCCAAAGCACTTGTATATCAAAGCGAATTTCCCCATAGGAGATAAAGGGAACTCAGATGATTCGTTCCACAACCAATTATTCATAGGTCCTTCAGTTTATAGTCCATATAAAAAGATTATAACCATGTGACCATAAAATGTCCATCCACAGATGGAAGCCTCCACAAGGGGATTAGAAGCAAAATCCAGCAGGAGCTACAGAGTAGTCATGTGCAATTCGTTTCGTTCCGAATTCGTTTTTTAACTAATTTTCGACAAATTCGTTAATTCGGAAATATCCGAATTAATGAAAACCCGTTTAACAAATTTTTCTGAATATTCGTAAATTCTAAAAATTTGTAAATTCGTACATTAGTAAATTAGTAAATTTGTAAATTCGGAAATTCAGAAATAATAATTAACTAATAATAACTTAACTACTATTACTAGTAACTATTAAATTATAGGTATTGTAGTTTCCTTTCAAATTTGGCTGTCAGTGAACGTAACACATACAAATTTATCCAAAGGTTACCAATGATCCGAAATAACGAAATGCCGTATTCAAGCGAATGGAACGTAATGAATTGATAATAATAAATAACAATAATAATAATAAAAACCTTTTATTATTATTATTTATTAATAATTTGTTCCGTTCCATTTGTTTAGATGTGGCATTTGTTATTTCGGATCATGCATAACTTCGGATAAATTCGTATTCGTTACATTCACTGACAGCCAAATTTGAAAGGAAATTACAATACCTATAATTTAATAGTTAGTTAATATTTCAGGTTTTCAGATTTTTAAATTTCGAATTTACAAATGTACGAATGTAAAAATTCACGAATGTACGAATGTACAAATGAACAAATGTACGAATGTACAAATGAACAAATGTACGAATGTACAAATGACCGAATGTACGAATTTACGAATTGCGATCATAACGAATGACCTGAAAAACGGAAAAAAAAAATAAACGAATGAAACGAAAACCAAAATGAACAAATTTTTTGGCTGTGCACATGTCTACTACAGGGTATAAAAGAGAAGAGAGGCGCCTGTAAGTGTAGCAATATGGTTACATTTAATGAAGGTACAACATTTAGCCACTCACATGGTTGATGATTAAAAGAGTCACATCTAAGTATGCAGGGATCCGGGGTAAAGCTGTCCACATAGACCAGGGATATGCAGTTAGCAGACCTCCAGCTGTTGCAGAACTACAAGTACCATGAGGCATAGCAAGACTCTAACAGCCACAAGCATGACACCCAGAGGCAGAGGCATGATGGGACTTGTAGTTTTGCAACAGCTGGAGGGCCTCTAATTACATATCCCTGACATAGACCGTCCTCCTCACTGCCATTGACGTTGTCCCTTCCACGCTGCGCTCCACGAGCGGTTCAAGCCTCGCTTTCAGATCGCTCTACTGCAGAGTAGTCTTCCCAGTCACGATTGCAGACTGACAGCGGTGAGAGCCGGCGGTGCGGAGGATTATCTGTCAGTCTGCAATCATGACCGGGAAGACTACCCTGCAGTAGAGAGATCTGAAGGTGAGGCTTGAACTGCTCGTGGAGCGCAGCGTGGAAGGGACGACGTCGATGGCGGTGCGGAGGACGGTCTATGCGAACCGCTTTACCCCGGATGTCTGCATACTTAGATGTGCCTGTTTTAATCAACAACCATGTGAGTTACTAAATGTTGTACCTTCATTAAATGTAACCATATTGCTACACTTAGAGGCGCCTCTCTTCTCTTTTATACTCAGTTGTGACATGACGCTACTTGTATATGAAGACATCGCTTGTATACCAAGTCCAAATTCATTAAAACATTTTGCTTGCAAAACGCTCATAAACCAAGTTACTCTCAAACCAAGGTTTTACTGTAAAAAAAAAGAAGAGTCTAATGCCGCGTACACACGGTCGGACTTTTCGTCTACAAAAGTCCAACGGACGCTGACGGACTAAAGCTGGCTGGTAATCCGATCGTGTGTGGGCTTCTCCGGACTTTCAACATACTTTTTTAGCCTCAAATCCGACGTACTTTAGATTTGAAACATGCTTCAAATCTTTACTTCGTAACTACGACGGACCCCGAAATCCGCTCGTCTGTGTGCTAGTCCGACGGACAAAAAGCCACGCTAGGGCACCTATTGGCTACTGGCTATGAACTTCCTTATTTTAGTCCGGTGTACGTCATCACGTAAGAATTCGACGGACTTTTGTGTGATCGTGTGTAGGCAAGTCCGTTCGTTAGAAAGTCCGCCGCAAGTCCGTCGAAAGTCCGCCGAAAGTCTGCCGGAAGTCTGTCGGACAGGCTGTCTGACTTTTGTAGACGAAAAGTCCGACCGTGTGTACGCGGCATAAGGGTGGAGAAATAGAAGAGGACATTTGAAATATGGGGTTGGTACAAGCATTGGTGGCAACTTTCCCCCTATTGGAATCTGGAATGTGCAAGGAGCTAAAGTGCCTGGTCATTAGGGAGCTTAGAAGTCAGCAGGCCCTTCCCCTCAACATCAGGCGGATCAAAGCTTGCACTATCAGTTTCCATTTCCGGGTGATATAATGTTGTCCAACGATTCCGGATTTTCAGGAATTTGTTGTGTGTGTCATCCAGGATACTGGTGAGCCTTTCGATACCAATGATATCGTTGACTTCCAGGAATGGGATAAGTTGTTTCTTCAAACTCCACTCCAGTGCTCAATCGCTGCAAGCAAAATACGATGGACAATGGCGTTTGCTGTTTCTTAGTCAACTGATCAGATGTAGAATTTAGGAGAGCCTGCCTGGGGTCTTTAGAGATATCTTTGTGAAATAATGTTTTAAGGAGACAGAATACCTTGGTCCAGAACAGCCTTGGTCAACCTTTTTGACATGGAGGAACCTTTGAAATAACTTTTCAGGCTCAGGGAACCCCTTTTAATAATTACTAAATCTACAGCTATCAGGACCTGGATCTGAACCCAGGATCTCTGCTGTGTCTGGCAGTAACTCTTCTTCCTGAGCCACCTGAGATTCTGCACTGCTCCCTGATGGATCTCTTAGACCAGGGGTTTCCAACATTTTCAAACAAAGGGCCAGTTTACTGTCCTTCAGACAATGAAGGGGCTGGACTGTGGCGTAGAAAATGAGTAGAAAATGCCCTGAGAGTAAACCATGTCCCATCATTGGTGTCAGTGGGAGGAATACTGCCCTATCATTGGTGTCAGTGGGAGGAATAATGCCCCATCATGGGTGTCAGTGGGAGGAATAGTGCCTTGTATCAGTGGCTGAAGAAGTGCCTCAAGGGCCCAATAGAGGCAAGCAAAGGGTTGGATCCAGCCCCTGGGCCACAGTTTGGAGACCACTCTCTTAGACAATCTTGCCTTGTTCCTCTTGAACCTTGAACTCTTTGCTCCTCCCATGAACTTACTGATATAAACCATGCCCAAGCACTTCCTGCTTGCCAGATTATTGTGCTCTCTCCAGCCAATATCTCGCTCTTGTCACTCCTGCTGCCATCTGTATCTTCACTACCACTTGTTACCATTCTTTGGCTTGTTCCTCGACTACACTTTCACTTGATTCCATCCTGCAACCACTTGTTACCGACGTTTGCCCTGTTTTCTGACTACACTTCTGCTTGATCTCTACTTGAAATATCTGCTACTGGACCCTGATTTACTCACCTCCTGGTGGGGCGATCCTGAGGACTGCAACCTGGTACTAAGAGGCAGCAAAACCCACCTCCACCATCAGTAGCTGTGGTGAATACCAGTTAGTGCTTAGAAGACATGCTTCCAGTGAGCCTGCATTATCCATCTGGGTGACCTGTCCATGTACTCATCCTGCTGGTCTCTATTGCTATAGCTACTAGTCTCTGAGCCTGACCCCTAACCGTGACAACAGTTCACAGTACATTAGCATGATGGTCACTGGGAAGAATGCTGCTTACATTTGTGGTCATTGGGAATAATGCCTCATACAGATAGCTAAAGACATCATTGGTGTCAGTGGGAACTTATCTGAGAGGTATGAATTGCCAATTGTTCAAGGAACCCCTGGTAACCTCTGAACGAACCCACGGCTGCCATGGCACCATGGTTGAGAAAGGCTGGCCTAGAATTTGGTAGCAAATGGTCATGTCCACCAAATATGTAACATGTCCCCTGCAAATGCTAAAAGTGCAGAATTTAGGTAAGAAAGTCAAGAGGGGACCATATGCCATTGCATTATTACCTTATAGGCATCAAGGAAGCAGGAGGTCAGATTTCTCCAGATCCAGAGCCATTCCTCAGACTGCCCAAGGTCCATTTCCCATCTACCTACATATAACTGTTGTTTATTCAGCCGGGCATATAAACATGTAATCAGCTTGTGGCCTCCTAAAGTATACAGACAGGACTAAAGACGATATGGGGTTTATTTCATCGCTGGATTTAAGTTTTGTATTTGTCTATACCAAAATAATTGTTGGGGCTTTCTTCTGTTCTTCAACACAGGACCAGGAAATTACAGTGGATTGTTGTATAAAGTGGTAGACTTTATAATAACCCTGGGTTTTCCACCAGGCAGACAGTCTAGCAGGGCCAATGCAACCATAAGGGTGGCTTAGGGCGCCAGGATGGAGGTGGTGGTGAAATCTGAATCTCCAGTCACTTGCTGGGGATTCTGATTTTTAACAGGCCCCAGACATGTGATTTTAACAAGTTGACTCTCGCCTTTTAATGTGGGCTCCGCTGTCCCACATGGTGGGCGTCACTAGGAAGGGCAGCGGGAGCTCAACGGGTCATGGGCAGGAAATGGCGTGTATGACTAATAGACCCTGGAGGTCTCATAAAGAGATCCTGTCACCTATATGCTATCACATAGGGGCTATTGGTCCCCTAGGTGATAGAAATAAAGTCATGTAAAAAATAAATTATCTAAAAGAAACTTTTTAAACATTTAAATAGACACATAAAAAAATAAAAATAAATTTTAAGAGCACCCCCATACCCAAAAATACAAAAACACATTTGTTAGGTCACCTACGTAGGAAAACTGTGATTGCCCTACACATGTTATACAGTAAATCGCTGTTTGTTGTGTTTTATCAATGGGCTAAGGTCCCTAGGTCTACAGTATAATGAAGTGGTAGCCAGGGTAGTACTTGCAGGGTGACAGGATGTACATTTGGGATTTTTAAAAAATGAAGGTTAATCAGAAATAAAAGCTGGGTGGCTTGATAAAAGGGCAAAACGTTCGGGAATCCTATACATCCTTCTCTTTTATGTCTACAAAGAGCGGTCCTAGGGACTCAAGGTACCCTTATATGAAAAAACTGCTTTGCCTTTAAAAAATGACGAAAGAGTAAAAGAGGGCTTAGCGACCAGCAGCGTTCTGAAATAGCATAGAAGTTTGAGTAATAGGGTCATCTTTACTGCATAATTCAGCCTTTTTCAGCCAGGATTCCATGGAACCTTAGGGTTCCTCCAGAGGTTGCTAGGGATTCCTTGAGAAGTGGCACATTGATCTTCCACCGGAACCTACCACCACTATTAGGGGCAGAATTTTCCACTGACATCCGATGGTAGAGGTTACCTCTACATTGACTAGCAATGAAAGGGGGTACTACACTGACAACTAATGTAAGAGGGCACTTTTAAAATTAATTTAAGGGGAAACTTCTCCACTGAATGTAAAGGGTACTTCTTCTATTGACTACCAATGTAAAGGGTTCTTCTTCTATTGACTACCAATGTAAAGGGTTCTTCTTCTACTGACCACCAATGTAAAGGGTTCTTCTTCTACTGACCACCAATGTAAAGGGTTCTTCTTCTATTGACTACCAATGTAAAGGGTTCTTCTTCTATTGACTACCAATGTAAAGGGTTCTTCTTCTACTGACCACCAATGTAAAGGGTTCTTCTTCTACTGACCACCAATGTAAAGGGTTCTTCTTCTATTGACTACCAATGTAAAGGATTCTTCTTCTATTGACTACCAATGTAAAGGGTTCTTCTTCTACTGACCACCAATGTAAAGGGTTCTTCTTCTACTGACCACCAATGTAAAGGGTTCTTCTTCTTCTGACCACCAATATAAAGGGTTCTTCTTCTAGCGACCACCAATGTAAAGGGTTGTTCTTCTACTGACCACCATTGTAAACAGTTCTTCTTCTACTGACCACCAATGTAAAAGGTTCTTCTTCTACTGACTACTCGTATAAATGGTTGTTCTTCTACTGACTACCAAAGTAAAGGGTTCTTATTCTACTGACCACCAATGTAAAGCCTTCTTCTTCTACTGACTACCAATGTAAAGGGTACTTCTTCTACTGACCACCAATGTAAAGGGTACTTCTCCTACTGACCACCAATGTAAAGGGTTCTTCTACTGACTGCCAGTGTAAATGGTTCTTATTCTACTGACCACCAATGTAAAACCTTCTTCTTCTACTGAACCCCGATTTACTCACCTCCTGGTGGGGCGATCCTGAGGACCACAACCTGGTACTAAGAGGCAGCAAAACCCATCTCCACCATCTCCATTTTTCTACAGAATGCATTATTTGTTTACATATCAGGAAATATAGTGCAGCTCACATACAGATCAGTACACCCCCCATACATGTCAGTAAGTGCCTGAGAATTTGTGAATGTGTGAGGAGCAATGCCTCATGGGACATGTAGTCCTGGCCAGGAAGCGAGTGGTTCTAAAGGCAGAAGTTTTCTTTACTTTGCTATTGGGGGCCACTCTATACTGTACTTAATGCACAGAAAAAAGCAGTGTAGAAACAGAACAAAAGCAAACTGCATAGGTGTGTAGAGAGCCTTATGCTGGCCACTCCGATCAATTTTCAGATGAGAATATTCAGACGAAAAATCTTTCTACCTTCGCTGAATGAAAGAACGTTGTTTGAAATTTTCACTTGCTTTTAACATTCTGTTTTAAAATGAATCTAATTTCTGAACGAAAACCACATAGACTGTCTGAAAATTCCTTTCACCAAGAAGTTTTCTATTATTTCCAAATTTTCCTGTCACTGTGGTTGAAAACGAACATAGATTTGACCCCACTAATGATTCGAAAATCGAACGAATGTTCTTAAAATGACAATTTTTTTGAAGGTTAACATTGTTTTTGTATGGCCAGCATATAATATATTACAGTTCTGTTTGAAAATCTGCAAAACAGTCTTTAACTTTTTTTTTCTTTAAAAAAAGATCAGAGTCTGATTATATTTACCAGATTCAACCACTAATAGTATATACAGTATATCTCTCTTCTAATAGTATATACAGTATATCTCCTCTAATAGTATATACAGTATATCTCCTCTAATAGTATATACAGTATATCTCCTCTAATAGTATATACAGTATATCTCCTCTAATAGTATATACGGTATATCTCCTCTAATAGTATATACAGTATATCTCCTCTAATAGTATATACGGTATATCTCCTCTAATAGTATATACAGTATATCTCCTCTAATAGTATATACAGTATATCTCCTCTAATAGTATATACGGTATATCTCCTCTAATAGTATATACAGTATATCTCCTCTAATAGTATATACAGTATATCTCCTCTAATAGTATATATAGTATATCTCTCCTCTAATAGTATATACAGTATATATCTCCTCTAATAGTATATACGGTATATCTCTCCTCTAATGGTATATACAGTATATCTCTCCTGTAATAGTATATACAGTATATCTCCTCTAATAGTATATATAGTATATCTCTCCTCTAATAGTATATACAGTATATCTCTCCTCTAATAGATGCTGTTTACAACGGCATCTCTCCGTGAGGCGATCGCAGGTATGCCCGCGGCAATCGAGTCCGCGGGACCCGCGACCCGACTCACGGAGATCGTGGGTCCTTCTCTAATAGTATATACAGGATATCTCCTCTAATAGTATATACAGTATATCTCCTCTAATAGTATATATAGTATATATCTTCTAATAGTATATACAGTATATCTCCTCTAATAGTATATACAGTATATCTCCTCTAATAGTATATACAGTATATCTCCTCTAATAGTATATACAGTATATCTCCTCTAATAGTATATACAGTATATATCTTCTAATAGTATATACAGTATATCTCCTCTAATAGTATATACAGTATATCTCCTCTAATAGTATATACAGTATATCTCCTCTAATAGTATATACAGTATATCTCCTCTAATAGTATATACAGTATATCTCCTCTAATAGTATATACAGTATTTCTCCTCTAATAGTATATACAGTATATCTCCTCTAATAGTATATACAGTATTTCTCCTCTAATAGTATATACAGTATATCTCCTCTAATAGTATATACAGTATATATCTTCTAATAGTATATACAGTATATTTCCTCTAATAGTATATACAGTATATCAGGGCAATTTATAAAATTGGGGGTAAATCCTTCTGGGGCTGAAGTGGTTAATAAATTAGATGGATTAATCTTAGATAGTATCCTTTTTATTTTTTTGCATCTGACACTTTGGAGTGGTCTTTGGGATCTCCCTGTCAGAAGGCTGGCTCATTCCTCTGGATATTTGGATCTTCATACTGTAGTGTTCCTCTTCAGTGACACCACCGGGAATTATCATCATCCCCGTAGGGATACATGTGAGTTTAACCCCTGCTTTGCAGAGGTCCACTATCTCTGGTAAGCGCAATTGGATACTGCATGCAAGACCGTTTCCTTGTCATTTGAATTTTATGTGGATTTGTCCTGATTATTGACTATTATATATATATTATTATATTATATGATTATTGGGGAATTTATCCATTTCTATTGGATTATTTGTTTTATTTTATAAATTGCGCTGCACTTACCCTTTTATACTTTTGTTACTTCTCAGGCAAATGTGATTACCTGTAGTGTTCAGCTTGCAATTTTGCGATTGTGTATATGTGTTTGCGCTGATTGTTACCCCTTGTATTTCTATATACAGTATATCTCCTCTAATAGTATATACAGTATATATCTTCTAAAAAGGTATATACAGTATATCTCCTCTAATAGTATATACAGTGTATATCCTCTAATAGTATATACAGTATATATCTTCTAAAAGGTATATACAGTATATCTCCTCTAATAGTATATACAGTATATCTCTCCTCTAATAGTATATACAGTATATATCCTCTAATAGTATATACAGTATATATCTTTTAAAAGGTATATACAGTATATCTCCTCTAATAGTATATACAGTATATCTCCTCTAATAGTATATACAGTATATCTCTTCTAATAGTATATACAGTATATCTCCTCTAATAGTATATACAGTATATCTCCTCTAATATTATATACAGTATATCTCCTCTAATATTATATACAGTATATCTCTTCTGTCTGTTATTCTCAGAGTGGATTAGATATTTTGCTCTCTAACCATATAGTTGGTTATTTATATTTATCACTGTATAGAGATATTTAAGAATAAATTGCCTTACATACTAACTAAGTTATACACCACCCTTTTTTTTAAGGTTATTAACCGATTCATTGAAACAAAAATTGGCCAACTAATCGATTATGAAAATAATCACTAGTTGCAGCCCTAATATTGACTTGTACAAAATAAGATCTCACAATGTGCCACTACCTTACATCTTATCACTGCGCCGAGGAGAAACCTAATGTAAATGAAGCAGACACTTTAAAAGAAATGATAATAAGACAAAATCTACCAAACACAACCTAAAGGTAAGTAGCAAACAGTATGTCACCCCCCCCCCCCCCGGTCAGTGCACAAAGCAAGGTCCATAAACACATGGTTGAGCGAGATTGAGGTGAAGGAACTTGACTGGCCTGCACAGAGTCCTGACCTCAACCCGATAGAACACCTTTGGGAGGAATTAGAGCGTTGACTGCGAGCCAGGCCTTCTCGTCCAACATCAGTGCCTGACCTCACAAATGCGCTTCTGGAAGAATGGTCAAACAATCCCATAGACACACTCCTAAACCCTGTGGACGGCCTTCCCAGAAGAGTTGAAGATGTTATAGCTGCAATGGGCGGAGCCAACTCAATATTGAACCCTACGGACTAAGACTGGGATGCCATTAAAGTTCATGTGCGTGTAAAGGCAGGCGTCCCAATACTTTTGGTAATATAGTGTATTTGCAGTAAACATCTCTTGGTGGCTTGCAGACCTCCAGCTGTGAATTGAGACCCACGTGCTGCACTGACCATTTTAGGTGTCGTGGGCAAGTCTTCTTTTATACTTAAAGCCCAACTAAAAAAATATTTTTCCCATGCAGACAGGCTGTGCCCACACTGCATGGGTCAATGGCTCGTATGGTGAGCAGAAAGCTTATACTTTGATCCCCTGAAAAACAGTGCTCCCCCACAGTCCAGCAGTGGTCTGTTCCTGGTCTATGGAGCTTGCTCTGGGTGTAATGACGTCAGGAACAGTCCACAACTCAAGACCACTGGAGCGTGGGGGGGTGCTGGACCGGTCTTGTGCCGGGAGGATTGGAGGATTAGGCAAGCCTATCTCCGCTCTCCCCTCCCCTAGACAAAAAACGAGCGGCGCCGGCACAGCCCCACTGCAAGGGAAAACTATTTTTTTTTGCCCGGAGTTGGTTTTGATGTTATTAACAGAAAGCAGAGATCCCTCAGTCACCTTTATTCCATGCTCTGTCCTCTTTATTGCCGTCTCCAGAGTCTGGATGTCCATCACGGCCCCATTCTGCTGATTGGACGTCCCTAGATTCTTCTTTAAATGTTCGAGATCATTCTGTACCTGAAGAAGAAACGCATCGCATGGATTGCTACATATTTAAAGGGTAAGTTCACCTTTGTACACTTTTCTTTTATTTCTAAATTCCAGATCCCCTGTGCACCAATATAGCAATCATGTACTTTTATGTACCGCCTATCAGTGCTGCTTATCAGTGCCCATCAGTGCTGCCTATCAGTGCCCATCAGTGCTGCCTACCAGTGCCCTTCGGTGCCTCTTATCAGTTCAGCCTCATCAGTGCCACATATCAGTAAAGGAGAAAAATAACCTGTTAGCAAAATTTTATAACAAACTATCTGTGCCTCTTATCAGTTCAGCCTCATCAGTTCAGCTCATCAGTGCCACCTATCAGTGCCCATCAGTGCTGCCTATCAGTGCCCATCAGTGCTTCCTACCAGTGCCTATAAGTGCCCATTAGTGCTGCCTATCAGTGCCCATCAGTGCTGCCTATCAGTGCCCATCAGTGCTTCCTACCAGTGCCCATTAGTGCTGCCTATCAGTGCCCATCAGTGCTTCCTACCAGTGCCTATAAGTGCCGATTAGTGCTGCCTATCAGTGACCATCAGTACTGCCTATCGGTGCCCATCAGTGCTTCCTACCAGTGCCTATAAGTGCCCATTAGTGCTGCCTATCGGTGCCCATCAGTACTGCCTATCAGTGCCCATCAGTGCTGCCTACTAGTGCCTATCAGTGCCCATCAGTTCTGCCTATCAGTGCCCTTCAGTGCCGCTTATCAGTGCCCATCAGTGCCACCTATCAGTGCCCTTCAGTTCCGCCTATTAGTGCCCATCAGTGCCACCTATCAGTGCCCATCAGTGCTGCCTATCAGTGCCCATCAGTGCTGCCTACCAGTGCCCATCAGTGCCACCTATCAGTGCACTTAAGTTCTGCCTATCAGTGCCCATCAGTGCTGCCTACCAGTGCCTATCAGTGCCACCTATCAGTGCCCTTCAGTTCCACCTATCAGTGCCCATCAGTGCCACCTATCAGTGCCCATCAGTGCTGCCTACCAGTGCCTATCAGTGCCACCTATCAGTGCCCTTCAGTTCCACCTATCAGTGCCCACCAGTGCCGCCTATCAGTGCCCACCAGTGCCGCCTATCAGTGCCCATCAGTGCTGCCTATCAGTGCCCATCAGTGCCGCCTACCAGTGCCTATCAGTGCCACCTATCAGTGCCCATCAGTGCCGCCTATCAGTGCCCATCAGTGCCGCCTATCAGTGTCCATCAGTGCCGCCTATCAGTGCCCATCAATGCTGCCCATCAGTGCTGCCCATCAGTGCCACCTATCAGTGCACTTAAGTGCCTCTTATCAGTTCAGCCTCATCAGTGCCCATCAGTAAAGGAGAAAAATAACCTGTTAAAAATATTTTTTCTGCTTATTTAGCAAAAAAAAAAAAAAAACCTCAGTGATGATCAAATACAACCAAAAGAAATCTCTGTGAGAAAAAAATGATAAAAATGTCATCTGTGTACAGTGTTGTATGACGGCGCAATTGTCATTCAAAGTGGGCAGGAAGGGGGTGAAGTGCCCGGGTATTGAAGTCATTAAAGGTTGACACGTTGGGCATCTATTTACTCGGCTCAACCTCAACTTTTATATTCTACCCAAAAAATGATGTTTTATATGGTGATTACAAAATGAAAGTAGAACATTTTGGATGGAGTCAGATTAGAGTTATAACTGAGTCCGGGTTATTATTGCTGTCTGTGTCCCCGTCAGGGAGATTCTCCCCTCTCTATTTGTCCCGGTGACATTTAAAATGAAAGAAAATCCCAAATTTTGGGTTGCGAGGGGAAATCTCCCAATGGGGGACACAGGTTCTGGTGACACTTTGGAAGGTTTCCCTCTCACTTCCTGTTGTGGTTTTGGGACAGGAAGTGAAGGGAAATCTTCCAATGGGGACACAGATCACAATAAAAAGTTTTTCCTTTATTTCTACATTAGTTTTGGACGGAGTGGAGAGGGATTAGAACCCCTGTCAGGTTGTTATTGCTGTCGGTGTCTCCATTGGTGAGATTCTCCCTCTCTATTTGTCCCGGTGACACCAACGGGGAAAGAAAATCCCAAATTTAGGGTTGCCCCCAGAACAGGAATACAGGAGAACTCTTCCAATGGGGGACACTAGTTCTGGTGACACTTTGGAAGGTTTTCTTCCCACTTCCTGTTGTGGTTATGGGGCAGGAAGTGAAGGGAAATCTTCCAATGGGGACACAGATCACAATAAAACGTCTTTCCTTTATTTCTACATTAGTTTTGGATGGAATGGAGAGGGATTAGAACCCCTGTCAGGTTTTTATTGCTGTCGGTGTCTCCGTTGGTGAGATTCTCCCTCTCTATTTGTCCCGGTGACACCAACTGGGAAAGAAAATCCCAAATTTAGAGTTGCCCCCAGAACAGGAATACAGGGGAAATCTTCCAATGGGGGACAAAAGTTCAGGTGACACTTTGGAAAGGTTTCCTCTCACTTCCTGTTGTGGCTATAGAACAGGAAGTGAAGGGAAATCTCCTTAATGGTGACACAGATGGCAAAAAAAAAAAAACCCGGGAGAGGGCTATAACTCTCCATTATTCTATCTATAATGACAATAAAACGTGTTGCCTTAAAGTTCTCATTGAATGCCTCCCTCATTGATGTACCTGCACCAGGAGAAGCCCCACGGGATCGGCGGCCATAGCGAAGGGGGAGATCCGGAGAACGCGCTCGTTACCATAGTGACGGGACGCTCAGTGGGCTGTACCACCTGAAGCCGGAACCGTCCAATCCCGACTGAGGGGAGGGAGGAGGGGGGAGCCCCAGACGGGCGGAAGTGTAGCGGCCGCCATGAGGAGGTTGGGCGGAAGCCCAACGAGTAAGGTCGGGCGGAAGTAAAGCAGTTGCCATGCGGAAGTTGGGCGGTTGCCATGCGGAAGTAGTTCTCTTAGCCGTACAGGAAGGGACAGCGAAGGCAGCCATGGACTCTGCGCCTTGTGTGCTTCTCACCAGCTGCGATGCCGGGTTCAGTGAGGAGAAGCTGGTGACGGGTAAGCCGGGGAAGGACTGGGGGGTGGGGCTGCCATAGTCTGTGAGGGGTTGTCACCCAATGATAGAGGCCTGTCTGGTTGTGATGACAACAATCCCACCCTTGGGGTACCCCATGACCAATAATTGTACCCCCCCAATGGGGGATGGTAGGGGAGGGGTTAATAGCGGCGCCCACCGAACGTAAATAAGTGTCGCTAATGTCTGCGCGGTCCTCTGCTCCAATGACACCTGACAAAAACGCACAGGAAAAAAAGGGCGCCTTGCAACGCGTTTCGGAAGCATGCTTTGCAGGCATTAATTGCTACTTGCACCCCAGGTGTAGTTAGACGCACGCTTTACATCGCGGCAAATGGGGGGGCTGAAAAAACACGGAACGCTCCGCGCCCGAAAAGGTTATGAAATGTCTTTGACGCGCGTAGGACCGTTTATGTGAATTGGCCGCTCTATGTGTAACGCACGGAAAAGGAGTTAAAAAAAAAAAGCAGCGGAGGAACGCGTCAGTAACAGAGGTCTAACTGTTATCATCGCTTTTTATAAAAAACAAAAAAAGTTCTGCATGCCGGCATCTTTGGTGCACCGGGTCGAAGTGTCGGAGTGTACGGGGGTCACGCTGGTCCGGGGTGGGGGTCGGAGTGTACGGGGGTCACGCTGGTCCGGGGTGGGGGTCGGAGTGTACGGGGGTCACCCTGGTCCGGGGTGTGGGTCGGAGTGTACGGGGGTCACCCTGGTCCGGGGTGGGGGTCGGAGTGTACGGGGGTCACCCTGGTCCGGGGTGGGGGTCGGAGTGTACAGGGGTCACCCTAGTCCGGGGTGGGGGTCGGAGTGTACGGGGGTCACCCTGGTCCGGGGTGGGGGTCGGAGTGTACGGGGGTCACCCTGGTCCGGGGTGGGGGTCGGAGTGTACGGGGGGTCACCCTGGTCCGGGGTGGGGGTCGGAGTGTACGGGGGTCACCCTGGTCCGGGGTGCGGGTCGGAGTGTACGGGGGTCACCCTGGTCCGGGGTGCGGGTCGGAGTGTATGGGGTCACCCTGGTCCGGGGTGGGGGTCGGAGTGTACGGGGGTCACCCTGGTCCGGGGTGGGGGTCGGAGTGTACGGGGGTCACCCTGGTCCGGGGTGGGGGTCGGAGTGTACGGGGGTCACCCTGGTCCGGGGTGGGGGTCGGAGTGTATGGGGTCACCCTGGTCCGGGGTGGGGGTCGGAGTGTACGGGGGTCACCCTGGTCCGGGGTGGGGGTCGGAGTGTACGAGGGTCACCCTGGTCCGGGGTGGGGGTCGGAGTGTACGGGGGTCACCCTGGTCCGGGGTGCGGGTCGGAGTGTACGGGGGTCACCCTGGTCCGGGGTGGGGGTCGGAGTGTACGGGGGTCACCCTGGTCCGGGGTGGGGGTCGGAGTGTACGGGGGTCACCCTGGTCCGGGGTGGGGGTCGGAGTGTACGGGGGTCACCCTGGTCCGGGGTGGGGGTCGGAGTGTACGGGGGTCACCCTGGTCCGGGGTGGGGGTCGGAGTGTACGGGGGTCACCCTGGTCCGGGGTGGGGGTCGGAGTGTACGGGGGTCACCCTGGTCCGGGGTGGGGGTCGGAGTGTACGGGGGTCACCCTGGTCCGGGGTGCGGGTCGGAGTGTACGGGGGTCACCCTGGTCCGGGGTGGGGGTCGGAGTGTACGGGGGTCACCCTGGTCCGGGGTGGGGGTCGGAGTGTACGGGGGTCACCCTGGTCCGGGGTGGGGGTCGGAGTGTACGGGGGTCACCCTGGTCCGGGGTGGGGGTCGGAGTGTACGGGGGTCACCCTGGTCCGGGGTGGGGGTCGGAGTGTACGGGGGTCACCCTGGTCCGGGTGGGGGTCGGAGTGTACGGGGGTCACCCTGGTCCGGTGTAGGGGTCACCCTGGTCCGGGGTGGGGGTCGGAGTATACAGGGGTCACCCTGGTCCGGGGTGGGGGTTGGAGCGTACTGGGGTCACCCTGGTCCGGGGTGGGGGTCACCCTGGTCCGGGGTGGGGGTGGGAGTGTACTGGGGTCACCCTGTTCCGGGGTGGGAGTGTACGGGGGTCACCCTGGTCCAGGGTGCGGGTGGGAGTGTACGGGGGTCACCCTGGTCCGGGGTGGGGGTGGGAGTGTACGGGGGTCACCCTGCTCCGGGGTGGGGGTCGGAGTGTACTGGGGTCACCCTGGTCCGGGGTGGGGGTCACCCTGGTCCGGGGTGGGGGTCGGAGTGTACGCAGGTCACCCTGGCCCGGGGTGGGGGTCGGAGTGTACTGGGGTCACCCTGGTCCGGGGTGCGGGTGGGAGTGTACGGGGGTCACCCTGGTCCGGGGTGGGGGTGGGAGTGTACGGGGGTCACCCTGGTCCGGGGTGGGGGTGGGAGTGTACGGGGGTCACCCTGGTCCGGGGTGGGGGTGGGAGTGTACGGGGGTCACCCTGGTCCGGGGTGGGGGTCGGAGTGTACTGGGGTCACCCTGGTCCGGGGTGGGGGTCACCCTGGTCCGGGGTGGGGGTCGGAGTGTACGGGGGTCACCCTGGTCCAGGGTGGGGGTCGGAGTGTACGGGGGTCACCCTGGTCCGGGGTGGGGGTGGGAGTGTACGGGGGTCACCCTGGTCCGGGGTGGGGGTGGGAGTGTACGTGGGTGACCCTGGTCCGGGGTGGGAGTGTACGTGGGTCACCCTGGTCCGGGGTGGGGGTGGGAGTGTACGGGGGTCACCCTGGTCCGGGGTGGGAGTGTACGGGGGTCACCCTGGTCCGGGGTGCGGGTCGGAGTGTACGGGGGTCACCCTGGTCCGGGGTGCGGGTCGGAGTGTACGGGGGTCACCCTGGTCCGGGGTGGCGGTGGGAGTGTACGGGGGTCACCCTGGTCCGAGGTGGGGGTGGGAGTGTACGTGGGTGACCCTGGTCCGGGGTGGGGGTGGGAGTGTACGTGGGTGACCCTGGTCCGGGGTGGGGGTGGGAGTGTACGTGGGTCACCCTGGTCCGGGGTGGGGGTGGGAGTGTACGGGGATCACCCTGGTCCGGGGTGGGGGTGGGAGTGTACGGGGGTCACCCTGGTCCGGGGTGCGGGTCGGAGTGTACGGGGGTCACCCTGGTCACAGGAGTGGAACAGAGAGCTGGAGGCAAAAAACACCGGAGATCACTGGGGAGAAACTGGAGCTGGTACCAGAGACACTGGGGGGAGCACAGGGGGACCGGTTCATAGCATGAGGACAGGTTGCTTGAAAGATGAGCAACATGCATGCTAGTTCTTAGGACCACACCCCCTCTGTGATTCACTGCTACACCAGTGGGACCCCTTCAAATAGAGGGGAAAACCCGGCGCTGGTGCATGAAACAGAGGAGTAATATGATGATAGAACGATTTCCTTCATATCCATTTTGGATAACACCCTCTGTGGTATTGTTACATTTGCATAATAACTAATACCAATATCATATCACTTTATTGCTGTAACACCAACATCGTTTTGATGTTTTGGGGTGAAGGGGCAGCAGGTGAAGGGGTAGCAGATTCGGGTGAAGGGGCAGCAGGTGAAGGGGTAGCAGATTGGGGTGAAGGGGCAGCAGGTGAGGGGGTAGCAGATTGGGGTGAAGGGGCAGCAGGTGAGGGGGTAGCAGATTGGGGTGAAGGGGCAGCAGGTGAGGGGGTAGCAGATTGGGGTAAAGGGGCAGCAGGTGAGGGGGTAGCTGATTGGGGTGAAGGGGCAGCAGGTGAAGGGGTAGCTGATTGGGGTGAAGGGGCTGCAGGTGAAGGGGCAGCAGGTGAAGGGGTAGCAGATTGGGGTGAAGGGGCAGCAGGTGAGGGGGTAGCTGATTGGGGTGAAGGGGCAGCAGGTGAAGGGGTAGCTGATTGGGGTGAAGGGGCAGCAGGTGAAGGGGCAGCAGGTGAAGGGGTAGCAGATTGGGGTGAAGGGGCAGCAGGTGAAGGGGTAGCAGATTGGGGTGAAGGGGCAGCAGGTGAAGGGGTAGCAGATTGGGGTGAAGGGGCAGCAGGTGAGGGGGTAGCAGATTGGGGTGAAGGGGCAGCAGGTGAGGGGGTAGCTGACTGGGGTGAAGGGGCAGCAGGTGAAGGGGTAGCAGATTGGGGTGAAGGGGTAGCAGATTGGGGTGAAGGGGTAGCAGATTGGGGTGAAGGGGCAGCAGGTGAAGGGGTAGCAGATTGGGGTGAAGGGGCAGCAGGTGAAGGGGTAGCAGATTGGGGTGAAGGGGCAGCAGGTGAAGGGGTAGCAGATTGGGGTGAAGGGGCAGTAGGTGAAGGGGTAGCAGATTGGGGTGAAGGGGCAGCAGGTGAGGGGGTAGCAGATTGGGGTGAGGGGGTAACAGATTGGGGTGAGGGGGTAGCAGATTGGGGTGAAGAGGTAGCAGATTGGGGTGAAGGGGCAGCAGGTGAAGGTGTAGCAGATTGGGGTGAAGGGGCAGCAGACGAAGGGGTAGCAGATTGGGGTGAAGGGGCAGCAGGTGAAGGGGTAGCAGATTGGGGTGAAGGGGCAGCAGGTGAAGGGGTAGCAGATTGGGGTGAAGGGGCAGCAGGTGAAGGGGTAGCAGATTGGGGTGAAGGGGCAGTAGGTGAAGGGGTAGCAGATTGGGGTGAAGGGGCAGTAGGTGAAGGGGTAGCAGATTGGGGTGAAGGGGCAGCAGGTGAGGGGGTAGCAGATTGGGGTGAGGGGGTAGCAGATTGGGGTGAAGAGGTAGCAGATTGGGGTGAAGGGGCAGCAGGTGAAGGTGTAGCAGATTGGGGTGAAGGGGCAGCAGACGAAGGGGTAGCAGATTGGGGTGAAGGGGCAGCAGATTAAAGATGCCATTGAAAATATACGTTTTTGTATGTAATTATTTAGTGCACAAAGTTTGGTGTTGTCCGGCATTATTTTACTTTTAACCACTTGCCGACCGCCCAGAGTCTATATCTGTCATTATTTTGATGTTAAAAACCGGGGTTATGGCAGGAGCTGCCCCTATAACCCCAGTATCATTATTTACTATAGGCGATTCTCTACAAGAGAAAAGTGGTCCCGCGGGTGAATTTGCCACGGGATCATTTTTGAAGTCAAAATAAAAAAAAAATGTTCTTTTGCTTTTTAAGGTAAATGAGAGATTTGGGGTCTTTTTGACCCTCTCAATAAAGAGGACCTGTCCTGCTTATTTCTGTTATAGGGGATGTATATATATAGAGTAACCACTTAAAGTGATTGTAAATGGTTACCTTGTAAAACAACCCATTCAGTTTATAATATGAATGAAAGGGAAAACATTTTTTTTGTATAGATATAAAAAAAAAATGATAATTACCTTTTTTTTTTTTTTTTATTTATTTATTTTTTTCTAAGTGATCACATTCCCTCTGTTCTCAGCTGCATAAGATCTGGTGGAGGAGAAATGAATGGCTGTGCTGGGAGGGGGGGGGGGGGGGGGTGTCAGGACGAGTCTGATCATTGGAGTAGAGAACCGACTAAGGTGTGCTCTCCTGCTTAGTGTGGTAAGCTTTTAACCACTTCAGGTCCACCCCATAGCTGTTTTACTGCTACAGGGCAGTAACTGTGCGCCAGATCAAGTATATAGCCGAGTACTGCAGACTTGATGTCCGCCGGCACACACTGATTGTTCAGTACACAGAGAGAACAGCGATCTGTCAATAAGGAAGGCATGGATCCTGTGTTCCTGCAGGGACACGTATCGATGCCTTCCCTTCATAGAAGTACCTCCCCCACATTATACAAGCACTGGCTGGGCACACATTTAACTGATCGCCCTAGATCAGTGATGGTGAACCTTGGCACCACAGATGTTTTGGAACTACACTACCGTTCAAAAGTTTGGGGTCACCCAAACAATTTTGTGTTTTCCATGAAAAGTCACACTTATTCACCACCATACGTTGTGAAATGAATAGAAAATAGAGTCAAGACATTGACAAGGTTAGAAATAATGATTTGTATTTGAAATAACATTGTTTTTACATCAAACTTTGCTTTCATCAAAGAATCCTCCTTTTGCAGCAATTACAGCATTGCACACCTTTGGCATTCTAGCTGTTAATTTATTGAGGTAAGCTGGAGAAATTGCACCCCACGCTTCTAGAAGCAGCTCCCACAAGTTGGATTGGTTGGATGGGCACTTCTGGCGTACCATACGGTCAAGCTGCTCCCACCACATCTCAATGGGGTTCAGATCTGGTGACTGTGCTGGCCACTCCATTACCGATAGAATACCAGCTGCCTGCTTCTGCTGTAAATAGTTCTTGCACAATTTGGAGGTGTGTTTAGGGTCATTGTCCGGTTGTAGGATGAAATTGGCTCCAATCAAGCGCTGTCCACTGGGTATGGCATGGCGTTGCAAAATGGAGTGATAGCCTTCCTTATTCAGAATCCCTTTTACCCTGTACAAAGCTCCCACCTTACCAGCACCAAAGCAACCCCAGACCATCACATTACCTCCACCATGCTTAACAGATGGCGTCAGGCATTCTTCCAGCATCTTTTCATTTGTTCTGCGTCTCACAAACGTTCTTCTTTGTGATCCAAACACCTCAAACTTGGATTCATCTGTCCACAACACTTTTTTCCAGTCTTCCTCTGTCCAATGTCTGTGTTCTTTTGCCCATCTTAATCTTTTTCTTTTATTGGCCAGTCTCAGATATGGCTTTTTCTTTGCCACTCTGCCCTGAAGCCCAAAATCCCGCAGCCGCCTCTTCACTGTAGATGTTGACACTGGTGTTTTGCGGGTACTATTTAATGAAGATGCCAGTTGGGGACCTGTGAGGCGTCTGTTTCTCAAACTAGAGACTCTAATGTGCTTATCTTCTTGCTTAGTTGTGCAACGCGGCCTCCCACTTCTTTTTCTACTCTGGTTAGAGCCTGTTTGTGCTGTCCTCTGAAGGGAGTAGTACACACCGTTGTAGGAAATCTTTAATTTCTTTGCAATTTCTCGCATGGAATAGCCTTCATTTCTAAGAACAAGAATAGACTGTCGAGTTTCAGATGAAAGTTCTCTTTTTCTGGCCATTTTGAGCGTTTAATTGACCCCACAAATGTGATGCTCCAGAAACTCAATCTGCTCACAGGAAGGTCAGTTTTGTAGCTTCTGGAAGGAGCTAGACTGTTTTTAGATGTGTGAACATGATTGCACAAGGGTTTGCTAATCATCAATTAGCCTTCTGAGCCAATGAGCAAACACATTGTACCATTAGAACACTGGAGTGATAGTTGCTGGAAATGGGCCTCTATACACCTATGTAGATATTGCACCAAAAACTAGACATTTGCAGTTAGAATAGTCATTTACCACATTAGCAATGTATAGAGTATATTTGTTTAAAGTTAGGACTAGTTTAAAGTTAGCTTCATTTAAAAGTACAGTGCTTTTCCTTCAAAAATAAGGACATTTCAATGTGACCCCAAACTTTTGAACGGTAGTGTACATTTCCCATGATGCTCAACGACACTGCAGTGTCGTTGAGCATCATGGGAAATGTAGTTCTGAAACATCTGTGGTGCCAAGGTTCACCATCACTGATCTAGATGGTAACCTCTTCCCAGCCAATGTCATTAGTACAGTGACAGTGCATCTTTTTTTTAGCACTAATCACTGTATTAGTGTCACTGGTTTCCAAAAAGTGTCAGTTGGTGTCCATTTTTTGTCTGGCGCAATATCGCAGTCCCGCTATAAGTCGCTGATCGCCACTGTTGCTAGTAAAAAAAAAAATATATCGCAATCGTACGCTGAAGTAGAGCGATTTTCAAAGCCGCACTTGGTGTGAACCGGGGCTAAATGGGGAAAACGCATAACAAACGTATTGTGCAGTTTTCTCAAATTTCCCTGCAGAAGTCGGAATGCGCTTCAAAGGTGCGTTTTCATTCTCGGTTTGAAGTATCTTGGTGTGAATGCCGTGATTTTTTATTTTTTTTGCCAAACAAAGCTGTTGTCGGGGGGGGGAGCTGCCAAACGTCTTTGTTGATGCGATGCCGCGTGCTGACTTCTCGCTCCTCTCATACGCCGGGCGCGGATAGGCACACGTTCAAAGCGCATTCCTGGGATAACATTTGTTTTGGAGAAGCGGGATGTCTGAGAAGGCAGCTCCGTGTTTTACGAGTGTCTGAGAGGCGAGCGCTGCGCTCTCTTTAGTTTGGGTCAATAGGAGAAGCTGTAGAACTCTTGTCATTCCTTCCCTCCCCCGAGGCCGGAGTATCTTTGTAGGCGGCTGCGGCCTACTTTTGTGTATAAAGGAGTAGGGAGGAGCAACAAGAGAAGAGATACCAGCACTCCACCCTGGAGAAAACACTACAGGTGGTTATTTACTAAAGGCAAATCCACTTTGCACTACAAGTGCAGTCCCTGTAAATCTGAGGGGAAGATCTGAAATGAGGGGAAGCTCTGCTGATTTTATCATCCAATCACGTGCAAGCTAAAATGCTGTTTTTTATTTTCCTTGCATGTCCCCTCAGATCTACAGCGACTTTACTTTCAAGTGCACTTGCAGTGCAAAGTGGATTTTCCTTTAGTAAAAAACCCCCTACATGTCTTCTTACCTGTGACCATGTGTGGGTTCTACAGAAAACAAAATTAAAAAAAAAAGTACACTCACTGGCCACTTTATTAGGTCCACGTGTTCAATTGTTTGGTAACACAAATTGCTAATCAGCCAATCACATGGCAGCAACTCAATGCATTTAGTCATCTAGACGTGGTTAGGACGACTTGCTAAAGTTCAAACCGAGCATCGGAATGGGGAAGAAAGGGGGATTGAAGTGACATTGAACGTGGCATGGTTGTTGTTGGTGGCAGACGGGCCGGTCTGAGTATTTCTAGGATTTTTACACACAACCATCTCTCGGGGTTTACAGAGAATGGTGGGAAAAAGAGAAAATATCCAGTGAGCGGCAGTTGTGTGGAGGAAAATGCCTTGTTGAGGTCAGAGGAGAATGGGCAGACTGGTTCCAGATGGTAGAAAGACAACAGGAACTCAAATAACCCCTCGTTACACCCAAGGTATGCAGAATACCATCTCTGCGCGCACAACACATCCAACCTTGAAGCAGATGGGCTACAGCAGCAGAAGACCACACCGGGTGCCACTCCTGTCAGCTAAGAACAGGAACTGAGGCTACAATTGGCACAGGATCACCGAAATTGGACAATAGAAGTTTGGAAAAATGTTGCCTGGTCTGATGAGTCTGGATTTCAGCTGCGACATTCAGATGGTGGGGTCAGAATTTGGCGCATGGATCCATCCTGCCTTGTATCACCGGTTCAGGCTGGTGGTGGCGGTGTAATGGTGTGGGGGATGGGGTATCACCGGTTAAGGCTGGTGGTGGCGGTGTAATGGTGTGGGGGATGGGGTATCACCGGGTCAGGCTGGTGGTGGGGGTGTAATGGTGTGGGGGATGGGATATCACCGGTTCAGGCTGGTGGTGGGGGTGTAATGGTGTGGGGGATGGGATATCACCGGTTCAGGCTGGTGGTGGGGGTGTAATGGTGTGGGGGATGGGGTATCACCGGTTCAGGCTGGTGGTGGGGGTGTAATGGTGTGGGGGATGGGATATCACCGGTTCAGGCTGGTGGTGGGGGTGTAATGGTGTGGGGGATGGGATATCACCGGTTCAGGCTGGTGGTGGGGGTGTAATGGTGTGGGGGATGGGGTATCACCGGTTCAGGCTGGTGGTGGGGGTGTAATGGTGTGGGGGATGGGATATCACCGGTTCAGGCTGGTGGTGGGGTGTAATGGTGTGGGGGATGGGGTATCACCGGTTCAGGCTGGTGGTGGGGGTGTAATGGTGTGGGGGATGGGATATCACCGGTTCAGGCTGGTGGTGGGGGGTGTAATGGTGTGGGGGATGGGATATCACCGGTTCAGGCTGGTGGTGGGGGTGTAATGGTGTGGGGGATGGGATATCACCGGTTCAGGCTGGTGGTGGGGGTGTAATGGTGTGGGGGATGGGATATCACCGGTTCAGGCTGGTGGTGGGGGGTGTAATGGTGTGGGGGATGGGATATCACCGGTTCAGGCTGGTGGTGGGGTGTAATGGTGTGGGGGATGGGATATCACCGGTTCAGGCTGGTGGTGGGGGGTGTAATGGTGTGGGATGGGATATCACCGGTTCAGGCTGGTGGTGGGGGTGTAATGGTGTGGGGGATGGGATATCACCGGTTCAGGCTGGTGGTGGGGGTGTAATGGTGTGGGGGATGGGATATCACCGGTTCAGGCTGGTGGTGGGGGTGTAATGGTGTGGGGGATGGGGATATCACCGGTTCAGGCTGGTGGTGGGGTGTAATGGTGTGGGGGATGGGGTATCACCGGTTCAGGCTGGTGGTGGGGGGTGTAATGGTGTGGGGGATGGGTTATCACCGGTTCAGGCTGGTGGTGGGCGGTGTAATGGTGTGGGGGATGGGATATCACCGGTTCAGGCTGGTGGTGGGGGTGTAATGGTGTGGGGGATGGGATATCACCGGTTCAGGCTGGTGTTGGGGGTGTAATGGTGTGGGGGATGGGTTATCACCGGTTCAGGCTGGTGGTGGGGGTGTAATGGTGTGGGGGATGGGATATCACCGGTTCAGGCTGGTGGTGGGGGTGTAATGGTGTGGGGGATGGGATATCACCGGTTCAGGCTGGTGTTGGGGGTGTAATGGTGTGGGGATGGGGTATCACCGGTTCAGGCTGGTGGTGGGGGTGTAATGGTGTGGGGGATGGGATATCACCGGTTCAGGCTGGTGGTGGGGGGTGTAATGGTGTGGGGGATGGGATATCACCGGTTCAGGCTGGTGGTGGGGGTGTAATGGTGGGGGGGATGGGATATCACCGGTTCAGGCTGGTGGTGGGGGTGTAATGGTGGGGGGGATATTTTCTTCGCACACTTTGGGCCCCTTAGTACCAATTGGTTTAATCACCACGACCTACCTGAGTATTGTTGCTGACCATGTCCATGTCCATGTCCATCCCTTTATGACTACAGTGTCCCCATCTTCTGATGGCTCCTTCCAGCAGGATAATGCACCATGTCACAAAGCTCCAATCATTTCACCACTGGACAATGAGGTCCCTGTCCTCCAATGGCCTCCACACTCACCACATCTCATCCAATAGAGCACCTTTGGGATGTGGTGGAACGCGAGATTCCCATCATGGATGTGCAGCCGACAAATCTGCAGCAACTGTGTGATGCTATCATGTCACTATGGAGCAAAATCTCTGAGAAACGTTTCCAACACCTTGTTGTATCTATGCCACCAAGAATGAAGGCAAAAGGGGGTCCAACCCGCTACTAACAAGGTGTACCTAATAAAGTGAGTGTATATAGCAATGCAAAAATATAATGCGAAACTTTGCATACATTTTTTTATTAACCGCCCTGCCCACAGTACTTATTTACTGCAGGTGGCGGCACAGCCGGGCTCAACAACATACATACTGTATACGTTACCTGGCGCAACTCTGCTGTGATTTTGTCTTACCGGTACCCATCTGCTTTTTAGCAGCTGAGGGATCATGTGATCGCTATGGTGCTATAGTGATGCTGTGATTGGCCCACAGTTATCACATGGTACCTGGGCCAGTCACAGCACCCTGCACCATGTGATAGCTGTGGGGCCAATCACAGTATCTTTTAGGGTAAGCACAGCTGTTATAAAGGAAATCTATTCATGACAGTTTAAACAATTGCTGTTCCATTGATCATCATTGTAACAGCAAACACAGTGTAAAAGAAAAAAAAATCCCTGATCACCCCCCAGAGTAG